>OZ005735.1:69703353-70195853 GCA_963930755.1 Eudasyphora cyanicolor | reverse complement strand
AACAAACAGTAATACACACTTTGCTTCTGAAAAGTAGTTCATGAGCTGCAGAATAGTTTTTGAGTTTTCTGAAAATTACTAAATTTTGAGTTGTGTCTCTTTAAAAGAATTTGTGCAATGTGCAGAGCAAGGCAAAACTTCAGTAGTACAGTGCACTCTTCACTACTATACCCGGGGTCATTTCAGATGAAAACAATTTGTTAGTGCGGGAGTGTGTTTGTTCAAAGAACATGAAAAGCACACATACATACGTACATACATATGTATGTTGGCAAAATAATTTATGTGGGGCAATACAACGGCGTCAGTATTATAGAACGTTTTGTAAATAAAATGTTTTGAAGTAACATACATTCCTTTTTAAAAAAATAATTTTGCACCAAAATAATTGTGTTTTTTAATGAATAACCTCAATACATCTTTGATATCATATTCTTTCTTTTATTTTGAATTTGTTGTACGTGTTAAAACTACAACTAATTTCTTGGAATTCGACATTCACCACACATATTCAATAGAAAACCCGACCTTAAACTCGACCGGGCGAGTAAAAGCATCATCAAATAATAATAATACCCTTTGGTGTCGGTGACATTCCTCCTCATACACACGGTTACCATATACATATTACCCTTCTTTGCACAAAATTATGAGTCATATAATTGGGCTCTCAGAGAGTAAACTCTAAAAAATATGTTCTAATATATTATTTTGCCAAAAATATGTTAGGACACAATCATATCGTTTTTTAATATGCTAGAATTTTGCCCCGAACATATTATGATTGTGTGCAAACATAATATGTTTACCCACAAACATATATATGATTGTGATCGTCCCAAACATATATATGATTGCATCCAAACATATTTTTAACATATTTTTTTCTCCGTGTGGTAATATGTCGGACCCGAAATGTTGGGTTCTTGCATGTGTGAATGCCGGGCCGTGACACAGAAAATGTTCCATCGTTTCGATGTTTTCCCTGCATGCCCTGCATTCGTCGTTTCCTGCTAGTCCTATGCGATGAAGATGTGCTTGTAAGCTTGAGTGTCCCGTTAGAACAGTCATCATCTTACTAATATCGATCTTGTTTAGTTTCAGAAGACTTCTTGTTTTCTTTTCATTTGGGACACCCTACAGTATCTTTGCAGGTGCTCCTACTGTTGCGCTATTCGAAACAGTTTTGTGAGCCATCACTTTCCAGTGCTTCAACTCATTTATCGTGGCTTCGAAAGGTTTCCAATTTTCCAAGTTTATTACTAGAAGTTATCTGCCCTTTGAAGCCAAACTGTTTGCCCGTTCATTTCCAATCACTCCGTTGTGTCCTGGTACCCAGCAAATACGCAATTGAGCAATAGTTTATCGTTCTTTTACAGTCCAACACAGTTCTGGATTTGACCCTTTCCGATGTTATTGCTTTAATCGCCAATTGGCTATCTGTGAAGATGTTGGCATATTTAGGCTTTGTCGTGTTACTGAGCCAGTTCACACTCTCCGTGATTGCTCGAATTTCTGCTTGAAATACCGTGTTATGGTGAGGGAGGCGGAAGTGAAGTTCGACTTCTGGTTCATCAATAAAAAGTCCCAGACCCGTCCTTCCTCCTCTCTTGGACCCATCCGTGTAGCAGCTGGTTCCCACTGGCACATGGGCCAAAGATCCATTTTCCCAGGAGCGTCTGTCTGGCACAAAGGTATCACAGGTAGCTGTAAGCCGCACTTCAGGAATGCGGTCCGAGATTTCTGGCGTTTGAATGTGACCAGCTAGATATTCTAGAATTTTCTGATGGTACGACTTGTGGTCTCGATTTATCCATTCACCCATCACTTGTAGACGTCTTGCTGTGACGGCTGCCTCATACTTTATACGGATGTCTATTGGTTGGATGTGCAGTATAGTCTCCAACGCTGTTGTTGGTGTAGTTCTAAATGCTTTTGCCTAGACAGCACATACGTTGAATTTTTTGCAAAGGTATTACGTTGCACTTCTTGTCCATTGATGTACACCACACTACACAGGCGTAGGTGATTATTGGTCTGATCACGCTCATGTAAAGCCAGTGAGTCATATTTGGACGTAGTCCCCATTTTAAACCTGTAGCTCTTCTCACAACGACCAACATCTGTGTGCCTTTGCAACTCTTTCTTCAAGATGATCTTTCCAGTACAGTTTCTGATCCAAGATTACTCCCAAGTATTTTACCTTTTTAATTATAGCAATTGTCTTATTCAGGAATCGAGGCGGGGTAAAACGTGGGATATCGTTTTCCTTGTAAATAGACATATTTCTGTTTTGTCTGGGTTAACATTTAATCCCCTTGGTTGTGCCCAGTTATATGCGATGTTAATTGCCTCTTCAGCGCTTCTGCATAATAGATTTGGATGAAAGGCCCTTAGAAGTATTACAACGTCGTCTGCATAACAGACTGGTTTAAGTCCTTCATTGGTGAGGGCTTTTAGGAGACTGTGTATCGTCGTAACCCATAGAAGAGGCGATAAAATGCCCCCCTGAGGTATACCACGATTTACCTTGTCTCTAGTTTTTACGTCATATGACCCACAAATAATCCACCTATTCCTTAGCATATTGTTGATCCAGTTTTTCAGCGCCCGGTCAACCTGAAACTCGTCTAAGGACTGGATAAGTGTATCGGTCTGTACATTGTTAAATGCGCCCTCAATGTCTATGCAAACAGCAAGTGCATACATTTCTTTACTGAAGGACTCTTCTATGTGGTGCACTTCCTCATGCAGAGCTGTTTCCACTGATCTTCCTTTGACATAGGCGTGTTGTTTGAATTTTAGCCTGTCACCCGCTATTTTACCTTTGACCATGTTATCAATTATTCGCTCCATTGTTTTTAACAGGAAAGGGTCGATAAGCCTTTGGGGTCGTATAACTCGCCTTGCCAGGCTTTGGTATGAAGACCACCCTTGATTCCTGCCAGTTTTTTGGGGTATACGAATGGGTTAGGCATGCAGTGAACACTCCAGCCAGATGAGTTGATACCACATCCACCTCATTCTGCAGAAGTGCTGGAAATATTCCATCCGGTCCCGCAGCCTTAAAGGGAGAGAAACTTTTTATCGCTTCTTTAACCATACCATCTGTATACATTTCCATACCAATACATTTTCATTCTGTAACTGTTCCTCTGTTGCTCCAGCATTTCCAGTCGGAAAATGAGTTTTCATCAAGAGCCTTACGGCATCCTTTATAGTTTCCATCGTTTTACCCATGTCATCCACCAGTGTTTTGGTTTGGACATGAGTTTTTGAGAGGAACTTTTTCATTTTAGACATGCTGTTAACGCTGTCTACCTGCTCACAGAAAAGCCTCCAGGAGTTACGTTTCGCCGATCTAATGATTTTATTGTATTCTTTGAGTCTTCTGTGGTAGTCGTCCCAATATACCGATTGTTTTTTACGTCGAGCTCTGTTTTAAAGTCTGCGGACATCTTTGCCAATCGTGCGCATTTGCCCTGTCATCCAGGGTTTCTCATAAGCAGATTTCCTTTCTCGAATTGGGCAACTATCTTCAAAAGTTTTTTGCAAGAGCCTCGGTAATCTTCTTCACATTGATATCGATGTCTTCGGCACATAGATAATCGCGTGTAGGCTGCCCCAATCGATTTCCGAAATTAGTCCAGTCGGTCTTAGCCTTATTACGGAAACTTATGGGGTTTGGCGGTGGCGGTGATTCCCTCATTAGACGTTGTAATTCCGACGTAGGTGGCAATGTCGGCGCATCGAATGGCAGATATATTGACGCCAGGTACATATTTCCATTACCTTGCCTCAGCACCGTTGCGTCCGATGTTGACAGCTCTGGAGAGAAAAGAAAACATAAGTTTTTATGACACAAAATACAAGTCCTTGGACGAGTACCTGTGTTAGCGTAGAAAAGGTTATAGTTCACATGGTTTAATCCAGTAACCTTGTTGCTAGTTGTCCATGGTTCCTGGATCAAAGCAATATGAACCCTGCCTTTATTTAGGATGTCCATTAGAGCGTTGGATGCTGTCTCGCTCCGGTGGAGGTTTATCTGGATGACCTCAATCATCGTCTTTCCAGTAAAAGTTTCTTTTGGGAGTCTACCCTATCTGGAGGCACTCCCTCATTATTTGGTAGTGGGTCATTCTCCTCCTTTTGTTCACTACCTATTACACCATCTTCCAGTCGACAATTTTGGGAGGCGGTGTTATTTTTTGTCGCTCCCTCATTGGTTTGAATCGTTTTGTGCCTCTTTTTATTTTGATCACCACCTTTGCTGGGAACTTCCTGCAAAAGTGGTGGTACTATTGGTGAACTGGTGGTGTTATTGACTACTTCCACATCAGTTTTTGGCAGTGTCTCACTTGTCTCCATCCGTTCAATACCAGTGTTTGCCTCTTCAGACAGTATATTTGGACTCGATTCATCTGTCCTGCCAATCGGGACCTTTCCAATTTTGAATAAGGCTGTCCAGATCAAAAAGTACACCATGCCCTTCGCCATGACAAGATTGTTCTATCTAACAATCTGCTAAATCTCACAATGACTTTTCTGTCAACGTTGTAAAACAACAATTGTATGTTCACACGGTTGACGCTCACAGGCTTGCATTTTTCTGACAATATTGTCCGATCTGACAATCGTCTTTATACAGAAATTTTGCACTTATATAGTTAAGAGTGCGGAATAATACCCTACTCAGATTAACGAATGTTGAACATTTGGGATCAAAATAAGATAATTGTTTCTGATATTGAAAGTGGCGATTTAGAGCTATAATCCTATATGAGGTACTGACTATGATACATCTACACATTCTAATTTCCAGTTTGTAGCCAACGCAGTCGCGATCAAATATATTTTCATAACGTTAGAGTTTTTGAGAGCATCTGGTATTATTTTCAGGAGTTTGATAGACTGATCGTGAATATTAAACAAATTTTTTATGATCAAATATACAAAGCTATTTGTGACCCAGAGATTTTAAATGTTATTCGTTATATTTTATTCAAAACCAAAAACAACCCTGGCATCGCCGGGTATTTAAATACTAGAAAATTATATATTTCTTTATCAACATTTCGATACCTCCATTCTAAAGCATGGTAAGTCGACTTAGTACAGGTCATTCGATTTGCTTAATAAAGGAATTCAACACAAATTAAGAAATTATCAAACTTCGATCGCCTCTCCTGCAAAAATAACTTTTCGCAGTTAGCATTGTTTAGAATGGAGGTATCGATTTGTTAATGGAGAATTTTAAATAATTGTAAGGGGTTTTTAGAAAGTTTTGACTGGATTCGGATATATATAGGCTTAAAACAAAGTTAATTAAATAAACATATTAATACATTATCTTCAGAGTTAAGCCTTTGGAACCAAAGCTCCCTCCAATAGAAGTCTGGCAAATATTTTCCTATTCTCATAAAAGTCTAAAGAGAAATTGAACTTCATAATAGGTATATATGTGGGGAAAAAATCGTTGCTAAGAGCGTAATTGTTAATGATATATGGAATATTCTGTAAAGGCACATGGAAAGGATTATTTTATACTAAAAAACACTATCTAAGCTTGAGAAAATTTGCTGCTTACCCCTTTGATAGGACACGAACGAGGTATATTACTTGACTTCCATGTTTCATTTAGTATTTTCTTAAGCATTGGTATTCTCTGAGCTTGGGTCAACAAATCACATATATTCAACTTTATATCCAAGAATTTTACTGGGGATTTGTCACCTCTCTTTACCAAACTTACGATTTGAATCTCAGCATTTTTGGCCAATTGACGTTCCATGAGAATGCTGGCATCAATGCCATAGCTGCCGATGTCAAATTTCCTTACATTACAATTAAGACGCTTAAGGCGGCCATTGACATTGGTACAGGTTAAATTATATAGTTCCAAATTGAAACGACGCTTCAAAGTCTATAGAAAACGGTGCAAATGGAATTTTGTTAATATTTCGACATTGGTCGACATAAGCTACGGTCACACTAGGTAAACATGTTGTCAGTTATTTTCCAAAAACAAAAATGAACTGATGGTCAAAGTACGTTTAGTTATCGTACAAACGGGGTTTTGAGGCAAAGACGGTGTAGGACTATTTCATCAAATACATACTCAGTGTGACCGTAGGTTAGATTAACCTTACCTGAGATGGTGTTGTTAAACACATCATCGCAGTCAGGAAGAATAGATTTTTGCACAACATTTTCAGTGGAATTATTTCAGTAAACTGTTGTGGAATTGTTTTTTCGCCAAATTACTAACAATTTTACGCCTCATTTCCCTAATGAATTTATTGGTAGAGAATTATTAACAAAATTGGCCTAATATCGATGATCTTCTAATGGAAAAAAAAAATTGTTTATAATTATGTACGAGTATATGGGAAAATTTGTAGAATGTAAAAAAACGCCGAAACAAACAAAAAACAAGTAAAAAACGATAAGTTCGGCCATGCCGAATCTTATATACCCTCCACCATGGATTGTATTCAATTCTATTACTGGAAAAATCTTTGAATATGGAGCAAATCTCCAAATTCTTTATCCAAACTGTTCATCTGAAAAATGTGGTATTTATGGCTTACGGGGACTACAACAAAGTATAAAGTGACTAAATTTGTATACCCTACACCACACTGTGGTACAGCGTATTATGACTTTGTGCATTTGTTTGTAACAGCCAAAAGGAGAAGAGATAGACCCATTGTTTATTATACCGATCGACTTGTAATCACTTTCTGAGTCGATTTAGCTATGTCCGTCTGTCTGTCTGTCCATCCGTCCGTCTGTCTGTAGATGTATTCTTGTAATCAAAGTACAGGTTGCAATTATGGTCCGATCACAACGAAACTTTGCACATATCTTTCTTGAGGCCCATGGACGATCCCTATTGAATTTGGTTAAAATCGGTTCAGATTTACATATAGCTCCCATATATATGTACCTCCGATTTCGCATATATGCACTGTATTAGCAACATTTTTGAACCGATTTGTATAAAAATTGACAGAGACAGGGTACTCACTGTCCATCGGTCTACTCCTCGGAGAGAGGTTAGATGGTGGAATGGTGAGCTCCAGGCGAGGACGCTGGCTCTGAGACGGATTAGGAGGAGGTTGCAGAAGGCCAGGAGAAGGGGATTACCTTCCATATCAGAATTGGAGAGGACCTGTAGCCTGTGTCTAAGGGAATACAAGCATATGTTGAAGGAGGCCAAGGAACGGCATTGGCGGGCTTTTGTTGAGCAGAATGGTAACATCCTTGGAGTAGAGTGTATAAGATCTGTAGGAAAGGGGATCAGTCCCTGGATCTTTCCGGGCTAGTAGTTGAGGGGGAACTCCTGACGGCATGGTCTGATTGCGCTACCGCGCTTATGGAAACGCTTTTCCCTCGAGGGGGTAGAAATGAGAGTGTTGATGATGTGCCCAACGCCCCTGCTCTGGAGCGTGGAGAGCTGGACGTGGCAATGACCAGGATAAGGAGTAGAAGGTCTCCAGGCATTGATGGGCTGACTGGGAAGATGTGGGGACACATCTACCAGGCTGTCCCCCAGTACCTGGAGAGCCTGATGGCCCAGTGTGTTAGACTGGCTTATTTCCCGAAGGCATGGAAGGTTGCACGTGTGGTAGTCCTTTTAAAGTCACCGTATAGGGTCAGGAGTGATCCTCGGTCCTATAGAGGCATCAGCCTCCTCCCAGTCCTGGGCAAGGTTCTGGAAAGAGTGCTGGTGCAGAGGCTACAGGAGAAGGTTTATGGCAGAACATGCCGGTTACAGTTCGGCTTTAAGGAGGGGATGTCCACGGAGGATGCCTGGCTCCATGTGAGGACCAAGGTTGATGGGTCGGTCTCTAAGTATGTCCTGGGAATCTTTATCGATTTCAGAGGGGCTTTTGACCATTTAAGATGGTCGGCCATCATTGACAGGCTCCGGGAGGTAGGATGCGATGAGCTTGGAATATGGTGTAGTTATTTCTGTAATCGTAAGGCAGTGATCTTTGGGAGGGCTAACACGAAATCGGTTAGCATTGAGAGAGGATGCCCACAGGGTTCTATAGCAGGTCCTATAATCTGGAATTTAGTAATGGATCCCTTGCTCTTCGAGTTGGACACCCGCTGTAACTTATGTGCGTTTGCGGATGATCTGGTGGTTTTAGTGGAAGGAAACTCTAGGAGTTATTTGGAAGAGGAGGGAGCGGCCTTGATGGCCATTATTAGTGCTTGGGGAAACCGTGTTGGGGTTGAGGTAAACTTGGACAAGACCGTGTCCATGTTGTTGAAAGGGTCACTTTCAAGCAACAGGCATCCCATCGTCAGGTTAATGGTGTTCCCATATGGGTAAAAATAAAATAAGTGTGTCAACATTTTTTGAAAGGTCAAGATTTTTTTTGAAATTTGTCATTAATCTGGTTGATAATTTGAAAAAAATAAAACAATTTGTTTATCAAAATCATTGCATTTAACACAAAAAGTGGCTCTTAATGGGTTAAGAAAACATATATTAGGAAACAAGATATGAAAGTGACTTTTCTCACGTCTCTTTTGTCGTTGATTTTGTACAGATTTATTAGGAATTGACGGAGATATTGCAAATTATAAATCCACAGTTTGGAAGCTCCAGATGCTGAGAACTTGATCCGCCGAAAAAAAATTAATGCGTTTTTTGACTCAGAACTAATATATTCAGCTATTGTGTAAATTTGGACAAAATTGGTAAGGTCCTTGAGGTCCTGTAATAATGAACCAAAAATATTTTCAAAAAGGTAGTGTCCGTAAATTTGCTGTAAATTTTTACAAAGCGCGATCTACCAAAATGTGTATTCTGATTCTGGTGGACGTCAATATAGGACGCATTCTAAATATAAAATATTTCAAATTACTGCTCCAGAAAGTGAAATTATTCGCATATGCAAAAAATATTTTGCAATATTTTTCATATGGTCAGTTGGTAATTAAAGTTTATGATATATTTAGATTTTAGGAAATGTTTCGGACCGACCTGCAAAAATTTCAGTCGAATCCGTTCAATATTACCGGAGAAAATTGCAGTTTTATAAACACACTCGAAAAAATTTAATAGGTCATATCTCGCGAAAAAATCAAAATTTTGTAAAACGGTTCAAATTGTTTTATTTTTTTCAAATTCTCAACCAGATAATAACAAATTTCAAAAAAATCTTGACCTTTCAAAAAATGTTGACACACTTGTTTTATTTTTACTCATATCCTATGCAAACAACGTTAAATACCTACGAGTAGTGGTGGCAGAGAAATTGAATTTCCTCCCACATATTGATTTTGTCAGGGACAAGTTGGTCGCAGTTGTTGGCCAGGTACATAGGGTGCTGAGGCATGAGTGGGGTCTCCAAAGAAGTTCGATAAGGCAGCTCTACGATGGCCTATTTCTTGCATGTGCTACGTATGCTTCGTCGGTATGGTGTGACTTGGCAAGGAGGGCAGTAGGCTCCAGGAAGATCCAATCCTGCCAGAGGATTATTCTGCTGGCATGCTTAAGGGTGTGCAGAACGGTGTCCACCGAGGCCCTTCAGGTCCTGATGGGTGCTTCACCTCTGGATCTGGAGGTGATCAGGAGGGGTATCCTTTTAGGGTAAGCAGAGGAGTAATCCTGCCTCGGGATGAATGGGTAGTTCCTGGTATGGAACGTATGCCTAGGGATGGTATATTGGCTCACCTTGATGAGTGTGTTACCCTTAGGTGGCAAGAGAGGTGGGACGCATCCACAAATGGTCGCGTCTCTCATAGAATCATTCCGGAGGTCAGTTTTGCCAGGTCTAATCGGTATTTCAAATTTAGCATGGAATTAGGATTCCTGCTAACAGGACATGGATCCATGAATGGGTTTTTGTTTAGGAGGGCGTTTAGCTCCTCCCTGGAGTGTGGCTTTCCTGACGAGGACGTCGAACATGTATTGTGTCACTGTCCACTGTACTCTGGTTTTAGGGATCTGCCGAGTATGGGTATCCATTTTGATGACTGGGAGTGGCAGTGGCAGTTCGAGGAGTTGGTTAAATCACCTAGCACGCTTGTGTGTGCAGAGGACTTTGCGCGGCAGTTGTTCGCAACGCGACTCAGGTTGAGGCTGGCAGTTGGTCCATAGGTGGAACAGAAATTCGTGGACTTTGTCTGTGACTTTAAAGGGGTGAAATGGGTTACCAGTCCCATTGTTGCGTAGAACTGAAACTGGTAGTAGCTTTGGCTACGGAACCTGACCAGAGCTTTCTGGTACCACGGGCTCTTGGATCTGGAGTCAGTCCCATGGCTCCCCAAGTGCTTGTTGGGGGCTCGGCCGGGCTTATGCCTTACTAGGGTGCCGCTCACCGAAACTGAGCGGAAGAGGTTGAGATGGACCTTGTCTCTTCACGGTGAGGGGTGCACACCTACGCAGTGTGCATCTAGACCGTTCCTACGCAAATCATCTCGCGGCTTTTTTTTTTTCGTTGCTGATCATTCGCAGTGAACGGACGTGTTTATCACATAGCGGATAGTTACCAGTACCTATTACGCAATAGCAAAAATCTGTACAAAGTCTGTAAGGCCTACATCGTAGTACCTATTACGGTCTAATACAGACAAAATAAATTCTCTTGACGGGGATGCCTTCGTGTTCCGATGGAGCGCGGTTCCCCAATCGTCCGACTGTCCGTCCGTTGGTCTTGGCCAAAGCCGACCACACCAAAAATGGTGAAAATCTCCCCCAAGTACTCACAACAGGTGATGCGGTGAGGGGAAAACGTCATGTCCGACCGTCAAAACGGAAGCACAGTGAGTATCGTGTAGCGCTCAGAGTTTTGACGAAGTTGGAGGCTGTTGAGGTTTCGGCTCTTACCGAAAAACAAAAAGAGTCACTTACCTGGGCTAAAGGCGTCATATATGCTTCTAAGGCCAATGAGTCGGCTGAAAGAGCCACAAATTCAGCTGTGTTAACGGCTAATAAAGTAAAACGAATCAGATCACCTGATGAACCCCTGCCTTCGAAAAAGGCAAGAGGCCCTAATGTCACCATCAACAGGACACTCACCAAGCCCTTCAATGAAGTGGCGAAGGAGAGTCTAGTGATGGCTGTTATAGACAGAAGTAGTGAGGATGGATCCATCCTCAAGGACAAATGGAGTCATGTACAATCAGCCATTATGGCTCATTACCTCGATGTCCGTAGAGAAATGCCGGGCAAACCACCAATCTGCAACGATGCAAGATGGCATCAGGGGAGATTAAAGCTCTTAAATTTCGGTGATGCCAGATCAGTAGACCTGTATAAGGCTGCTCTGAGTCGAGCGGGTGAGGTGTGGCCGGGTGCCCAGTTGGATGTTGTCGAAAAAAACAACATCCCTAGTCACCCTAGAGCCATCACCTGGGTTACAGAAGAGCCCTCCAACACGGCTGACATCTTAGAAATAATAAAAGATTCCAATCCTGGTCTGCCGGCCCATAATTGGAGAATCAGCAAGGTGGGTGAGGCGGATGGTAAAACGCGGCAGGTCAATCTTATCCTAAACGCTGAATCCACCTCCCATATACAAAGTGCGAGTGCAACCCTACAATATGGCTTCAAGACTATAGTCTTGAAGATATACAAGCAGGATATAGCTCCCACTGCAGAAGGTGAGTCGTCCACCGTGGCACTTTCTGAAAGTGCGGACGTACCCACGCCTATTATTTCTGGTGACTCCAACTCTAACAGAAGATCTGTAACGTCCTTCTCTGAGGACAAAAGCTCTACTTCGGACACAGAGAGGCTGAGGGGAGTCTTCGGACTCTTTGACGCATCTGGCGGGGACATGCTTCTCGACGATACGGACGAAGAGTTCGATAACACCCTTGTCGGGGTGGATGTTAATCTGTCAATTACCAATGATGGTATGAATTCTACAGATTAACCTCCATCACGCTAAAGCAGCCTCATTGGCTCTATTGCTGCGCCTGTCCACAGGCGCAGTAGACATCGTCCTGATACAGGAGCCCTACGTAGTGGGAGGAACGGTGTGTGGTATTAGGACACCCAACATTAAACTGCTTGTGGCCAACTGTGAAGGCACTCCAAGAACCTGCATTTTGGCCAGGAAAGATCTAAGTATCTTTCTCCTGACTAATTTAAGTGGTAAAGACCAAACAGCTGCTAGCCTGGAGATCGGTAATCGCATATATTGGGTGGTTTCCAGCTACTTGCCTTATGAATCTGTAGTACCGACTGCTCTGTTCAGGGAAGTAGTAGAAGAAGCAACGTCTGACGAGCTCGAGCTGATTATTGGCGCAGACACGAACGCTCATCATACTATCTGGGGTAGTACGGATATAAACAATAGGGGTGATTCGCTTCTTGACTTTATTCTAACTACCAACCTTAGTATTTGTAACATAGGTAATAAACCGACCTTCGCAATTAAAGACAGACAAGAAGTACTCGACGTAACGTTTGCTACTGACCGGCTGTCAGACAAAATTATTGGGTGGAATGTACTGGACGACCACTCATTCTCAGATCACCATTATATTGAGTTCAAACTCGCGGAAAAAGCGCCTAAACCCGCCGTCCACAGAAATGTAAGGAAGACAAAGTGGCATCTGTATGAGAAGAATTTCAAGAAAGTCCTCAACTCTAAACTTCTGTACGAACCGAATGACAAAGCCGGTCTGGATAATCTGGTCGATCATATCACCATATCATTCAATAGATCCCTTGAAGAAGCCTGTCCAAAAACAAGGTACAAGGGTAAAACTAAACCCAAATGGTGGACTTCTGAGCTAACGGCTATGAAAAAGACCTGCAACAAGCTATTCAATAAGGCTAAATCTACTGGGGTCGCTAATGATTGGGATGCTTTTAAAGAGCAACTCAAGATCTATAAGAAGGAGCTTAGAAAGGCGCAAAGGCGCTCTTGGTATACCTTCTGTGGTGAAGTGGAAAAGGTCTCCGACGCCGCTAGGCTGAGGAAGATATTATCTGCTTCACCCTGTACAGTGGGATATTTACAGGATGAGGCAAATAACTGGACCAAAAACAGCGAGCAGTCGCTCAATGTACTGCTCGACACACATTTCCCGGGGAACTCTGTAACAGAACCCGAGGATCAGCAGGACCAACAATAGTGCGAGTGGTCTGCGAGCGTCGCTAGCTTCTTGACTGAGAGATCCAGAATAAGCTGGGCTATTAACAGCTTTGAGCCCTTCAAGTCACCTGGACCAGATGGCATCACTCCAGCAGAAATGCAGAAAATGTTAAAGTACATTATCCCCTGGCTGGAGAAAATTTATGTAGGCTGTATCAGGCTTTCATACGTCCCGAATCGATGGAGGGATACCAAAGTGGTATTCATACCTAAAGCGGGAAAAATATCACACACTAGGCCAAAAGACTTCAGCAAGGAGGAGTGCTGTCTCCACTAATTTGGAACCTAGCGGTGAATGAAATCCTGCTAGATCTAGAACGTTGTGGCTGCAAGGTCGTGGCATATGCGGACGACGTGGCAATCGCAGTGAGTGGCAAATTCGTAAACGTCCTCAGAGACATCCTACAGGTGGCTCTGAACAAGTTGGCTAGATGGCTAGAAACAAGACAGAATTGGTTCTCTTTACTAGGATGAATAATGTCCCACATGTGGACCCTCCACCTCGGATAAATGGAACAGATCTAGTCTTTTCTGAAAGTGCAAAATTTTTAGGAATAATTCTAGATAGGAAAATGTTATTTAGACTTAACGTATTGGAACGTGCCTTATATTCCTGCAAAAAGGCTGTAGGGTCGCGATGGGGACTCTCTCCTAAAATCGTCCACTGGATATATATAGCAGTAGTTCGTCCAATACTGTTATACGGTATTGTGGACGGCAACTGACAAACTAACCATTACCAACTTACTAACAAAGGTTCAGAGAACTGCCTGCCTGAGCATAAGCGGAGCCTTAAGGACTACAGCGACCGAGTCTCTACAAGCCCTACTCCATATACTGCCGATTAATATTGTGGCGAGAGAAGTTGCAACCAAAGCGGCAATAAGATTAAACTGCCTATCAATGCGGAGGTACAAGAACTATGGTCACATGAGGATATCAAAGTGTAGTGCTATGGTAACCGACCGAGTGGACTATATTCCAACTGTGTACACCTTCGAGAGAAATTACATCACTATGATTCCCGCCAGAGATGAATGGGTCGGCAGAATACCAGGTAATAGAGACCATCTCCACTTTTACACGGATGGTTCGAAGCTTGATGAAAAGGTTGGTTTCGGAGTACACTGTGAAGAACTTAGTCTGAATATAGCTCACAGACTACCAGATACCTGCAGTGTCTATCAAGCCGAAATAATGGCAATATGGGAAGTCGCCAAGTGGCTGAGTCGCAACATAGTAACCAACACTGGCGTTGTCATTTACTCGGACAGCCAGGCTGCCATCAATTCTCTGGAGGCAACATCCCTAAATTCACAAACAGCCCTCGACTGCCGCAGATCTCTTAACGAGATGGCTGAGCAGTTTAATATACACCTCATATGGGTGCCTGGGCATAGGGATATCCCGGGGAACTGCAAAGCCGATGAACTTGCTAGGAAAGGGACGACATTAAAAATTCTCGAAGAATTTGCATATATTGGTGCGCCACTATCCACGTGCAAGCTTTGGCTTAGGCAAGAGGCAATCAGGCAGTCCAACGAAAGATGGACAGAAATCGGCACCTGCAGGGTAGCTAGACAAATCTGGCCAAGGTATGGCTTGAGAAGGTCAAAATATCTCCTCGCACTAGAGAGGAAACGATTGTCTACGTTAGTACAGGTTCTGACGGGACACTGCTTGATCGGCGAACACGCCAAAAGATTGGGTATTGACTCCAATGACATCTGCCGAAGCTGTGGAGATGAGGAAGAAGTGGAGAGCATTGAGCACTTGCTTTGCGACTGTCCCGCTTTGAGTAAACGACGACTGGACATGCTGGGGTCGGCCTTTTTAGGCAGCCTAACAGATCTTTCCAGTACTGATATTCGTACTATCGATAAATTTATATATCATACAGGTTGGTTTCGATGAGGGGCATTTCAGCCCGTGGTAACACTAGGGACCTAAACTGGTCTATGTGAGCTTGTAACAAAATACGGCTGCCACCCTAACCTAAACCTAAACCTAAAAGGGTTACCAGTCCCGGCATCGTATGGGATGTAACTGGTAGTAGTTTTAACTACGAAGTCTGACCAGAGACTTTTTCTGGTACCACGGGAGTCAGGAGCCCCTGGAACTGATTTTCAGCCTGACTGTTGGTGTGGCCCCTGTTGGGAGCTTCGTGGTGGCTTGGTTTAAACCCAAATCGCGGGTAGAGTTTTCGGACTCGGTGTGGAGTTGCACTAATTCGACCGGGTGCTATGACCCATAGATTAGCAGAGGTATTAAGATAGGCCTCGACCCCCCACCAAGAGGAAAGTTCATACCCATATGTATGTCTTTAAATTGGTACCTGCGTATTAGTGAAGGCTCTGTGGAGGTCTACCACCCTCTAAGAGACTGACATTGATACAAGGGGGCCGTCGCATTATAGCGTGCCACTGCGAGTGTTTGCTCGCCGTGAGTGAAACCGTAAGGTACATATTCACGTGAAGCAAATTTCTCTGTTCCTATCTGTATGAGCCATGTTTTGAAATTGATATATCTTGAGCAGTCCAAAAATGGACGGGATCGGAAATCTGAAGTCTGGGGCAACGATGTGGACCGGGTACGCTTTTACCATATTTGTATACCCTCCACCATAGGATGTGGGGTATAACACCTCTAAATATTGATCTTAGACCCCATAAAGTATATATACACATACTTAATCGACTTCAAATTCTAAACGATTTTGCCATGTCCGTCCGTCTGTTGTAATCACGCCACAATATATAAAACTTGCTGATATTTGGTATTGATACGTCCTATAGCTTCAGGTAACTTGGGATTGAAAATGGGCAATATCGGTCCATATTTTGATATAGCCTCCATGTATAGCATCTGTCCAAATTGATTTCTTAACACGCCATAGAGATCACAAATGTCAACTGATCGGGCTGAAAATTGGTAACTGGGGTTAATTTATACCCGCACACGAACAACGGTAGCCATAGGTCCATGTTTTGATATAGCCCCCATACAAAGGTCTCTCTAGATTTTACTTCTTAACACAACAAAAACCACAAATTTCAACGAATCGGGCTGAAATTTTGTAATATGACTTTATTTGTGCCCGAAACCATTCACATAATATCCATGGTGGAGGGTATATAAGATTCGGCCAGGCCGAACTTAACGCTTTTACTTGTTGGCATTCTCTTACTTCTACCAAAAGGGCTAAAATTTCTATATTTATCCATAGCATTTTTGTACCCTCACTTTAGTGATACGTGGGTATATATCATTTGCTACGGCCAAAAGTGTGACACATCGAAGGAGTGATCTAAGACCTTAAGTATGTTTGGCTGATATTAGTTTTGGGTCATTTTAAGTCGAATGAGAAATGTATGTCTGTCTGTCTGTCTGCTGGCTGGTATGTGTGGTATTATTTTTTCCTATATCCGGCTAAGTTCGAAGATGGGCCATATTGATCCACACCTTCTAGTACCTCCCCTACAGAGGGTTAACATTTAATGAAATATTGATACTCTAATAACTTATTTACTACTTAGTGGAAACTTCTAAAATTCCACACATAGTATTAACTTATTAGTCGCTACCACCACGAGAAAAATGGGAGAAAAATTTGGTACCTTCCTCACAAATGGACCATTTTGTACCAAAAGTTAACATCTTATAACTTTTATACCTGTAATTAAAAAATACTTGAAATTTTGTACCGTGTAATGATTTTATGGTGTCTACAGTCCACTGAAAAATGGGGTTTATTGGCAGGCGCCTTTTTGTACCTCCCACTCAAATGGACTATTTGGCACCAAAAGTTAACAGCTTATAACTTGAATACTAGTACATAAAAATACTTGAAATTTTGTACAGTGTAATGGACTTATAGTACCTACAGATCAGTAAAAAAATTGACGTTATTACCATGCCACTTTTGGTACCTCCAACACAAAGAAATCATTTTGTACGAAAAGTTTATAGCTTATAACTTTAATACCAGTACATACAAATACTTGAAATTGTGTACATCGTAATGGTTTTATAGTACCTACAGTCCAGTGAAAAATTGGCGTTATTATCACGCTCCTTTTGGTACCTCCCACACAAATGTAACATATTGTACAAAAAGTTTACAGCTTATATCGTGAATATCATTGATTATAAATGTTCAAAACTTTTGGACAGTTTAAAGTTTTTAAAATTCCTGCAGTCCTGTTACAATTGGGAGTTATCAGCAAACCCGTTTTAGTACCTCCCATAAAAAAGAGCCAAGGCACAACAAATATTAGTACATTTACATTTACATTGTTCACAAAGTGAGGATATGCATTAGCCCGGGTCGATTTGTGGGGAGGCAAAAAAGTCGCCCATTGCTCAGTGAAAATCGTCTTCTAGGGATCAAAATAAGAAACTTTGCCCGAGGAACCATACCTCTAAAACGAATTCTGATGTCCCGGAATTTGGGTCGAACTTTTGGGTAGGGGCAAATTTTGAAAAATCCCACTTTGACCCATTTAGAGTGCTCCAATCGAGTCCAAATGTATGACCGACCCCCACTAACTTTGGAGGCCCGACCCACCCATGCCAGTGGCACACCCCCTGGAACCTCCCTGGGGGTTCACCATACAAACATTTAAAAAAATCGCCAGTTTTCGCACTTTACATGAAAAAATCAGCGAAATGCCTATGTTTTTTTCTTTTTGGAGTTTATTTTTCTCTTTAGAAATTTATTTAGTCAGAACATATGTAAATGAAAAAATGAATTTAACTTAGTAATAGAAAAGAAATTAAAAAAAATTATTAGAAATTAGCGTTTTTTACAACCCTTTTAAAACCAAGGCATCACTGTGATGCATTTGAATGTCGTAAACTTAGTTGTGTGGGTTTTTATTCAACCCTTTTAAAAATGAAGGTATCACTGTGACACAATTGCAGGTCGTAAAATTGCTTGTGTGAGTTTTTTATAGCACCTACTTAAGAAATGAGGTTTGTTTTTACAACCCTTTTGTGGGTTTTTTATGGCACCTTCTTAAGAAATGCGCGTTTTTTTGCAACCATTTTAACAATTAAGGTATCACTGTGATGCACCGCAGCCCTTTTCAAAATGAACGTATCACTGTGACACAATTGCAGGTCGTAAAATTGCTTGTGTGGGTTTTTAAGCCACCACAAGACACAGCAGGTAGAATTTAAATTACCATTTCATTCTTATTACCTCGTCTCGTAGACCATATATAACGCAACAGTTTTTGTGAAAGCATTAAGTCGTTGTGAAGAACTCAAAGTGTTGATTGGAATTTGGGAAAAACTTGGTATGGAAATAGATTGCTTGACAAATATCAAGACCAAATCAAGAGAAGAAATAAAACCCAACAATTTACAGAGTATGTAAAATCTCTGGAAACAATTTTTTACATTGGAACATGTAAATGCGATTTGAAGGCAGCTCCATGTGCATGCGGCTTGGTTCCCGAACGCCTCAAAGAGTTTATGCACGATCAACATTGTCAGAGAAGACTAACAATCGATGCATTTGTGATGGAAATTGAAGAGCAAGGAGCAACGTCTATGTCATCAATGCCAACATACCAAGATCCCGATGATTCAACATACGCACCGCCACCGGTTCAAGAAGATATGGATAGAAGCACAAGTTCACAATACACAGAGAGATAGATTGTTTTAACTTTGCCTTGGTATGTGACAGATTTGGTGTGCCTGATAGAGTAGCATCAGCATTGGGAACCGCTCTTTTGCAAGATTTTAAAATTAAAGATAAGCATGGGAAACCTCTCATCATGGATAAATCGAAAGTTCGCAGAGAAAAAGAGAAATTCAGACAAGAAGTGCTTCGCAAAAGGTTATATGATACCAATTTGTTAGCGTTTCATTCGATGGCAGAAAAGATGATACTTTAACGATAGGTAAAATTGATGAGAAGTATCATAATAGGATGGTAAAAGAACCTCATCTTGTTATTTTGAGAGAACCCAATTCTGAATTGATTGGTTACGTAAGAGTGGAACATGAAACCGCTGAATACAAAACAACCAATTTGCTTGAAATGATTTTTTCAACGATAAAAATATATCACTGGATGCATTAATTGGAATATGCACTGACGGTGAGCCAACAAACACTGGCCCACACGGTGGAATTATACGACGATTCGAATTGCTGTTAAAAAGACCATTGCATTGGTTCGTTTGCCTTCTACACTTCAACGAACTTCCGTTTCGGCATTTGTTTGAAGCTTTGGATAAATCAACCAGCACTGGACCAAGATCGGCAACCGGAAAACTGAGCCGTCAAATCGAAACTCTTCCGGTAAGTTATTGCTATCACTCAGTTATTATTATTGTCAACCATTTTCAATTATTTTATTATTATATATTTTCAGGTGGTGGACGGCTTCCAGAAAATTGAGTTGCAAAATATGCCCCCTGCTCCAGAAAAAATGGAATTTTCCACCGATTCGAAGTACTTATACGACATGGCCCATGCAATTTCTAGCGGCGTGGTTTCGGTGGATCTGGCTAACATCAAACCAGGGAAAATTGTACATTCTCGGTGGCACACCAAGGCCGCAAGATTATTACGATTATATGTGACAACGGAAAATCCAGATGCAAATTTAAGAACTCTGGTTGAATTTATAATTAAATGTTATGTGCCAATGAACTTCACTATCAAGTACTACAGCTCTGTCGTGTACGGCAGTGCATTATTTTTCAAGTTCATTAGTTGGTCACGATTTTTAGAACCTCGTTTACGCAAAATTGTCAATCAAGTAATTAAAGATAATTCATATTATGCGCATTCGGAAAATATCTTGTTATCAATGTTGTTTGATGATAGCAAAGAAAAGCGCGACTGTGCTATCAAGAAAATTCTACGCTATCGAACCGATGTTGACGACCCAACGCAACTTAGAGCTTATAAAAAACCAGATATAAACTTTAATTGCACAAGTTACACGGAAATGATCAATATGAATGACATAAATAACGTATTTGAACCACCATTCACGCGAAGCATTCCGTACGATACATTGAAAGAATATTTAAATCAAGATGATCCACCGTTTAATGATCCAAAAATTCCATCACACATACAAGGAACGGAACGACATGTTCAATTGCTAGCTAGCGTTTCCAAACGGGTTATACCGGAAAATTTAGAGGCTGTTATGGCGACGACATTAGAGAGCCGTGCGATATTGCCCAGAAAGTAAAAAAGACTTCAAACAATATTTATACCCTACACCACACTGTGGTACAGGGTATTATAACTTTGTGCATTTGTTTGTAACACCCAAAAGGAGAAGAAATAGACCCATCGTTTATTATACCGATCGACTTAGAATCACTTTCCGAGTTGATTTAGCTATGTCTGTCTGTCCGTCTGTGCATGTATTCTTGTAATCAAAGTACAGGTCGCAATTATGGTCCGATCTCGACGAAACTTTACACATATCTTTTTTTTGGCCCAAGGACGATCCCTATTGAATTTGGTTAAAATCGGTTCAGATTTAGATATAGCCCCCATATATATGTTAGCCCCGATTTGACATGTAAGCGCTGTAAAAACTTCATTTTATATCCGATCAGTATGAAATTCGGCAGAAAGAGGTTTCTTATTATATGGATGAACACTGTTAAATTTGGAAGAAATCGGTTCAGATTTAGGTATAGCCCCCATATATACGTTACCCCCGATTTGACCTGTAATCGCTGTAAAAACTGTATTTTATATCCGATCAGTGCGAAATTCGGCAGAAAGAGGTTTCTTATTACATGAAGGAATACTGCCAAATTCGGAGAAAATCGGTTCCGATTTATATATATAGCTCCCATATATATGTTACCCCCCATTTGACATGTAAGCGCTGTAGAGACTGTATTTTATATCCGATCAGTACCAAATTCGACAGAAGGAGGTCTTTTTACATGAATAAGTATTCAGGGAAGATGGGTTCAGATTTATATTAAAGCTCCATATATATGTTCCTCCTGATTTTGTATCAAACCGCTATAGATGTTGTATTTTACTTCCGATCATTAAAATTTTCCAGAAAGATGTTTCTCACTTTAGGAACGAATATTGCTTAATTTAGCGATTATCGTTTCAGAATTAGATAATATGTTTCTACCCATTTACCAATTATTCCAAATTATTATGGCAATGACCCTTATCGCATTGTTAGGGAGGTGTAGGGTATTATATGGTCGGCCCCGCCCGACTTTCTGCCTTTCCTTACTGGTTTTTTTTACTTTCTTTTCTATAACTAACTTAAATTATTTTTTTCATTTACATATGTTCTGACTAAATAAATTTCTTAAGAGAAAAAAATAGATATTATTATAAATAAATATTATTATAAATAAATAAATAAAAATAAAGAAAAACCAGTAAGGAAAGGCAGAAAGTCGGGCGGGGCCGACTATATAATACCCTACACCTCCCTAATAATGCGATAAGGGTCATTGCGATAATAATTTGGAATAATTGGTAAATGGGTAGGAACATTTTATCTAATTCTGAACCGATAATCGCTAAATTAAGCAATATTCGTTCCTAAATTGAGAAACATATTTCTGGAAAATTTTAATGATCGGAAGTAAAGTACAACTTCTATAGCGCTTTGATACCAAATCAGGAGGAACATATATACGGATTTTATATATAAATCTGAACCGATTTTCCCTGAATACTCATTCATGTAAAAAGACATCTTTCTGTC
This sequence comes from Eudasyphora cyanicolor, assembly GCA_963930755.1. Classification (NCBI taxonomy): domain Eukaryota; kingdom Metazoa; phylum Arthropoda; class Insecta; order Diptera; family Muscidae; genus Eudasyphora; species Eudasyphora cyanicolor. The sequence continues at coordinate 70,173,992 of OZ005735.1, read as the reverse complement.
GAATTTCGTACTGCTCGGATATATAGTACAATCTGTACAGCGCTTACATGTCGAATCGGGGGTAACATATATATGGGGCTATATCTAAATCTGAACCGATTTTCTCCGAATTTGGCAGTATTTCTTCATGTAGAAGGAAACCTCTTTTTGCCAAAGTTCGCACTGATCGGATATAAAATAACATTTTTACAGCGCTTACATGTGAAATCGGGGGTAACGTTTATATGGGGGCTATATCTAAATCTGAACCGATTTCTTCCAAATTTAACAGTGTTCATTCAAATAATAGGAAACCTCTTTCTGCCGAATTTCATACTGATCGGATATAAAATAACATTTTTACAGCCCTTACACTTCAAATCGGGGGTAACGTATATATGGGGGCTATATCTAAATCTGAACCGATTTCTTCCAAATTTAACAGTGTTCATTCATATTATAAGCAACCTCTTTCTGCCGAATTTCATACTGATCGGATATAAAATAACATTTTTACAGCGCTTACACTTCAAATCGGGGGTAACGTATATATGGGGGCTATATCTAAATCTGAACCGATTTCTTCCAAATTTAACAGTGTTCATTCATATTATAAGCAACCTCTTTCTGCCGAATTTCAGACTGATCGGATATAAAATAAAGTTTTTACAGCGCATACATGTCAAATCTGGGGTAACATATATATGGGGGCTATATCTAAATCTGAACCGATTTCAACCAAATTCAATAGGGATCGTCCTTGGGCCAAAGAAAACATATGTGTAAAGTTTCGTCGAGATCGGACCATAATTGCGACCTGTACTTTGATTACAAGAATACATGCACAGACAGACGGACAGACGGACAGACAGACAGACGGACATAGCTAAATCAACTCAGAAAGTAATTTTAAGTCGATCGGTATAATAAACGATGGGTCTATTTCTTCTCCTTTTGGGTGTTACAAACAAATGCACAACGTTATAATACCCTGTACCACAGTGTGGTGTAGGGTATAAACATAGCCATTTCGCTGATTTTGTCATGTAAAGTGCCAAAAATGGTGATTTTTTTTGAAATGTTTGTATGGGAAACCCCCCAGGTGAGTAACAGGGGTGTGCCACTGGCATGGGTGGATCGGCCCTCCAATGTTAGTGGGGGTCGGTCATATATTTGGACTCGATTGGCGCCCTCTAAATGGGTCAAAGTGGGATTTTTTAAAATTTCTCCCTACGGGGACATCAGAATTCGTGGGGACATCAGAATTCGTTTTAGAGGTATGGTTCCTCGGCCAAAGTTTCTTATTTTGATCCCTAGAATACGATTTTCACTGAGCAATGGGCGACTTTTAAATCGACCCGCCCTATTATATACCCTCTGCCATGGATCACATGCGAATGGTTACGGGTACTAATAAACACATGAGTATCGTTGATCATTCGCAGTGAACGGACGTGTTTATCACATAGCGGATAGTTACCAGTACCTATTACGCAATAGCAAAAATATGTACAAAGTCCGTAAGGCCTACATCGTAGTACCTATTACGGTCTAATACAGACAAAATAAAAACAAAATCTCTGTCCGTCCGTTGGTCTTGGCCAAAGCCGACCACACCAAAAATTGTAAAAATCTCCACCAAGTACTCACAACAGGTGGTGCGGTGAGGGGAAAACGTCAAGTCCGACCGTCAAAACGGAAGCACAATGAGCATCGTGTAGCGCTCAGAGTTTTGACGAAGTTGGAGGCTGTTGAGGTTTCGGCTCTTACCGAAAAACAAAAAGAGTCACTTACCTGGGCTAAAGGCGTCATATATGCTTCTAAGGCCAATGAGTCGGCTGAAAGAGCCACAAATTCAGCTGTGTTAACGGCTAATAAAGTAAAACGAATCAGATCACCTGATGAACCCCTGCCTTCGAAAAAGGCAAGAGGCCCTAATGTCACCATCAACAGGACACTCACCAAGCCCTTCAATGAAGTGGCGAAGGAGAGTCTAGTGATGGCTGTTATAGACAGAAGTAGTGAGGATGGATCCATCCTCAAGGACAAATGGAGTCATGTACAATCAGCCATTCTGGCTCATTACCTCGATGTCCGTAGAGAAATGCCGGGCAAACCACCAATCTGCAACGATGCAAGATGGCATCAGGGGAGATTAAAGCTCTTAAATTTCGGTGATGCCAGATCAGTAGACCTGTATAAGGCTGCTCTGAGTCGAGCGGGTGAGGTGTGGCCAGGTGCCCAGTTGGATGTTGTCGAAAAAACAACATCCCTAGTCACCCTAGAGCCATCATCTGGGTTACAGAAGAGCCCTCCAACCCGGCTGACATCTTAGATATAATAAAAGATTCCAATCCTGGTCTGCCGGCCCATAATTGGAGAATCAGCAAGGTGGGTGAGGCGGATGGTAAAAAGCGGCAGGTCAATCTTATCCTAAACGCTGAATCCACCTCCCATATACAAAGTGCGAGTGCAACCCTACAATATGGCTTCGAGACTATAGTCTTGAAGATATACAAGCAGGATATAGCTCCCACTGCAGAAGGTGAGTCGTCCACCGTGGCACTTTCTGGAAGTGCGGAGGTACCCACGCCTATTATTTCTGGTGACTCCAACTCTAACAGAAGATCTGTAACGTCCTTCTCTGAGGACAAAAGCTCTACTTCGGACACAGAGAGGCTGAGGGGAGTCTCCGGTCTCTTTGACGCATCTGGCGGGGACATGCTTCTCGACGATACGGACGTAGAGTTCGATAACACCCTTGTCGGGGTGGATGTTAATCTGTCAATTACCAATGATGGTAAGAATTCTACAGATTAACCTCCATCACGTTAAAGCAGCCTCAGCGGCTCTATTGCTGCGCCTGTCCACAGGCGCAGTAGACATCGTCCTGATACAGGAGCCCTACGTAGTGGGAGGAAGGGTGTGCGGTATTAGGACTCCCAACTTTAAACTGCTTGTGGCCAACTGTGAAGGCACTCCAAGAACCTGCATTTTGGCCAGGAAAGTTCTAAGTATCTTTCTCCTGACTAATTTAAGTGGTAAAGACCAAACAGCTGCTAGCATGGAGATCGGTAATCGCATATATTGGGTGGTCTCCAGCTACTTGCCTTATGAATCTGTAGTACCGACTGCTCTATTCAGGGAAGTAGTAGAAGAAGCAACGTCTGACAAACTCGAGCTGATTATTGGCGCAGACACGAACGCTCATCATACTATCTGGGGTAGTACGGATATAAACAATAGGGGTGATTCGCTTCTTGACTTTATTCTAACTACCAACCTTAGTATTTGTTACATAGGTAAACCGACCTTAACAATTAAAGACAGACAAGAAGTACTCGACGTAACGTTTGCTACTGACCGGCTGTCAGACAAAATTATTGGGTGGAATGTGTGGCACCTGTATGAGAAGAATTTCAAGAAAGTCTTCAACTCTAAGCTTCTGTACGAACTGAATGACAAAGCCGGTCTGGATAATGTGGTCGATCATATCACCATATCATTCAATAGATCCCTTGAAGGAGCCTGTCCAAAAACAAGGTACAAGGGTAAAACTAAACCCCAATGGTGAACTTCTGAGCTAACGGCTATGAAAAAGACCTGCAATAAGCTATTCAATAAGGCTAAATCTACTGGCGTCGCTAATGATTGGGATGCCTATAAAGAGCAACTCAAGATCTATAAGAAGAAGCTTAGAAAGGCGCAAAAGCGCTCTTGATATACCTTCTGTGGTGAAGTGGAAAAGGTCTCCGACGCCGCTAGGCTCAGGAAGATATTATCTGCTTCACCCTGTACAGTGGGATATTTACAGGATGAGGCAAATAACTGGACCAAAAACAGCGAGCAGTCGCTCAATGTACTGCTCGACACACATTTCCCGGGGAACTCTGTAACAGAAGTTCAGAAAAAGTTCGAAGATCAGCAGGACCAACAAGAGTGCGAGTGGACTGCGAGCGTCGCTAGCTTGTTGACTGAGAGATCCAGAATAAGCTGGGCTATTAATAGCTTTGAGCCCTTCAAGTCACCTGGACCAGAGGGCATCACTCCAGCAGAAATTCAGAAAATGTTAAAGTACATTATCCCCAGGCTGGAGAAAATTTATGTAGGCTGTATCAGGCTTTCATACGTCCCGAATCGATGGAGGGATACCAAAGTGGTATTCATAACTAAAGCGGGAAAGATATCACACACTAGGCCAAAAGATTTCAGACCAATTAGCCTATCCTCCATCCTATTGAAAGGTCTGGAAAGACTTTTAGATCATTTTATTAGGGAAAACCTGGATACAAAACTCCTGTCGGGGAACCAACATGCTTACAATAAGGGCAAGTCTACAGAATCAGCCCTGCACGAACTTGTGAGCACTATCGAATCGTCCCTGCATTTCAAGGAATTCACCATGGTGGCATTTCTTGACATAGAAGGGGCTTTTAACAACATTCACTCAGATGCGGTAATTGCGGCACTCTCACATCTAAAAGCTAACACTAGTTTGATTAGACTAATTCAAAGTCTGATCACCAGAAGACGCACAACAGCATGTCTAGGGTCCACAACTCTAACAAGGTTTGTAAACAGAGGGACCCCGCAAGGAGGAGTACTGTCTCCACTAATTTGGAACCTAGCGGTGAATGAAATCCTGCTAGATCTACAACGTTGTGGCTGCAAGGTCGTGGGATATGCGGACGACGTGACAATCGCAGTGAGTGGCAAATTCGTAAACGTCCTCAGAGACATCCTACAGGTGGCTCTGAACAAGTTGGCTAGATGGGCCAGAAGCAGAGGTTTGGGCGTTAACCCCAACAAGACAGAATTGGTTCTCTTTACTAGGATGAATAATGTCCCACATGTGGACCCTCCACCTCGTATAAATGGAACAGATCTAGTCTTTTCTGAAAGTGCAAAATTTTTAGGAATAATTCTAGATAGGAAAATGTTATTTAGACTTAACGTATTGGAACGTGTAAGGAAGGCCAACGTCGCCTTATATTCCTGCAAAAAGGCTGTAGGGTCGCGGTGTAGGGTCGTCCACTGGATATATATAGCAGTAGTTCGTCCAATACTGTTATACGGTATTGTGGTATGGTGGACGGCAACTGACAAACTAACCATTACCAACCTACTAACAAAGGTTCAAAGAACTGCCTGCCTGAGCATAAGCGGAGCCTTAAGGACTACAGCGACCGAGTCTCTACAAGCCCTACTCCATATACTGCCGATTAATATTGTGGCGAGAGAAGTTGCAACCAAAGCGGCAATACGATTAAACTGCCTATCACTGTGGAGGTACAAGAACTATGGTCACATAAGGATATCAAAGTGTAGTGCTATGGTAACCGACCGAGTGGACTATATACCAACTGTGTACACCTTCGAGAGAAATTACATCACTATGATTCCCGCCAGAGACGAATGGGTCGGCAGAATACCAGGTAATAGAAACCATCTCCACTTTTACACGGATGGTTCGAAGCTTGATGAAAAGGTTGGCTTCGGAGTACACTGTGAAGAACTTAGTCTGGATATAGCTCACAGACTACCAGATACCTGCAGTGTCTATCAAGCCGAAATAATGGCAATATGGGAAGTCGCCAAGTGGCTGAGTCGCAACATAGTAACCAACACTGGCGTTGTCATTTACTCGGACAGCCAGGCTGCCATCAATTCTCTGGAGGCAACATCCCTAAATTCACAAACAGCCCTCGACTGCCGCAGATCTCTTAACGAGATGGCTGAGCAGTTTAATATACACCTCATATGGGTGCCTGGGCATAGGGATATCCCGGGGAACTGCAAAGCCGATGAACTTGCTAGGAAAGGGACGACATTACAAATTCTCGAAGAATTTGCATATACTCGTATTGGTGCGCCACTATCCACGTGCAAGCTTTGGCTTAGGCAAGAGGCAATCAGGCAGTGGAACGAAAGATGGACAGAAATCGGCACCTGCAGGGTAACTAGACAAATCTGACCAAGGTATGACCTGAGAAGGTCAAAATATCTCTTCGCACTAGAGAGGAAACGATTGTCTACGTTAGTACAGGTTCTGACGGGACACTGCTTGATCGGCGAACACGCCAAAAGATTGGGTATTGACTCCAATGACTTCTACCGAAGCTGTGGAGATGAGGAAGAAGTGGAGAGCATTAAGCACTTGCTCAAAATCGGGGAGATGCTATATATGGGGGCTATATCCAAAAATGGACCGATATTGCCCATTTTCAATCCCAACATACCTGCAGACATAAGAAGTATATGTACCAAATTCCAGCCACCTAGCTCAATTATTATAGATTTTAGCGTGATTACAACAGACGGACGGACAAACGGACATGGCAAATCGTCATAGAATTTTAAGACTATCAACAATAAAGGGTGTTTAAATTTTAAGGGCCGATGTTGATTTTGAATAGAACACAAATTATTTAGGAAATTATTGTCATTTCTTTTTATTATGATAATATTGGTATGGTTCAATTACGTATGGAACAAAATATCGGCCAAATGGACACCGCGACCTCGGCGGCACACCTCCATCCGATGGACATTGTTTCGTTAGTCCGATGACGTCGCCAGCCCATAAGCCGCACCAAACGAACTGGGCGAGCATGCACAGCTGTTTTCACATCTCCTACAGACCCGTTTTGCTGAAATATGCGCACAATTCTCCCGATTATGAACACATTTGGTCGATTATGCTGATCAAAAAACGATCACGTAGTGCCCGAAATGCATTTTGATTTGAATGCCCATTTTCGTAAAAGGCTTACACTATTGCTACTGAATTCTGAAGATGATAGAGTGGTGTCTATCGAAAATGCAGTCAATTCTACCAAGCAATTAAAACTCTGTACCAATTTTTGTATTTGTTTCTATTACTTTTGTGCAATAGACAGAAAGTAAATGGAACATATGGTCTCAAACCAAAAATAAATTCTGACTAAATAACAAAAGCACAGACCAACAATAAATAACAAGAACACATACAAACACATGAGGTACGATGACGTCGACATTAGCCGTTGACAAAACTACATTTCTTTTCGTGGTTCGCGATGCGAACCCAAGCAAAAAACAAAAATGTATTGGTATGAGAGTTTTAGTATGTTGACTTAGTTCGGCAAAATACGGGTTTGGTTAGCAGTTCTTGTTAAATGCAATTTACTGCTTCCACAAGTATTTCAGCTGATTTAAGTTAAAGACATACACTATTGCTGCTGAATTCTGAAGATGATAGAGTGGTGTCTATCGAAACTGCAGTCAATTCTACCAAGCAATTAAAACTCTCTACCAATTTATGTATTTGTTTCTATTACTTTCTTGGAATAGACAGAAAGTAAATGGAACATATGGTCTCAAACCAAATATAAATTCTGAAAAACTTTAACGCGTTGCTCGATTGTGTATCTTTTTTCCATGGTTAAAATTGAGTTAATCTGAAATTGAGAAATGTCAAATGAAAAGCAGAACAAAACTTGACGTTTAGGTGTGGTTGACATTTAACATCGGCCCTTACAACTTAACCACCCTTTATATATACTTTATGGGGTCTCTGATGCTCAATGCTAGAGGTATTACAAACGGAGTGACAAAATGAATATACCCTCATCATCCTATGGTGCAGGGTATAATTAAAGAAAAATTCAACATTTGATAATAAAGAAGATAAACAAGTAAAAACGTTAAGTTCGGCCATGCCGAATCTTATATACCCTCCACCGTGGATAGCATGTGACCTCACAAAATAATTCAAACCTAAAGATAACCAGTAGGGAAAGGCAGAAAGTCGGGCGGGGCCGACTATATAATATCCTACACCTCCCTAACAATGCGATAAGGGTCATTGCGATAATAATTTGGAATAATTGGTAAATGGGTAGGAACATATTATCTAATTCTGAACCGATTATCGCTAAATTAAGCAATATTCGTTCCTAAATTGAGAAACATCTTTCTGGAAAACTTTAATGATCGGAAGTAAAGTACAACTTTTATAGCGCTTTGATACCAAATCAGGAGCAACATATATATGGAGGTTATATATAAATCTGAACCGATTTTCCCTGAATACAAATTCAAGTAAAAAGACCTCTTTCTGTCGAATTTCGTACTGATCGGATATCAAATACAGTCTCTACAGCGCTTCCATGTCAAATCGGGGGTTACATATATATGGGGGCTATATCTAAATCTGAACCGATTTTCTCCGAATTTGGCAGTATTCCTTCATGTAGAAAGAAAGTTCTTTTTGCCGAATTTCGCACTGATCGGATATAAAATACAATTTTTACAGCGCTTACATATCAACTCGGGGGTAACGTATATATGGGGGCTATATCTAAATCTGAACCGATTTCTTCCAAATTTAAAAGTGTTCATTCATATAATAGGAAACATCTTTCTGACGAATTTCATACTGATCGGATATAAAATGCAGTTTCTACAGCGCTTACATGTCAAATCGGGGGTAACATATATATGGGGGCTATAACTAAATCTGAGCCGATTTTCTCCGAATATGGCAGCATTCCTTCATGTAATATGAAACCTCTTTCTGCCGAATTCCGCATTGATCGGATATAAAATAAAGTTTCTACAGCGCTTACATGTCAAATCGGGGGTTAAATATATATATGGGGGCTATATCTAAATCTGATCCGATTTTCTCCGAATTTAGCAGTATTCATTCATGTAATAAGAAACCTCTTTTTGCCGAATTTCACACTCATCGGATATAAAATAACAATTTTACAGCGCTTAAATCGAGGGTAACGTTTATATGGTGGCTATATCTAAATCTGAAACGATTTCTTCAAAATTTAACAGTGTTCATTCACATAATAGGAAACCTCTTTCTGCCGAATTGCATACTGATCGGATATAGGATATAGTTTTTACAGCGCTAACATGTCAAATCGGGGTAACATATATATATGGGGGCTATATCTAAATCTGAAGCGATTTTAACCAAATTTAATAGGGAGCGCCATTGGGCCAAAAAAAAGATATGTGTAAGGTTTCATAGAGTTCGGATGATAATTGCGACCTGTACATTGATTACAAGAATACATGCACAGACAGACAGACTGACATAGCTAAATCAACTCAGAAAGTGATCCTAAGTCGATCCGTATAATAAACGATGGGTCTATTTCTTCTCCTTTTGGGTGTTACAAACAAATGCACAAAGTTATAATACCCTGTACCACAGTGTGGTGTAAAAAACACCAACAAAATTACAGTAGATGGGAACAGTAGGAATCACAACAAGTTAGATGCCAAATATATATGGGAGCTATATCTAAATATGGACCGATATCGCCCATTTTCAATCCCAAGTTACCTGAAGCCCATTTTCAATCCCAAGTTACCTGAAGCCACCTAGCTCAAGTATTATAGATTGTAGCGTGATTACAACAGACGAACGGACGGACGGACAGACGGACATGGCTAAATCGTCTTAGAATTTTAAGGCGATTAAGAATATATATACTTTATGCGGTCTCAGATCAATATTTAGAGGTGTTACGAACGGAGTGACAACATGATTATACCCCCAACCTATGGTGGAGGGTATAAAAAAACGAACGCTGCAATTTTTAGTCCGCAAATTCTGTAGTCAAACTCTTCACCTGAAAAATGTGGTATTTATGCCTTAAAATAGCTTTTTGAGAGCTACATTTACACAAAATTTTTTACCGCGATGAATTCTTGTCTTATTTATATAACAACTGCAAGGATTCAGTTAAAGTGCTTAGAAAATATGGTATTTATGGCTTTAACACATATATTTTGGAGCTACCTCTATAGGGTGACTATAACAAAATATGAACCGATTTGTAGAATTGTTGCTGTGATGAATTCTTGTTAAAATATAATACAAACTGCAAAGTTTCTGCTAAATTGCTTTAAAAATGTTGTATCTATGGCTCAAAACCCGTATTTTGGAGCGACCTCTACAGGGGAGCTATATCAAAACATTGACCGATATGGACCATTTGCAATAGCAAACAACCAGCAACTGTAAGAAATATTTCTACCAAATTTGATCAACGGACGGACAAATGGATAAATCGTCTTCGAATTTTACCTACCGTTCTTTGGGTTTTAGTGGGGTTGCTGATATATGATTTCTTTTCTCCCTATGTAGTGAATAGTAGTCTACCTATAGCTGTATACGTCCAATAAATCATTCTCGATTGTAGACCCATTTTTCCGAACATACTTCTGCAGGTATAAAAAGCGAAGATCATCTGTGTATACCTTTTCTCCTATTGAGCGTTACACACAAATGCATAATGTAATAATACCCTGTAGGATTTAGAAATTAACTTAAAATCAGGAGTAAATTCGTATACAACTGGAACATTCATGGTTTGTTGTGTCTATCACCATCAAAGACAATTCATTAAAGTTTTTTATTTCGTTTCATATATGTGTGCGTTTTTTGGCAAACATATCGTAGTATAGCTGTTGATCGCCTTCATCATTGGCCACGATACAATTGCGATAATGAGGCTGATGAGACGACAATGACACGATGACGATGGAGGTGGTGGTACTGCTGCTGGTGATGGTACTGGCACTGACATCACCAAAACCAACTTCAACGTCTTCAATTACACATTACAGGGAACATGTTTAAAATGATGTTTACGTTTCTTTTGTTTCCTTTTTTCGTTTTTTTGAGAATTTTTTTGTCGTTTTTTTTTCCAAAATATAAACTCCAACGCATTGCATGGGCTGAGCAGCTATGAATATCATGCAAACCTCCTTTGACACACATGAAGGCATAAACTTGGTCGTCATATGGGTATTGCTCAGCAAGACTTTCAGCGGGATTATTCGATTAAGGGGATGTGTGGGACTGGAATTGTGAAAAAAGATTTTGTTAAGAATAACCATTTATAACCATTTTTCTTTTAATTCACTACAGGATTTTGAGGCAGACTTCAGGTTGCCCTGTCATGACAAATCTGAACCGATTAACCCCAATAAGAAGCATTAGTTCCTAAATTAATAAAACTCTCTCTCTCTGCCGAATTTAGTACACATCTGATATAAAATACGGTTTCTGCAGCGCTTACATGTCAAATCGGATGTAACATATAAAGGGTTTTCCAACAAGAGGTGTTATTTTCGTATTCAAGGAACAATGCCATTTTTTGATACAAATGATCGGATGTTTATTTCATAATAAAGAGGAAGGTATGCCATTAATAATGAAAAACAACATCAGCCAAATGGCCACCACGACCACGCTTACGGGACCATATCCTTTTCATGAAATTTTCCATAACCAAATCGCAAAGTTGCTGCCCTATGTCCTCGATAGCCTCACGAATTCTATCTTTGAGGTCTTGAATCGACGCTGGGCTGTTGGCGTAGACCTTACCTTTCACGTGCCCCAAAGGAAGAAGTCTCAAGGTGTTAAATCACAAGATCTCGGTGGCCAATTGTGATCACCTCTTCGAAAGAGGTGAGGTCTTGAATCGACGCTGGGCTGTTGGCGTAGACCTTACCTTTCACGTGCCCCAAAGGAAGAAGTCTCAAGGTGTTAAATCACAAGATCTCGGCGGCCAATTGTGATCACCTCTTCGAAAGATAACACGGTCCGGAAACTTTTCCCGTAACAGATCAATGGTTTCGTTGCTTGTGTGGCACGTAGCGCCGTCTTGTTGTAAGTAAACGTTGTCCAGATCAATACCATCCAACTCCGACCATAACAAATCATCTCTCGATAGCGCAATCCATTCACCGTAACTGTTGATCCAACCTCATTTTCGAAAAAGTAAGGTCCAATGACCCAGCCGGACCATAAGCCGCACCAAACAGTCACACGTTAAGGATGGAGAGGCTTCTCAACAATAACTCTTGGGGTTTCCGAGCCCCAGATGCGACAATTTTGCTTGTTGACGTACCCACCGAGGTGGAAATGCGCCTCATCAGTCAAGATGATTTGTATCGTTCGTATCGTTATTTTGTTCGATCGTTTTGTATCCTTCGATGATCGTGTATCGTTCCATTTTTAGTAATGTCGTAGTTTCTACTTGACAAATGTCAAAGAATAAAACCTTCAAAAGTGACAGCTACCGAAACACCGGGTGATTCAAAATAACACCTCTTGTTGGAAAACCCGTTATATACTTCTATGATACTATATATCGCACCTGTTCAACAAAAGGGTAACAACTATAGTGACCAAACCCGGATTAAAATAAACCGGCTCACCGGTTTCAAAATGATGAATTTCGAACAGCCGCTGCAACCGTTTTTTTCGTCTGTTTCCACCAGTTTTTCGGTGTTTTATTATCACTAAAATATTACAATTTTTCTACAATTATATCTACCAAATATCGAAAAAAAATTAAGATAGATATATGAAAGATCTACTTATATGGCGTAAAAAAATGGCAACATTGTTAGAATCCGAGGCAATTAATCAAATCCGAGGCAATTAATCAAATTCTATACAAATATTTAAAGAAAATAAATTATACATACGCACAGAATATACATATGTGAAAAGCGAACGAATTTTCCCACTTTCAAACAGAGTTCGGAAAAAAACACTAAGGAACGGTTCCTTAGCGTTCTGTACCGTTCCTTCGTCGCGAACGGAACAGTATCGCAACCCTTACAAGAGAACAGAATACACTAAAAAATTTTTAGTGTTACTGTTCACGAACGGTACCGCTACGATAACGTACCGTTCTTAGAACACGGCGAACGGTACACTACGATAACGTATGGTTCATAGAACAGTATCACTACGTCGTAGTGATACTGTTCTTTTGAACAGAACACTAACAGTATCACTACGTTTAGCGTTCCGTTCTTTTTAATATTCGACTCCACAGGTCGCAAATATGAAGCAATCTTAATGAAAATTGGTACAGAGGCATTTCTTAACCTAGGGACGATCCCTATATAAAATGGGGCATATCGGTCCATAATTTAATATAGCCCCCATACGAAGGTCCCTTTCGATAAGACATATTCACATTCTAGAGAGCGCATTTTTTAACCGATCATGCCGAAATTTGAATATATATTTATTCTATTGCATTCAAACCGAAACAAATACAAGTAAGAAAATTTCAATTGGGTAAACCGACTACGGTATATACCCTCATCCACTAAAGTGGGGATATAAATATATATATATGTTATTCTTAAGTTTGTTTAAAAAAAATCTGATTTTTTTTTGTGCAAAATTAAAACTTATTTTGAAATGTTTCTAAGAACCCATGTTTTTGATTTTTTTTGTTGCCCAAAAGAAAGCTTAGGCCATTTCCGTTAAGTGCTTTGTGGTATATTAGTGGAATATGCAGTTTATCTATCAAAATAAATGTAAACCTCTGAAACAAATTTTCAAGTCCACCTAGGGTTGCCAGACGGTCGGGATTTTCCCGACTTTTCACATATTTACAGAGTCCCGATTATTGAAGTAATTTATGGGGGAAATCCCGACTTTTTTCCATTTACTCTCTACACTATGGAAAATAAAAGCGCAGTAAAAAAAATAATAAAGAAAGAAATGTAAATTTTGAACGAATTCAGTAACTTATCTAAAAGAATAGCTATTAACGTGGGCGAATTTGGTAGAAATTTCAAAAGTTATACAAATTTTAGATGCAGTGTCATGGCAGATGTTTGTCAGACATAGAAATGCTACAGCTAGACCCACCTTAAAGTATACCGATCGACTAAGAATCAGATTTAGTTATATATAGCTCATTAGTTATAAAAAATGGTAGAGTTTTTTTATCCAGAGAACAACTTTGCTCAATTTGACGAAAATCGGTACAGATTTAGATTTATATCCCATATATACGGGGGCAAAATCGGCTTTTTTGATATGTTTCAATCGAAATATATTTGGAACACCAATTTTTAAATATTTTATATTTCTTTGCAAATAAATTTTATTCGAAAATCAATATAATATATTTGGAACGCATATATTATTATTTTTCAACAAATAATATTTGCAAACTAAATTTCTCAAATAAAATATGTGTTTAAGTACAAATAAAATTATTATTTAAGAATTTTTTCGAATATATTTTATTTAAAAAATATTTCCAAAACTTTTGCTGCCTTTTTCGAATTTCAGTTTTAATTTCTTCTTGGTTTCGAATTGTACCTCCCAGTTATGATACCATATGCAGCAATAACTCCTTTTTAAATCAATCATTTCAAATTTCTGAGTATTCCAAGCCATCATTAGTTGTCCATCCTCTAAGTACTTTATATTGATCTAAGATTTTAGGATTTCAATTATTATTTTTACGAACATTAAACATTTCTAAAAATTTAAATTTGAATTACTGAACAATTTAAAACAATTTATGTATTTTATGAATATTAATGCAAATAAATATTTGTTTCAGTCACATTGGGATGCAAACAAATATTTGTTTAGAATAACATCTTCCCAAATACACAATTTTTGTGTGTACCAAATATTATATGTTTAGAGTGTACCATATACTACAGAAGCGATTTTTTTCAGCGTGTATAGTTTACATCCAACCGTTTTAAAGTAAAAGCGAATTTCGTGAAGAATAACGCAAATAAAGTATTTGTGGCAAACATAATATTGATCTATAGTGTATATAAGTTATTTTGAATATTCTTATGTTAGACTTTTATTGAAACTGTATTGAGTTTTTTTTAAATGCCAAAACCAATAAAATATTATCTTTTTATTTGTCCCGACAAATTCCGCTTTTAAGTCTCGGTTATCCCGACTTTTCGAATACGGTGTCTGGCAACCCTAAGTCCACCATATATTTTAGCATAACTGGGGACCATTTATTGTAATTGGTTCAGGAAAGCTTTTAATAATCGTAAATTAAGAAACTTTTATCTTGTCAAATATAATATCTCCACGCATCAGCGGTTTCAAATATATCTAACGAGATATTGCGAAAAATTCAAATTTTAATTAAAATTTCTTTAATGAAAACTTCTTAGAAACGTCGAAAAATTCATATTTATTATATTTATCCCCTTACATTAGAGAGGA
Source organism: Eudasyphora cyanicolor (assembly GCA_963930755.1). Classification (NCBI taxonomy): domain Eukaryota; kingdom Metazoa; phylum Arthropoda; class Insecta; order Diptera; family Muscidae; genus Eudasyphora; species Eudasyphora cyanicolor. Next base: position 70,158,976 of record OZ005735.1, on the reverse strand, counting down.
GAGTATATATTATTTGCTACGAGCCTAAGACCCTAAGTATGTTCGGCGGAAATCAGTTTTGGGTCATTTTGAGCAATGTCCGTCCGTCTGTCTGTCTGCTGGCTGGTGCGCACGATAACTCTCGAAAGGAGAAACCGATTGACGTCATATTTGCTAAGCGGTAATATGTTTCCCTATCTCCGGCTAAGTTCGAAGATGGGCCATATTGGTCCACTCCTTCTAGTACCTCCCCCACAAAGCGTTAACTTTTAGTGAAATATTGATTCTTAAATACCTTATATACTACTTACACGAATCTTCTGAAATTTCGCACATAGTATTAGTTTGTTAGTCGCTAACACGTCAAGAAAAATGAGCGAAATGGCCACTCCCTGTTTGCTACCCCCCACACAAATGGACCATTTTCCACCAAAAGTTAACTGCTTATGCCTTTTATATCAGTTTATACAAATACTTGAAATTTTGTACAGTGTAATACTTTTATAGTACCTAGAGTCCAGAGAAAAGTAGGCGTTATTGGCACGCCTCTTTGGTGCCTCCCACACAAATGGACCATTTTGTACAAAAAGTTAACAGCTTTTAACTTTAATACCAGTGAATATAAATACTTGAAATTTTGTACAGTGTAATCCTTTTATAGTACCTAGAGTCCACAGATAAGTGGGCGTTTTTGGCACGCCCCTTTTGGTACCTCCCACTCAAATGGACCATTTTGTACCAAAAGTAAACAGATTTTCTCTTTAATACCAGTGAATATAAATACTTGAAATTTTGTACGGTGTAATGCTTTTATAGTATCTAGAGTCCAGAGAAAAGTGACCGTTATTGGGACGCCCCTTTTGTACCACCCACACAAATGGGAAATTTTGTACCACATGCAAACAGGTTTTAACTTTTATACCAACACATACTTTAAAGCTATTAAATGCAATTTAAATTGATAATAATAAAATTAAAACAAAAAAAAATAAATTTACGAATATTTTTTTGGGGCTCAATGTGCTTTATTATTAAATCGTTAAGTCTGATCGGTTATAAACAAATGAGAACAATATGAGAAAATATGAGTTCCTACAAAAATGTAAAAAAAGTTTTAATTACAGCAAAAATATTCTTGCGATTTTTTTAAAAGATTAAAGAAGAGGTTGTCGGGGCCTCCTTGTGCAAAATTTTCTAAATACCATAGCTAATTCATTATAAGGATGAGAAAAACGGACCGTTTGAACAAAATGTCAACATTCAACAACCTCCAATTCGGACAGTCCATAACCGATCTCGTTGAAATTGTGTATCATATCTACTATAAAAACAGGACTAAACTTGGTGCAAGTTTCATCTTGATCAGAAGACATCGTTTTAAAAAATTGACTCACTTGACATGAAATCCCCCATATGTATAGTATTTTTGTGTTAAGTTTCAAACTGCAATTTTCATACTTTCTTGTCATGCAGAAAAACCGTTTTTTTAAAAATTTAAATAAACAGTTCACCGTTTTTTTATTTAAAAAAAAAACAGTTTTTTGATCGCTCTAGTAACAACTCAGAATGAAAAAAATTCAGTAGAGGACAAAAACTGTTTCTGTTAGAAATTCTGCACCAAAAAACTGCCATCTGCTGAATTTCAAAACGATCGAATGGAAAATAAAGCTTCTGCGGCACTTTAACTCCTAATCGGAAGAATGGTTGGATGTAAAATTAAGCTTATCTGGAGTTTAGGGCCAAATCGGAAGGGCGACATCTAAATCCCAAATTTTCTTCAAATTTAAGAGAGATTAGCGCTGAGATGCTAAATCGGAATGGACATATATATGGGTGCTACATCTAAATCTGAACTGATGTCGTTTCTACACTCAGAAAAATGGGAATCGTTTATGTGAGTAAAATCTATATCTCAGTTTAGTTCAAGATTTTTACTCATGTTTAGTTCAATTTTCCTCAAAACTGGGAAATTTTACTTTCAATGAGTAAATTGAACTAAATTCAAAGATATAGCAAATTGGTTACATACTCGAAAATGGGATATGATTTTACTTACTTAAAATTCCATCGACCAAGTAAAAATTTCCTACTATTTGGTAAATTTTGACTTTTACCGAAGAAGGATTTCCTAGCGTCGAAGAAACATTTACTACTCCTCGAAAATAAATCATTTTAGGACATTTTAACTAGAAATATCCGAATTTCCTTAGTTCTAGTTCATGTTTTTCTGAAATTTATAATACGGTTTTCAAATAATCCTTGAATATTCGTTAAGCAAAAAATTCCCGTTCGTTTCAAGAGATTCTTTCCTTAACTGCTCAAATATCATTTCAAACAGCAGCTGCGAAGTTAAGTAATTTAACTTCGCAGCAAATATATAGGATTATATGTGAAATACTTAAGACATAACATTGAATGAGAATTCTGTTTGTTTCTGGTTTTTTGAATTTGTTTCAAATACATTGGAGCAAAATGTTTATTGGAAAATTCCCGAGAATATTTTACTGAATTATATTAGTAGTAATGAACTAAAATTTAGTTTACTTCTACAAGTTTCAAGTTCAAAAATTACTCATTTATAGTTAAACGTTTCTTACATTTTAGTTTAATTTTCGTATATTCAAGTAAAATTGAACTTGACTTGAGGAATTATTTTACTTCCATTTAGTAAAAATTTAACTTAATCTTAGTAAAAAAAATTACTTGATTTTAACTTATCTTTGGGTTCATTTTTTTCTGAGTGTATTCACACATATCTTAACAGGACGAATAAAATTCTAAGTAATAACCTTATAATGGCTCCTTATTATACCAGCGAGATGTATATAAAATCAACTCTTGAAAGCGGTTTTGTACCACCGGAAGCCTTCCTGTACCTTGACAGGAACGGTTTTATACAAAATTCAGATGGTATTCCTATATTCTACCATTTATACAGAAGGGCTACTACAAAAGCTATATGTCAAGATCTAGTCACTAACAATGAACTCCGTTTTGATACTAGCGTATCGGATAAAGATCGATTAGAAAGAGGTAAAATAAACAAAGATATGTATTGGTGGATTACAAACTAAACTATTTTCTTTTAACCATCCTGACAGCATTTTTATCCTTTCAATTATTAAAATAATGTTTTTTTTTTTAAATTTTTCATTATAAAGTAGAAAAACTTATTTATGTATATTCATATTTATATAATGTACTATTACTTTAGATATGAATTAAAAAATGTCTTAGTAGGAAAGACCGACTTATATTCAATATTGTTGAGTTCCCGTCATAGGGCGTTATATAGATCCATTATAATAAAACTTTTTGTTTATTTATAGTACCGAATGTATTCATGAATAAAATAAAATAAACACAAAAAAAAAAAAAAAAAAAAAAAAAAAAAAGGACGAATAAAATTCTGTTCATAAAATGTCATGATTTCAAGGGTACATGGACAGTAGACGAACATTGTTAAATCAACTCTGAAAGTGGTTCGAAGTCGAAGTTTAATTAGTATGGTAAAAGTTCCCAAAATATGTATAATTTTCAAATTAGTGTTTGACGTTAATACAAATGTCCACCAAACATTTATTGTGATATAATTTGGGGGACTAATGGAGAAGTGAAGCGCAAACAGGGTTACCATACGTCCTACTTCCGGAGGACATGTCCTCCTTTTTAACCAGTGTCCTCCCTCCTTTTTCAAAAATGTTGGATTTGTCCTCCTTTTTTACAAATGCAGCTTCTTCACAAACAGTAAACCTCCATGTGAATTATACTCGCAACCACTTTTAGTACAAAGTTAGTACTACAATAATTGAGCCTGATCACTGAAACTTAGTACTCGTACAGATACTTCTTATAGCTGCGTAACTTGTTATTAAAAATAAGTAATATCGGTAAATTTTTTGGTACAGCCCCCATATGTAGCATCTGTCCGATTTGACTTATTAACGCAATAGAGAAAGTAAAATTTAACTGATCGGCGCCACAATTAATATTTCGGCAAAACCCTTCACACGAACAACGGCCATTATTGCTCCATGTATTGGTGTAGCTCCATACAAAGGTACTTCAAGATTTTACTTCTTAACGCATCAAACACCACAAATTCAAACGAATCGGGTTGAAATTTTGTAATACGAGTTTATTTGCACCCAAAACAATTGACATGCAATCCTTGTTTATTATAACTAACACCTACATATACTAGAGCTAGACCCACTTTAAAGTACACCGATCGACCCAGTATCGCTAGATTAGTCGATTTAACCATGTCAGCACGTCCGTCCATCTAAAGTGGTTCGTTTAGTACAGATCGCATTTTCACTCCGATCTTGCTGAGAAGAAATTTGTCAAAATCGGTTCAGATTTAGATATAGACCCCATATATATTTTCATTCTGAATTGGCTTTTTAGCTCTACAGCCTGTCCTTCTATGTCCAATAACTTTGAAATTAAGCAGACTGGAGTTTCTTGATACAAGAAACCACATTGTCGAATTTGGTGTAAATCGGTTCAGATTTAAATGTAGCACCCAAGTACAAAACGTGCTAAATTTTAATAAAATCTGTTCATATTTAGATATAGCCCTTATATATAAATATTTGCTCCGATTTGGCTAATAAGCGCTAAAAAATAAAAATTGTCAATTATCTCGAAAAAAATTGATGGAGATTTCGATTCTGAAAGAAGTGTTACACCGTCGACGTGAAATGCAAAAGAATATTTGCCATTTTTATGTCGAACTGGTGTTGTCCTTCGAATTAAACATAGCTCATTTTTCAAAATTCCTAAATGTGGTATAAAAGTCCAGTTTTAGGCAAAACGGCAACGAAAATGTTGCACTTTTTTGCAGGAAAAAAATAGCCATTATAATAAACAAGTAAAAGCGTCGCTAAGTTCGGCCGTGCCGAATCTTATATACCATCTATCGCATGTCAATTGTTTCGGGGACAAATAAACTCATTTTACCAAATGTCAGCCAAATTCGTTGAAATTTGTGTTTTTTGTAGGGTTATGAAGTCAAATTTAGTGGGACCTTCGTATGGGTGATATATCAAAACATGGACCTATAACTACCATTGTTTGTGTGATTCAGGGATGGTCCGTCGTAAACTGTGACGTATATGACATACATTTGAGACGTATTCGACATACGTATACAACGTCGTAAACCTAATGTCGGAAACTTGACTTTGTCACTAACAGTAAATAATTAGCAAATCAATAGAAAAGAAAAAATATTTATTTTGAACTTTCAAGTTTATTTATTGGTTCAAATGAATTATTATTTGTTTATAAATTAGGTTTATTCTTCACTCGAATCTCGAATCTCTTCAATGCCTTCAAAGTTGTCTTTTTTCGCGTATTTTAAGTGAAAAGTAAACTTCCAGCAACTTTATAGATCGTTCCGATTCTAATAGATTTCGAAAATCAGAATGCACATGAGACCCATTGGAGAAAATGCCTTCTAATTATGCAGTTGACGCTGGGATCATCAGTAATTTTAGAGCAAATGATGCCAATGCGTTATGTCGACTTTTTGCCATATTCCAGAATAAGTCAGGGCTTCTATTTTTTGAAGCAAGCACAGTGGGTGTCAAAGTTTGTTGGAGAGCGGCAGACAAACTACAAACTTTGATACTTGCTTTGAAAAAATTGTCTCGTGTGAATCAGAACTTATATAATATTTTGCAAAAAAAAAACTGAAACTAAACGATTTATTGTTCGTCAAGAATTAAAATTAAATGGTCTACAAAAGATGTGAAGAAAAGTGAATTTTTATGATCTGAAAAGATGTGCGTGCCATTTAGGGTGTCCAAAAAACCGGTTATTTCGAAAAAGCGGTTTCCGGTTTAATCGAAATATTACTTTTTTTAAACCCCGGTTTTCGGTTATATTTTTTTGTCGGAACCGGTTAACCGGTTTTAAGGCCGGTTTTTAAATAATATACGAAAGTGATTAAAATATCATTAAATGTTTATTGTAAAACAAAAAAACAACTTACAATCATTAGTACTAAAAATTAGTAAACAAAAATAGATTATTATTTCGTTAATTACAGGTTTAACTTTTTGTTTACTTTAAATAGAAAGTATTATATTTCTGAAATTTCGTTAAAAAAACATAATAAATCATTAGAATGTTTTTTTATAATAATATTGTTAACGCCAGTGTCGTATATGAAGTTATCGATTTATTTAGTTGTGTCGTATTTATCGTTTAGTTGTATTTATTTGTTTTTCGTCAAGTAATGTAATGTCAAAAGAGAAAAGTAAACTCAAGCGAATGCAAGCGCCTTTTCTGCAGAAATAAGAAAAGTTGATTTGTGGTTACAACTTTTATATCTTTCTTTCAAAAAATCATATAAAGATCTGGTAATTTTAATTTCGAATATTTAAATAATTTGCGCTTTGTTTTCATACCAAAAAGTTAGTATAAGTATAATAAGACATTGTGTATTCCTTTATAAACGTATAATTTCTTTGCCTTTTAATAGGAATTTTAATACTTAAATATAGAACCTTTGCTTCCAAATCTTGAGTTTTGTATTTGGTGTTCAAAATTCCGTGGAAACTTTACGCTCGGGCAATTTAAATGATTATTTTTAAATGATTTTTCTTTTAATTTTTTATGAAACTTGACGTTGAGAAAGCTCACAAACGTTGATGTAGTCGATATTAGTCCGATAGTCGTTAAAGCATTGTATAAGTAACACAGCTTCTCCGTTTTCTTCTTAAACTTTTCAAAAAAGCAAAGTAATCATACAATGTTGCTTGCATTTCGTTTTCCGATTCTGTGTGTGACATAAATCCAAATTTAAATTATTTGACTCATCAATATAACAACTTATATATCAAACCGAATCAGAGGTATCTGGCTGTTCTGTGGGGATTTCACATCGCAAAAAAGTCGAAGCTATTTTTCTTTCCGTTCTTGAACGTATGCTTGAAGTGTTCTGTGCTTCATCGACGACTTAGGCTTTGCTGTACTTCCGGACTTTATATATTACATCATGACATCAGGAATAAAGCCAAAATCATTTTCAAGATCAGTCATTCATATTCACTTTCAAAATATTCAGAACAACTGTCAGAATTATCCACCTCATCATTGTTATTTGTTGCATCTTGTATAAATGGTATCCACAACAAGTAGAAAAAATATATCAATACTTTAATATTTGTTTTAAACAATAAATAAAAAAAAACCGGTTAACCGACATGGAAGAACCGGCTTTCTCGGTTAACCGAAAATGACATTTTTTAAGAAACCGGTTACGGGTTTGGGTTGCAAAACCGGTTAACCGGATAACCGGTCCCGGTTTTGGACACCCTAGTGCCATTGTTGAAAAAGTAGATTTATCGCCGAAAGTAGTTGATTTTCCGATTTGTTGTACACTATATCATACCATTGCGTAAATATTGGTATTCGATCAAAAACATATATTTTCTCAAAAAAAATTAAATGAAGTTGTATCTCGGATTTCGATTAGTTTTTATGTATATGGTGTCTACCAGATGAAGCCTGCAGCGTCCTTAGAATTGATATTACAGTTTACGACATTTCATACATTTCAGACGGGTTTATGACGTATGTGACGTTTACACCTTTCTGACAGTCGTAAACCTACAAAATCATGTCGTGGTCCATCTCCAGTGTGATTACAACGGATGGACATACGATCATGGCTACATCGACCATTAAGAATATAGATACTTTATGAGGTCTCAGATCAATATTTATAGGTGTTACAAACGGAGTGACAAAATTTATATCCTCTCCTCCTATTGTGGAGGGTATAAAAAGGGACAAACTCACTAACTTTCTACTATAAGTTGTTGTGAGAATAATTCATGTGGTTTACAGTTTGTTAAAAAGTTGAATTTGTAAAAAAGGAGGACAAAACCAATATTTTTGAAAAAGGAGGGAGGACACTGGTTAAAAAGGAGGACATGTCCTCTCAAAGGAGGACGTATGGTAACCCTGATCATACTTGACCCCTGTGCAATGCTTTGGTGTGATTCCGGCGAATAAACGACATCAGAAGGCAGATTTCTTTCCCATACTGGCCGGGCAGACCCCCTTAGGCATGCAATAACAGTGAGTGTCACATGTTTGTCCCTGTGCCTTACAGCAGTTCAGCGTAGTGCTGTACCAATATAAGCAACACTCCCCTTAATTTGTGGCAACGGTGTCATTGTATTCTGTACTCTTGTTGCACTGCTGCTTTGTCGTTGTCGCCATCGTCATTGCTTTTGCGCAACTGGTTGTTGAGTTTTTTGTTATGTTCAATTTCAGTAGGATTCAAGTTCAAAAGAAATCATGATTTTTGTTTGTGTTTTTGCTCGCCATTATTTTTGTTGCTGTTGTAAGTACACCAGTGTATCTGGAGAGCACGTTTCATTTGTTATTGCTTCTGCGCATTGTTGTTTTTGTCGATGTTGCTGCTCCGCCGCCACATCGAACTGGGAACTGTTGATGTTTTTAGTTTTTCCTTATTCTGAATTGGCGCGCGGCAAGTTCTTATGGTCGGGTCGGATCTGGTCTCAGTGTCGTTGTTGATCGTTCAGAACGATCGCTGCAGGCCGAGAAGAGGCTTTTTTTTGTTGGTTTGTTATGCTGCTGTCATTGTGTGGCGGGGCATTGTCGTTCTCGACGATGCGTTCGTGTGTTCGTTGTAAATGTCAAAAACAATAATACTCGTTCGTTTGTATTGGGAAGGATCGAAGAACATTGGCGAGCGTGCTTTGCTGTGCTGTCAGCATCGAATGAATTCTGAGTTCGGCGCGGTTAGAGTTGTTCTTTCTGTCGTTCTGCGCATTTGGTATTGTTTATTTTTTCCATTTCATCTCGTTTCGGCTTTAGTTTTGTTTTTATTTTATTTTTTCTGAAATCACTTAACACTTGCATGATATTTACGCGTACATTGCCATTGGATTATGGGGACTGTGATTCCCAATCGGTGATAGCCGAGGAAGTTTGTATAGAGAAATATACATATTGGTCGGCTCTAGTTTAGTGCTCTACTTTAGTTTAGAGCAGGGATCGGCACACTCATACAACCTTTCTCTCAATGTAAACTGAATGAATTATTTTATACTCATTCAATGTGTGAGAGGAGAGAACCGCCCATGGGCGCTGTTTTGCCGATCTCTGGTTTAGAGGAAGACCTCAGTGGTCGACTCTAGTATAGAGGAAGACCTCAGTGGTCGACTCTAGTATAGAGGAAGACCTCAGTGGTCGACTCTAGTATAGAGGAAGACCTCAGTAAAGTAGAAGATGACAATGATCGACTCCAAAATAGAGATGTTTGATGGTCGACTCCAATATAGAGGAATTCTTCTGCGGTCGACTCTAGTATACAGGAAGACCTCAGTGGACTACTCTAATAAAACAAGATAAGAATATTAGTTACAGACAGTGTTACCATACGTCCTCCTTTCGGAGGACATGTCCTTCCTACTTTTTCAAAAATGATGGATTTGTCCTCCTTTTTCACCTTTTTACCAAACAGTAAACCTCCACATGAGTTATATTCGGAACGACTTTTAGTACAAAGTTAGCGATTTTTATACCTCACTATTTTATACCCTCGATCATAGGATGGGTGGGTCATCACCTAGATGACTGAAATATTTTTTAATATAGCCCCAAACGAGACAAAAAATTTCTACTGATACCCGGAAACTTTCACGTGAATAACGCTAGTCATAGGTACATGTTTTGATATAGCCCCCATACAAAGTTCCCTCAAGATTTGATTTCTTTACGCTACAGAAACCACAAATTTGAACGAATTGGGCTGAAAATTCTTAATATGAGTTTATTTGCACACAAAACAATTAATATGCGAAACATGGTGGAGGGTATATAAGATTCAGCATGGCCGAAAATAACGCCCATTTCACTTGATTATACTAAAAAAAAGTGGAGATAGACCCACTTTAAAGTACACCGATCGACTCAGTATCGCTTGATGATTCGATATAACTATGTCCGTCCGTCTGTCTGTCCACTCAAAGTTGGTAGTTCATTACAGGTCGCATTTTTTCTCCGATATTGCTTAAATTTAACAATAGACTCTTTCACACCTGGGAAGAAAGTGGTCAAAATCGGTTCAGAATTAGATGTAGACCCCATATATCTTTGGTTTTCAAACATAACAGCAAATCTCGAAAAATCAAAATTTTCATGAGATCTCGCAGTACACTTAATACTAAATGTAATTTTGGAAAAAAATCAAAAGATGGACTAACATGGGAGTGTCATACTCGTATATCGATCGATAGATAATAATACGCTATACATTTTTGCTAAAATCCCGAAATCGAAAATTTTCGACATAGGCTGAATTGAATATAATCTGTTCAGATTTAGATATAGACCTCATACATATGTACCTCCGATTTGGCATCTAAGGGCTATAAAATACAAATTGTTTGACAAATCATTATCACTAGATAAATAACTTTTATAAAACTTGACAATATGTCTTCTTATTCTACTCCGAGGGGGTGGTATACGGTATAAGTTTACGGTCGGTTCTGCCGGACTTAAGACCTTCCTTACGGATTTAAAGTTTAAGTTCATAGTTCATAGTGAAATTCTCATCCTTTCCAATTACTGTTTTTTAATGTCCTCCGAAAGTTCAAAACTTTCTTTGTAAATGTCACAAATGTCCTCCTTTTCTGGCACAAAAGTCCTCCTCTCCGAAAAAAGTTTATGGTAACCCTGATTATAGATCTTTTATAGAGGGTTACCTCATTGTCAACTCTAGTACAGAGGCAGTACCTATTGGTCGACATTAGTACAGATGAAGAGATCAGTGGTGCCTATAGTGTAGAGGAAGACCTGAGTGGAATATTCACGTATACATATATAAGAACCTTTGTTGTAGATTGTAGTTTATTAAAGTGGTCTGCCTAGTATAGAGAAGTCTTTAGTGGTCGATAACTAAGTTTTCCCAGTGATATATGCGAAGCACTCAGTTCTCGTCAATTACTTTTGGCATTTGTAAAATTGTAAGTCTAAAAAATTGGAATATACAATGGTAGATTTCCTAAGCAGTATACGAATGATCATTCAGAACCTCTTCATTAAGAGACGCATTGCAATTAGCTTAGCTTTCAACAGCGAAAAGCCCCATGGGGACGTTCTGTCTCCTCTGCTTTGGAATATCTCCATGAATAGCATTTAGTGGGTGAGAAGGTTATTGCCTATGCAGATTATGTGGCAATAGCATTTAGAAGGAAGTTTTTGACGAAGACCGGACAAGTTCTTGTCAGCAGAAACTATAAGGTGCCAACAGTTGTATGCGGCACTTTGGGAGGATTGAAAAATCTTTCTCTGAAAGTGCAAAATACCTAGATATTTTACTACACATAAACTTCAACTATAGCAACAAAGGCTGTGGTGGCGCTAAAGGCATGTAGCAGCTCAATAGGCACTTTTTAACTTGATGAATCACACTGTTTAACTAACAGTTCAGTCCCCAAACTTAACAATCAAGTGGGCTTTGGTACATTTTCCACGGAGATAGAACTAAAAAGACTGCCTAATCTGGTAGAAAGTTTAGCTATTTTATATATTGCAGAATGACAGAGAATTAATGGTCTGACTAAAGACAGTATCGGTATGTTCTCTAATAGTAGGGCTGAGTAAAGTCACCTAGAACTGTCTTCCTGAATTCAAGAACTGTCATCGACTATAGCAGATCTCTTAGAGAAATGGATGAACAGTTCTACATTCAACTGATTTGTAAGCACAGAGGCATACCAGGGAACAGCAGAGCAGATAAATTTGCAAGACTATCACCTAGCGAAATGCAATCTCATTTTTGGAGATAGTCAGTAACTGTATTGTTTTTACATGATTACATGCATCTTTGGCTTACGGCAGGAGAGTCGTTTGACAGCGTCCTCCTTAAAATTATAATTGAAATTTCTTAGGAAGTGGTAGCTTCCACTAAGAATCCGAGATTCATTCCGTAGTTACCAAATCGAAGTTTAACTGTATTGGCACCAGACTGAAGGTCTTGAGAAATTAATTAAGAAGAGTATGAATCAATATAACATCTTTTGTGTCTGTGTCTCTGTCTGTCTAGTATGCGACAGGCTGCAATAGGCTCACATTTCTTTAGGGAGTTAGCAAACGTGGCTGATGTTAACATCCGCATATGCAGAACTTTTTAATTTAGTTCAACGGTATGGGCTAGGTAAATCTTAAATTTGTTTTTACGTCTCTGTGGCATCCCAATGCCATAGTGAATCTGACATTCAGGCTGCCACCGAAATCTAACCTAAGCCTAAACAAATAAATTGTTTTATACTCTGCAGAATAGTATAGAGTAGCCTGTTCCGCTCGATCGTAACTTATTTTGACCTGATTGTATATTGGTTATATAAAATAAAATGCTTACGGTGTTGTGCACCTACCATTTGGGAACCTCCTACTTTTCTTACACCATTTGAAAACACGAACCCGTCCTTTGGATCTCTTTCCTTAAGCGATACACACTCTTGTACTCTCTGGAATCGCAATGATGTCAAACGCACGCACATTGGACGTGGTCTCAAAATAGGAACACTTTAAAGTGGTACACTAAAGAGCACTTCAACAACGCACAATATATCGACCGACCGAACGAATGAACAAACGGTCGACGGACAAAAGAAAATTGAAAAGCAGAAAAACGGCACAAATTATATGTTTTATAGGTCGAACGAGGAACAAGCTACTCGAAATGATCTTAGGCGAGGAGAGGAAAGGAATGGAAAAACAACATCAACAGTCAACAATAGCAAGAACAAAACGGGTAAATTGTAATTTCAGCATAAGTCACACACAAGTCGGCCGATAAATGCATAAAACATAAATGTGCAACAATGAACGAGTTAGTGTTGCAAGCATATAGAGTATTCGGATACATATGGACGTTCACAAATAACAAATAACATTTGAAATGTGAAGAATAAACCCCTGTTTTTGTATGACGTTTTCGTTCGTTTACGATTAAACTTAAAATTTCAATCAACTATAACTAGAAATCTGTAAGCCCAACTATTTCCGGACTTTTCTATAGTACAGAACGAATTATTGACTCCTGTGGCTTGTATATTTCGTGTGTCAATGGTTTGATTTTGGATTATTCGTCGTAGACGAATCAAAACGTTTTACAAAAACTGGGGTAAGTCTTCCTTAGCAATGTGATGAAAAGCCCATTTCAGAATAACCCCGATATTTTTTTAGAACCAGAGTTTTCATCTATTCTGGACTGAACTTCATTCTAAAGTGAAGTGTATACGAATAAGTATGATAGATAACAAATTTCATCTCTTCGTAAGCAAAAATAAATTGTCATCTTACAAAGTCGTTAAACAGACTGGTTATTCACGGTAATAGGTCTTAAGGCCCAGTTAGGCAAACTTAACCGTAACGCCCCCGTAGCGTAACGAATCAGCTGATTCAATCTGTCATATGGAAGTCGGTGTAAACGATTAGCCAACGGAAACGAAACGTAAACGGACGGCTGAATCTGTTGAAATCAGAATTAGACGTTCCGTTTACGTACAATTTGACAACAGCTGATACTACATGTTGTTTACAATTACAATTATATGTTCACCGAGAAAAGTAAAGAAAATAATTTATTAATTATTTGTTGTTTAAAAGTGCAAATAAACATGAAAGACGAATATTTGATTTCATTGGTGCAGTCGCACGAGTATTTATACAATAAAAATAATCCAGCATATAGGATATCTGAAAAAAAGCGAGAAGCTTGGAGGCAAATTGGCAAGGAGCTGGACGTCACAGGTGAGTTTTATGAAGATCGCGGCTGACTCCATTAAAAATTAAATTTATAATCTGCTTCAGGATTCTTTTGGCGACAGTACGAGACAATCATTGCGCCAATCTTCTTCATTGTGGGTTAATTTGACAGCAATATAAGCTTCTCTACAAACGTGGACTTATTTATAGATAGAGATTGGATTGGATTTGGCTGAGTCCCTCTTCAATGAAAATAGACATAAGTAAAAGTATTAATAAAACACAGAATATTTGAGATATAGAGTTCAAATTTATTCCAGGTGTAGTGCAAATGTTACATTTTAAGAATGAAATTCAATTTCGGTCATATGACCACCACGAGCCCGTCAACAGCGATCTATTCTTTGGACCCAATTTCCCACCACTCTTGGACACTTTTCGACCGGAACGTTGGCAATTTCGCGTTGGATGTTGTCTCTGAGCTCGTCTAAAGTTGTTGACTTAGACTAAGAATATTCCTCAGGGGAAACGCCGCATGGCCAATAAAAAAATTAGGAAAGGCTTCAGAGGATGCTGACGATAACTTCCAACATTAACTGATATGAATGTATAGGTAGCATCGCAGATTCCCACACAATTCGGCATATCCCACATTCGTTGAAAATTATTGGCAATGTGTTTGTACTACTGTGTAGTTGGTTCACTTAATTAAATCGGCGAAAGCAAGCGCCACAAAACTTGACTGCATTCTAAAACTCCATGTGACTCCATGCAATCGATTGGAACAACCGTAACCCAAATATCTACAATTTTAAAAAATATAATGTTAATATTTCCCTACTTGGAATCATAGGATAAAGCAATATTTGACATACAGTGTTATTTGCTAGTCTCTCTGTTCTCTAATCCGTTGCTTTGACTCAGTTAACTCAGTCATTGTTTATAGGACGTCCACCCATCTTCTTATCCGACGATATTTTCTTGATTTACTTTAATTGTAAATTCTGCACAGATTTAAAAAACACAAATTTATAAACAATCTTTTTAACTTCATTTTTAATAAACCTAAACAAAAAAAAATCGCTGCTTTTTTGTTTGCTTATGTGTTGTTGTTGTCAGAACATATGACTCGTTATCTCAACGTTTGCTAATCGCTCAAACGGGCAACGTTACGGCAACGGTAATGATAAATTACGGTTACGTACGCCTAACCCGGCCTTTAGAAAGGCACGTCAACTGGATACGGGTTTTCCCATACTATATGTCATCTGTCTTAAAAAAATTCCAAAAGATCTATGTATTTGTAGACCAAAAGGTTTGTAGACCCGCTTATGTAATCTGCAAACGCTTATTCTTCTAACTGTACGGTCATCTGCGGTTGTTTTCCTTACTCCAATACACGCCTCCAGAATACGCATTTCGCATACCAGCTGGTCGAAAGAGATCATTGTTTACTTAACTCAAAATTATTAACTGAGTCCTACACACCCTAGATCAAGATGTACTCGTAAATGTTACGATTAGAAATCTTTCAAAATGTACGATCATCTATTTCCATCTGGTTGGAAGGACCGCAAACCTATTGATTATTATAGATGTTATGATAGGTTAGGTTAGGTTGAAGGGAGGAGACGTTTCAACATCTCATGTCTATGGACATACACTTAAGCCAGCGCATTGGTACAACTTCGGACATAGAGGGGCTGATTTTCTGACTCTGGCGCAGCTAATGGATAAATAAATGCTCCTCGATGATACGAATGATATTTTAAACCTCGTGAGTTACAGAAAATTGGTAAATTATACGAGGGCGGTTCGGAAACTTCTTAGCCTATCAATGATAGAGAATAGTTAGTTTTTCAGAAATATTTTTATTTTTCAATATAATCTCCTGAAACTTCAATACACTTAGTCCAACGCTTATCTAGCAATTCTATCCCTTGATTAAAATAGTTTTCCTCAAGGTCTTCAAAATAGTGGTTTACAACTTTAATTGCATCTTCATTTGTAATTGCATCTTCATTCGCTTGCCAGCAAGGAATTTTTTTAGATTTGGGAACAGGTAAAATTCACTGGGAGCTAAATCAGGAGAATAAGGTGGGTGGTCAAGCAACTCGTACTTTAATTCGTTGATTTTAGTCATTGTTAAAATACTCGTGTGCGCTGGTGCGTTGTCTTGATGAACAATTATTTTTTTGTGTTGTAAGCCAGGACGTTTTTCTCGAATTTGTACATTTAATTGATCCAAAAGGTTGCAATAGTACTCTGAATTTATTGTTTTACCCTTTTGCAGATAGTCAATCAATAAAATACCTTTGAAGTCCCAAAAAACCGTTGCCATAACCTTACCAGCCGATTGAATTGTTTTTGCCTTCTTTGGGGCACTTCCTCCAGCTTCAGTCCATTGTTTGGATTGTTCTTTTGTCTCTGGAGTATAGTGGTGGATCCATGTCTCATCAACAGTTATGAAACGACGCTTGAAATCCATTTTATTTCGCTTAAAACGATCCAAACAAACTTGAGAAATGTTCATTCTTATGCGTTTTTGGTCGACTGTTAACAAGTGGACTCGATCATTTAAATTCAGCAACCCAATTTTTTACTGTTGCATATGAAGGAGCACTTTCACCTAACACATTCACCATATCATTATGAATTTCTTCTTGTCTTCTCCGATAAACCTTTTTTATGTAAATATTTAATGACACCACGCATTTCTAATTTTTCCATTGTAAAAAAATCGCGGATGCGTCTTTTGTGAACACCTGTTTCTATATGAAGGAGTTGCCAGATCGAAACAAAATTTAACATGTGTTCATAGCAGAGATGCAAGTTTCCAAAACACTTAACTTTTTTCTGTTTATACCGCGCTTTTTGTGCTAGGGTAAGAAGTTTCCGAACCGCCCGTACACACTAATTTTCTCAGTTTCTTCCAGTCATATCCTCTGAGATGAGTCAAGTCTGATTTTGAGTCGGAACCGAAATATCGGGTTCTTGCATGTTGTTATGATAAGTTTGTAAACAAGAATCTACCGCCATCAAAGTTTATCTCACCACAAATGCCTCACCTCCTATAAAAAAGGAGCACATCGATACGACGGAAGTTAATCGAGTCGTAAATGGTCGGATACTTCCAACTGTACTGTCACCCGTACTGTAGGCCGAACTCCAAGGTATGTAACCAGGAAAAGCCTTTCCCATACCAGCTGGTATGCGAAAAGCCGGAAAAGCATAGGCTATTGTGGGTCCTACGATCAATTTGTAGACCAAAAGCCTTTCCTGAGTTCTACACGTTATACATGGAAGAATGAAGATGGGCTCCATGAAAGTTTTCCCCAAAATTTATATGCATTTGGATCCCAAAAAAATTATGTATCGTACAACAACAACTTTTTTGGAGACTAATTTCGTATTTTGACTGGGCTTTTGATTTTTGGGGATGTATATTCATTTCGTGTATTCTTGAGAATTTCCTAATAAATTTTTGTAATGATAATAAGCCGCAATTTTGGGGTTCACCATTCAATTTGGGGTTCATTTTCCTTGGCCGCAGCTTCTGGCCGCCGCACAGTGGTTCAGAATCGTTTTTTACTGGCCAAAACTCTGTAACTTTGGAACCGATAGAGATATTTTAGTAAATCTCCGATATCTTTTCGCCAGTTTTTATTTCAATAAAATCGGGTCAGCAGTTATTGAGGAATTCAAGGTCATAGTTGAATTTTTAAATTTTTTTAATATTTAGCATGGAAATGTGGGGGTTTGTTTTGTTTTCATCTTCCTTATTTATTAAAAGAATGTCATACGTTGATAAATAAACCATTTCAATAAAAAATTTTGTAAAAATAAAAAAAAAAATTTTTTTTACAAAAAAAAATTTCCTCGATATTTAAAACAACACCTTTCATAGCAAACCTTTTTTATATTTTGTATTTGAACAACATTAAGGGAAAGCATTTATTTGTTACTTATACAGGGTCTCCCATATTCGACGGACCCATCTGGCAACGCCATAACTTTTGACAGAGATCGCTTAATGATCGCTTAATGACATACCGCGTTTGAAGCGTCAGTCCAAGCAGATTTTTACCATGGAACAATACACGCCACGCGAGCGCTCTGAAATAGTTGAAATTTACATTCAACAGAAGAAGTCAAGTCAACGTGCTTTTAAAATATTAAAAAATGTGAGAAGTGCGCCTTCTAAGAACACCATTAAGCGTTTATACGAAAAATTTTCGACTGGTGAGGCTCTTTCTAATCCGAAGAGGCCAAATAAAAGTCGACCAAGGCGATCGGCCGAGAATATCGCTGCCGTACGAGCCAGTGTTGAGAGGTCCCCAAGAACATCCCAAAAACGCCGTTCTCAGCAGTTGGGCATGGCTCGGTCCACTTTACAACGGATTATTCGCGTTGATTTGCATTTGTTCCCGTACAAAATTCAATTGACGCAAAGATTGTTGCCTGCGGACAAGCCTCGTCGATTGGAATGGGCCCAACGAGTCCGTGGGTCCGTCGAATATGGGCATCCCTGTATATGTAACAGAAACAGTAAATTATAATTTTTATAAAATTGCCTGCAAATATTCCATATTTTGTTCCTTATTATTTCTGTCCTCTAGCAGCCCTCTTGCTGCTAGAGGATCACCAAGTCCCGATGTTCTACTTTCCATTGATTTCGAATGCTGGAGATGAGGGGATCTGACGTTGCCAACAAAATATTAAATAGATCTTCGTTTGTACAATTTCGAGATATTTTTCTGGTATTGTGCTCTCCATAAAACCTGTAATCCTTATTTCGTTTTTCCTGGGCTTCCTCTGATAAATCTCCGATTGGTACCAAATGATGCTTAATTTTGTGAACTGTTGCAGACATATTTCTCCATGAATATTTGGTATTATAAATTCGTGCAGTTTCCTTGGTATATTCATTAAGTTTTTTAGCATCAAATTATTTATGGCACGCAAGTACATCGATAATTGTTTTAAATCTTGAAATGAGATTTATATCAACACCAGTTGTTTCAGATGTTTCTTCGGGATCAGAAAAAACCCTTCTTGCTGTATTCCCATCATTGGTATTGCCTGATCCTTGTTTTGGTTGGTCTATAATCAACCCACATTTGAGAAATTCTTCCTCAACATGATTCTTTTTTAAATTTCTTAAATCCTTGTTGGTGTCATTTATTCTATTGATCCTGTGGGTCCAAAATCCAAATCATAACTGATTTTAAGTATGTGTTTCATAAATCGTATTCTTGTATGTAGTGGCGATAATCCAAATTCATATGCATCAGTAATATCCACTGATTTTTCCGGGACTTGGTTTAATTTGCTTGATGTAGATTGACATATACATATGGCAGCTGGATGAAGCCTTTGTGTCAATCAAAGCCTGGCCAATCATCGTTAGCACTAATTGGTAGTTAACTTCAATTTCTACTTCTAATGGCTGCAGTCTTGTAATTTGGGTTCTTATCATGAGTTTCTTTTTTAATTTGATTTTGATTTTTCCAAATATCCTTTGTCTGCATCGTACTGGTCGAAGGTTCCGAGTCTTCCAAATTCTTTATCAATCGCAATGGCACAAATGACACCATGAACATATCTGCGTCTGAAGTATTTTCACATACAGATTGCTTGTATTGTTTTTGTCCAGAATAACCATCACATCCCCATTTGCAAAAGAGAGTTAACTTGCAGTTCCCTGTAGTGAGCTGTATGATTAAGTAGGTTAGGTTAGGTTGAATTGTTTAAACGTCTCATGTCGGTGGACATACACTTAAGCCAGTGGTTCGGCCTGTTGTGCGCTCCAGAAAATGTACCATCGTTTCGATGTTTTCCCTGCATGTCATGCTCTCGTCGTTTATGATTAAGTAGGTCTTGAAGTTTTACCTCTGCCGAACTCGATGTGATTTTAATAGTGTCCGTTGGTGGCAAACAGTCCTTTTTAACAGCAAGTATGTGGTGCTATGATGGATACAGATTTCAGCCTCTTTCAATCGCACGCAACCTGAGCTTTGTATATTGGTGTTTTGTTAACTTCAAATCCAAAAATAATGCTAATGCCTCTTCATTTGAGAACTGTGTTTCATCGCTTGGAGTTGGAATACTCTTAATAATCCGTTTTGTTCTCCGAGGACTAGCGTTTAAAACTTTTTCAACAATGTCGGCTTTTGTGCGTTGTTTTTGTGATTGCAATTGATGTAACAAGCTTTCTGCAATAGTTTCACATCCGATTTCTTCATTGATATCCTTAAGATTCCTCCTTTTAGATCTATCGCTACAGTTGCCGAGTGATTTTGCTGGTCTCCCATAATTGTTTTGATTTTTACTTTCTGAAGATACTTGGTCACTAAGTTCGCCCTCTAACCATATTGCAAAGGCCTTATACAATTTATGTTCATTCCATCCAACTTGTTTGTAGCGCTTAGTTATGTTGTTGATGAAAATATTTAATTTACATACTTTGCAGTTCCAATTGTATTTCGATGCTTAAGGAATTTACTTTGCTTTGAACGTAACTTCGGATAATTCTTTATAACTGATTGTTTCTGCTTGAATATAATTTTGCAACTGAGTTTGTATTCGAATACCACTGGATTTTATCCTTTTCTTACATGTATAGTGTCATACTCTGTTCATAAGTAGGTATGTAAAATAAAAAACGACCCAGAAAAAACTAAAAAAGGGTTAAGATGTCATAAATATGTCATAAAACACATACAATTTGGCTTGGTGTACCTAGAATATAGTCATATTTCCGAGTAATTTTATTAAAATTAAAAAAGTGTTCTACAGGCTGGTCGGTGCAGGTACAAAAGTTTATATATGCTTAAAGAGGACACTTCCACCTTTCTTCTGGTGCCAAAATCTTCTTGGAGTCTCATGATGCTCAAAAGTTTCATTCCACTAAAATTCCAATTTGACAAAAATTTACATAGTAACTGTGGAAATATGTTATAACAAACAACGTGTAAACAGTACAGTCTATTCTACCTATGTAACAAAAAAAAATGAATCCTCTATCGATAATAGTTTGCGAGAAATTACAATTTCCTTTTACATAAAAATATACAAAAATTAAGTTTTTTTAAAATTACATAAAATATTTGTTTTCAGCAGCACACCACGCCCACAATAATAAATACTTTGATCTAATTCAAAATAAACTTAATATATATCCTCCACTTTGCTCGTAAAAAATTAAACCCTATGTTCCATAAGGGTATGCTTGCCACAGACGTACCAAAACCAGTCAAATTTTGCCAAACAGTCAGTCATTATTATTCTTACAAATTCCCTTGTAGACTATTGTAAGAAAATAAAAAGATTAACTGGCTGACCCACGATGTCAAACGTTAACGTTCATAAGTAACGTGCCACTCAAAAGTTCCGTTATGGTAATTTTGAGTGACAAAAATATAATGACAGAAATAATGAAGAAGAACAAAAGTACTCTTGGAAGTTGTTGAATAACAACCTTCTCTTCAGAGCTGGGAGAACCTACATATGCGAGGAATAACAAATTAACCCTTAACAGGCTATCTTAAATTTGGGCGTTTTTTGGAGTTTGTGTTAAGTTTTGGGCTTTGGTGTGTTCTGACACTTATACTAAAATTTTATGGCCGACATTTTTGTAAAATATTTCAACCCCGCTCCACCCATTTTTATGGGAGTTTTTTACGATTTGTTAAAATATAGGCAAAAATCACCGTTATGGGGGGAAGCTAGAGGGTAAATATATTCCACAAAAATATAGGCCTTAACATTTGCTACAAAGTTGCTGAAGATACCCTACACCTCAGATGAACAGAACACTAGTTTTATATACCGATATTCTGCACGAACAAGCAATGGGGGGAAAACTTTAACCCCCCCCCCCTAAAATAAAATTCCGATGTGATCTTTCAAAACGCCGATACACGTATATATTTTTTTGGTCTCTTCTACCAGAATCCACTGACAGAACCCTGTTATTTTGAAAAAGTTTGAAATTGTTGTACAGTGTTTGTTGGCTATCCTAGTCTCAATATGTTTGCTATTGAATGGCATTAACATTTTAGAAATCGGCAATGACAAAAAATTTGACTTTTGGCCAGTAAAATTCAATTCTGAACCACAGTGCGCCGTTATACATAATGAATAAGTCCAACTGCGCAGTCATCCGTAGTTATAGGTCGTTCCCAAAGGTAGGTCACCGAGAAAAGCCTTTCCCATATCATCGAGCTGGGAAAGTGTAGTAAATTATATGCTTTCCGATCTTTTTGTGGACCGTCATTGCTTACCTCACCTCAAAGACTTACCTGTGTCCTACAAGTCACCTAAGAAAGAATATAAATTTAGGAAATAGATCCCTGTGATTTTCGACGATATGGAGTCCATATGTCTAACGAATTTGATGCCCGTCGTAAAATGTGAGCTTTTTTGTCCGGAGTCCGGATGTAGTTACTTCCTTCCCCTATTTCACGAATATATATTTAGGTATTGGGATGAAGGAACCCCCTCTGAAATGATATCTTATTTAATACCATACTTTCGCATTGCGATACGTTCAGTATCCTTCTGTCGAAATAGTTTGAAACCCCTGAAAGATAAGTACTAAGCGACTACTGTCTTTCTGTTCAATACTTCGTCAAAAAACTTCACTATGTATAAAGCAACCATTCCTTAGGAAGCTTGCTACTACGAGTATTAAAATGGTAGCTGAAGTTTTGAGTCATCATAAGGCAGAAATGTGCAGACCATAATACCAGTTCTTTTCAAAATGATGTCAGTTATTCCGTAGGGTTATATAACGGGAATCGACTGACAATTTGAACGGATACACTTACGGCTTCGATGATTTCGTCGCTTCGAGCGGTACGGCGTCTCTTTGGCGCCGGAACATCCAAAAGTGAAAATTTGGATTCACAGCCTGTCGGGTGGGACGATTATTACGGCCTCTTAAAATTGCAACCACCGACTCAGGATTTCGGTAGTAATTTTTATTGATTTCCAAACGTTGCACGTAAGTGAACTTTACCATGATGAAAATGTGACTTCGACTAACCTTTTGACACTGAAAGATCACTAAAAATGTTTGAGGGTGCTTTGACATAAAGACACGCAATTATTAGAAAACCCTATAGTTATGGCAAAAAGTCGACATTTTTACCTTTTGACTTTTTGAAAAAATCAAGAAGTCGACTTTTTAGTAAAAAAAATTATTTAAGTCCACTTTTCGACTTTTTTAATAGAAATTCGAATTTTCATGGTAAAGATTTCTTAATTTATTTTTTGTACAATACAGGAAAAGTTAAAAAAGTAATAATGATCAGGCAATCCTAAATTTACAGAAATCGTTCCATATAAAAGTAAAAGTTAACGTAAACAGAAAAATCCAAAATATTAAAAAAATCGTTACGTCAAGTCCATTTGCATTTAATATGTCATACTTGCTTGCTTTTATTCGGTCTGCAAATCTTTGTGATTCTAACTAGGATACTCTCCCGGCTTCAACACCATTTTGTTTCTAACCTGTTATACCTGTTTGTTACATTATTATAGAAACTAGTATTTTATACATGGCGCTGTATAAATATGTATTAAAAATTGGCAGCACACATACTGGATCATGATTTCTGAGCCGTGACACTCGTTATCAACAGTTCTGCTGCAGTTGTATGGGAGATACGGAGCTCTATAAGGTTGATTGATTGAAACCTCACTTACCCAAAATCTTCCAAAAACAACTGTTAGAATCACAAAGATTTGCAGACCGAAAAAAACAAGCAACATAACAAATGCATGGCTCGGCAAAACATTGCAGTCAAAACCCATAAAAGCTTTTCTGCATAGTGTGGTAATTTTCCATATGATGGAGCAAAATTTGCTTCTCATTGGACATGGCTGGTGTTTTGTATTATCTTTGGTTAACAGTATTACATTAAAATAGGTAATAAACCACTAATTATTACGTCGCTATACAGATCTCAAAATGTAAATTACACACATTTTCTGCAATGTTAGACGCCTTATTATTGGATTGTCAAAATTCGCCTTGTATTTTTCTTGGTGACTAATATAAATTTCATGGTTATGGGAAATGATAGTCGCGTTTTGATCGATGGTTTTTCCGAATTTAATTTCTCGGCCTGAAAGTGAATCATGTATAGATTGTGTTTTCTGTAATTTTTCAAATCAAATGTCGGTATGCTCAATTCAAAATTCATTGTCAGATCACAATGTAATATACTGTGAAATTAATCTACCCTTTTCACAATATGATAGAATCACTAAGGTGAAATATTGTACAAACAACGAGATGTTAGGATCTTATATGGATGAGAATTTAGAAATTTCCCCTTTAGATAATTGTAACGTTCAATGTGAGAACTTGGTGAATACCTTTTCGGCAGCTGTGTTACAAATCACTAACATATCAACAAAAAGTGTTGATATTAGACAAAAGATGAGCCCATGGATGACTCAGGAATTAATTTCTTTAATATCATATAAAAATATACTGTTAAAGCGAAGAAGAAAAATAAGTCAAAACAGAATGTTGAAGATAACATTAAGAGATTAAGCAAAATTATAAAATATTGCAACAAAAAATTAATGAATGATTATTATTCTTATAATATAGAGAAATATAAGAAGGATCCAAAGAAAACTTGGAAATTCTTAAATAAACAAATTGGAAAAGATATAGGATCAGCTAGGGAAATAATGAATAGTGATGGTACTGCAATAATGTTGGATTCTGAAAAATCTGAGAGGTTTAATAGTCTTTTCTTCGATTCAATGAGGAATATGAGGGCGTACATAACTCAAATGTTGGATGATGACATTAACAGTTATCGTACGTTAGTTCGTGTTCCAACTAGATTCGATTTACAGCCCACTGAGAAAGTAGTCGTTGATGATGTTTTAAGTAGTTTTGCGACCAATAAAAGTCCAGGATATGACAATATTACGCCTAAGATGTTACTGGTACGTAAGTCAGCTGTTTCGGAAGCAATTACAATGATATTTAATAATATGATAACAGAATCCCGGTATCCGGATATACTTAAGGTTCACAAAATCGTCCCCATTCCAAAATGTTTGAATGCTAACAGAGTTGAGAACTATCGCCCAATATCACTGCTTCCGACGATTGGTAAAGTTTTTGAAAGAATTATGTTTAACCAAATTTCGGAGTATCTCGATGAAAACAATCTGTTATTTAATCGGCAATGTGGTTTCAAAAAAGGAACAGGAACTGAAGAAGCTGTGGTAAATGTTGTTGATTCTATTTGTAATGGTATTGATGAAGGATACAAGGGGGTGGCAGGTGTTTTTTTTGATTTATCGAAGGCATTTGATTTGGTGGATCATACTATTTTAGTACAAAAGCTACAGTATTATGGATTTTCTCCGAATTCTATAGAAATTGTAAGGAATTATTTAGGAAACAGGACACAATTTGTTCAAATTGGTGAATTTAGAAGCAGGTTAGATGTATTTAGTGGAGTTCCACAAGGCAGCATTCCTATTATTTAAACTGTATATAAATGATATGAAAAACATAAAATTTCATGGAAAATTGTTTATGTACGCCGACGATGTTTGTCTCTTATATAATTATAAATATGAAGAAGTTTTGAAAACACAAATTGAATACGACTCTGCTATTTTATCCGATTTTTTGAGATTGAATATGTTAATACTAAACGCCAGTAAAACTAGGTTTGTTCGATTCAAACCACACATTTCAAAAAATTATGTTAAAATGGGCGTACATATCGATGGAAATTTAATATGGGAATCGGAAAGTGTTAAGTATTTAGGAATTGAACTAAGTCACAACATTCTGTGGGATAACCATATTTGTAAATTAAAAGCGAAACTCTCATCAGGTATTGGTATCCTATATAAATTTAGGAATAAATTTGATTCCAGCACAAAAATGCTACTATATCAATCCTTAATCCATTCGCATTTGTCTTATCTTCCTGTAATCTTTTGTAGTAAAACAAGCACTGCAGTCAGGTTACTGCAATCTGTACAAAATAAGGCGCTTAAAATTGTATTCAACTTACCGTTAAGGCACAGTACGATTGATTTATACAAGAACTTTGCCAAAACTATCCTTCCCATAAGAGGCCTATATAAACAACGATTATTAATTAACGTATTTAAGTGTTTAAAGAACATTGGTTCCCATACAATAAAATTTAGTCAAAATATTTTAAATTCGGGAAGAAACACTAGGCAAGCCACAAATTTAAATATTGTAAGATGCCGCCTAGAATTAACAAAACAACGAATAAGATTTGCTGGTCCAACCGAATTCAACAAATTGTCAAACGAGTTGAAAAACATTTCGGTTTTGTCCACATTCAAGATCAATGTTAAAAAATATTTACTCGCTAATTTGGAAACACTTCTTGCATAAATAATTGAATCTGTAGATTATTCTGCACATATGTTTACGAATTATATAAACTTATATTGTACTAAATGTATAATAATGTAATTATGAATATTGCCAACTTGTAAGCCTCTAAAAAGCCGCACATGGCGCTGAGGCACACAAATGTATATGTTGTAAATAACATTGAAATAAAGAATTATATATAAAAAAAAAATTTAATACATATTTATACACCGCCATGTATAACATACTTGTTTCTATAATAATATAGAAACAAAATGATCTTGAAGCCGGGAGAGTATCATAGTTAGAATCGCTTGTCCGTCATTTTAAAGTGTCCTTCACATAAACCCGTTCTGAAGTACTCGTATAGGCTATTGTTCGTAAGAAATCCACATAAAATAAAATTGACAGAAACTAAAAAGAATGTGCAAGGAGAGGTTAAGGAAAGGTGGAATATAATAATGACATCCAGTTTAAGCGACCCGATTTTTAGGTCACGATCACAGGTCATTCACATCAACAAGCTTATATTTAATAGTTAAATTGTTCGGATTGGTGCCGCTACAACTATATAAAGGTTTTCGTTCAAAGCCACATCGCGTTTTTTACGAAAGACCTTTTTTATTCCAAAAAGGCGACTTATAGAACACTAGTATTCCGTCCACGCGATCACCAACATCATGTCGCCATAGCGTTCAGTTCGTAGATTTTACTCTGAAGAATTTCATGGAAAATAATGTCTCTTGTTGGATGGGATGGTGCAGAACAGTGCGCTAGAAGATTCGATTAATCGATATCTGTTCAGCGAGTAGGTTTAGGTTTAGGCTAGGGTGGCAGCCAGATTTACTAGCTCACATAGACCAATGTCGGTCCCTAGTGACACCACGGGCTCAGATGCCCCTCATCGAAACCAACTAGTGTTATAAACACAGTTATCAACAGTACGAATTTCAATACCGAATAGATCGGCCAGACTTCCTAGAAGGGCTGACATCAGTATACTCAGACGTCGTTTACTTAATGAGGGACAGTAGCAAATCAGGTGATCAATGGTTTTCACTTCTTTCCTAAACTTCATCTAGATGTTAGCTAATCTGCACTCCTTACTGCTTATCTCTGAGTCTACTCGACTATATTACAATCAGTTGAACAAAGAAGAGCGTTCGAATCCAGATGCTAGATACTTCTGTCCAATTAAGGATTCCAGGGACTTGCGCTTAGTGTAGCATTAGTCGAAGGCTTGTATTGATCGCAGCACATAAATTGGAAACTAACACAAATCAAGTTAAAAGTGTACAAGCTTCAATGGCTCTGTGGTTCACGGTCTGCTTAGATCTAAAATATAAAGTTTTAGGTGTCTCACGAAATCCAGCTCTGCGATTCACAATGTTCATCTAAAGTGTTTAACTTAGGACTGAGTTTACATTTGGCTTACTAAAGGTCAGTTTATTATTAATAATGTACAAATAAAAATTCTTTGAACCAATTTCCAATTCTGAGTAGTAATTACTAACAGATTTCTCGACAAAATGTGTCAATTCCCAAATATTTCACAATCTAATAAATGGCAAACTGATGACGGTAGCAAATCTACAACTTGAAACAGGAAAACCCGAACATATTTATCTTGTTTAATTGAGTTGTATAATCAAAAAATTTAAGACCCCTCCTAAGGTAGCACCATTCTTAGTCTTAATAGCAGGTTCTCAAAAAATATTATATTTGAAGTTCTACCGAGTAGTTTGAAAGATATAAGCCTCAAATTATTTGACTTCACACAAGTGCTACACTTTGACAATAACATTCTTCTTTACAACAAGGTGACTCCTCACTATTGGAGCACATATAGCTTTCTTCTACGAATCGGTTTCAATTACCAAAAGATGATCGAATTAAGCTGCACTAATATGGCTACAAATAGTAATTTGACGATTTGCTCCGTTTTTATTCTCCAGATCCAATCCTGATCTCGGTTTCAAGTCTATCTTTTGTCATCTCTTTGCGTTTTTTGTAGTTCATTTTATGTCAATAAATTAGTTCATTAGTAAATACATGTTTTTCTTATTTTTATTACTCTTTTGCTTTCTTGTCATGTTAAGACTTTTTTATTTTTTCACAACTATTTACTCTCAAAATATTTGTTTGGGACAAGAAGAATGAAGAAAGAAAAACATATTTTCGCATTTCATATTTCAGCTTTGAAACTGTGGCGGTCAATTACTTTTGGCGTCTCTGACGGATGCGTTCGTCGTATATTAAGCGTATCTCCAGTTAGTCTCAGCTCCAGCTAAAACCAAGTGGACGGATGGATGGATATGTTTGCATTTCGATTTAAAGTCAGAAGAGAAAGATGATGAAGACAAGACTATGGTTATGACAGTATGAAAATGTCGGCATTCAGACTTTAGCAGCACAGTGTTGCGGGTGGAACAAAATCTGAAACTTTTGGGTTTTGTAGATAAACATTTTTGATATTATTAGAACAATCGGCATTGAATTCAATCCCATATGCCGTAGTTGGATTCCGTCGAAACGACCTTGAAGATATTTCATTGAATTATTGCAAATAGTATTGATCTTAGAAAAAATGCAATTAATTTAAGTAAACATTTCAATCATTTTAACGAAATTTTACTTGCAATTACATTTATACAACTCCATGTCATATTGTAAAAGTCCAAATGCCTCTAATTCTCGGTGCGATATTTTTCTATCATTGAATTTAAGACTATAATTATTATAATGTCTTAGAAAAATTCCATTTTTGTTCATAAACTTATAGACAAATGACAAAATTTCAGTATTTCTATGAACTGGTAATAAGGTTATAAGCGGTTAAGTTTTTGCGCAAAATGGTCCATTGTGTGGCTAAAAGGGGCGTGGCAACTTCGCCATTTGTCTCGCGATGGTAACTCCTAATAAGCTATTACTATGTCTGGAATTTCAGAAGATTCAATAAGTGGTGTAGAAGTTTTAAAGAGTAATTATTTCACTAAATGTTAACCCTTTGACGGAGGGAGGTACTAGAATGAAATGAAACAATATGGCCCATCTTCGAACTAAGCCCGAGATGGAGACAAATATTACCGCATACCAAATTTTAAGTCAATCGGTTACTCCTTTCGAAAGTTATCGTGCGCACCAGCCAGCAGACAGACGGACGGATGGACATTGCTCAAATGACGTAAAATGACACAAATCAAATTTCCATACTTATATTGCCAAAAGTCAATCCCACAATTCCCAAAATAATTTTAAAAATCCCCATAAATGGGATTTTTTGGTTTTTCACCTATATCTACTACTCTAAAAGCCGGGTTTCAGATTCCCTTTGCAGTTCAACTTACAACACCTTACCACATATAAATATGCCAAAAGTTTTGACATTTTAGCTTTGCGATTGGAGAAAATGTGGCTTACTTTGAAAATTTGTGTAAAAAATGGTGTAAACTGGAGAAGCTTGGTAACAATACCAGTAAATATTTTTAACCCGTTCTTTTTGTAAGAGCATACCTTGGAAAGTTTCCTTTAAGATAATAGTAAATATGTTATACATTTTGTAACAAACTTATTCTAAAACTCAAAATTCGACATATACTTTTTTCCTAAAAAAATTACAAAAAAACGATTTTTTTTGAAAATATAACTTCAAGTGGCCATAACTTTCGTCCTATTGGGTATATCGAACCAATTTTTTTCCATCATATAGGAAATTTTATTGCTTCGATATTTACAAAATACTAGCACAGGGTCGGGGAAAAAATTAAAAATTCAATTGTCAAACACAGATATCTCGGTAACTATACAAGATAACTGTTAGGTGCAAAAAGCCTTTTGTAGACTTCGGTTATTAGAATACATACAAAAAAAGATGTTATGAATCGGACGGAAAAAACGAAAGTTACACGCGCTTAAACATTTTGTTCAACCGAGGTACCCAACTTTGAGGCCCTGCAGCTCCGCCCCTGTATACCACAGGGGGCCCAAGCTCAAAACTTAACTTCTCTAATACCTCTTCTACAAACACGGCACGTTTGGTCGCAATCGGTTGTCTGGTTAAGAAACGGCAGAATTATTTCCTTTTTTTTGGATTCCTCCCACTGTGCTCTGTAAGGTGAGGGGATAAATATACGAGTACAATAGAAAATATAATATTGAGTCGATATAATTTTTATATCAAGTCTCCACTTAGAGTTTTTCATGGTCAGTTCATAATAGTTTGTCCCTTTAATACTAGAAAAATTAAGGACCTGAATTGATAATCTTTTTATACCATACATCACACTGTGGTACAGGGTGTTATAGGTTTGTTTTGGGCCAGATGCGTGTATCGCATAACAATAAAGAAGCTGTGTTACAGAAGGATGTTACATCACTTACAACACACACTTAATGAGATGCTTGAGCAGTATAACTTATCGCACCTGTCCAACAAAAGGGTAAAAATCCAAAATTAAAACAAAATTTCTTGCAATGGCATATTTCCGTTAATATTTTATTTTTTTAATTAATATTTACGGAAGCAGTTAATATTATTGATATAAAATAATATGTCAAAAAATATGAAAATATCCTTTTAATGTTATTTTCTTGCAGTGACACATTTCCCTTAATATTAATTTTTTTTAATTAATATTTACCGAAGCAGTTTTTAGCCTATACTGCATTTTTTATACCCTCCACCATACAGTGGTATAACTTTGTGTATTTGTTTATAACACCCAAAAGGAGATGAGATAGACCCATCGTTTATTATACCCATCGACTTAGAATCACTTTCCGAATTCATTTCCCTATGTCCGCCTATCTGTTCGTCTATTTGTGCACGTATTCTTGTAATTAAAGTACAGGTCGCTATTATAGTCCGATTTGAACTTGAACTTTACACATACATATCTTTCTTGATACACTTAGAGAAAATACTAAATCGTTTCAGATTTAGATATACCCCCCATATATATGTTACCCCCGATTTGATATGTAAGCGCTGCAGAAACCATACACTGAAAAAATATTGACCCGAAATTAAAAACAATTTTGCCCTTAAATTATAGATTTAATCTCTCTTTGTTCGAAGAACAAATTTCTTTAAATTTAAGAAAATTTACTTGATTTCAAACAAATTTCTATTCATTCAAAGTAAAATTCCTTACATCTATGATAAGATGTCCATAACACTACGCCACGTTGACATTAACATTACGTCATAAAGTTAAAGAAAAAATTATTGATTGTACTACAACTGTCATTAACTCAAGTATACATTTTAATATTTTGTAAGGATTTTTCCTTAAAATTGTAGAAATTCTCATGTCATGTTTTTAAAAACAATATACCCTTAATTTTCAATCCTGTTTTTTTGGTATCGTTGAATTAAATATAAGATATCTTTTAAATTAAGAGATCGCTGTTTGTCTGCAGTGTGTATCCCATTTAATAAAATGTTAGTGGCGACGATATTTCATAGGTAGTCTAAAATAAATTGTCTGGAAACAACGATTGGCTGCTCATACGACGATGAGACAAAAAGGGGTAGATTAAAAAATGTGAGTGTGTGCGTTGTAGTTACGCGAATTGATAACAAAAAGAGTAATAAAATCTGTATCGGACATTCAGAGTAGTGGAGTTTATGTGCCTTTATGAATTTATTACTTTGACAAAAACAATGCAAAAAGGCCGTAAATATGTATACGAGTATGTATTCAAGAAAAAACGAAATAAAGCCGAAGGCGGAAAATTAGAAAAACAATGAACAATCGAACGTTGTTTTTTCGCTGTCGAAGTAAATTGGAAAAATTTCCATAATGAATAAACAGTTATTTTGTGCATTAAATCGAATATCATTAGCTAAACATGTGAATATGATAAATCCAATTTTATGAAAATTTAGATTTTTTTTATAAAATGATAGAAGATTTAAAAATACATCATATAGAAAACAGAACACACCAAACAAACATGCTGTTTTCCGCGCTTTGTGCAGTGGTATGCAAATATTCTAAGTTCACACAAAACTGCAAATTATGTGAAGTCTGTACAAAAACGGATAATTATGTTAATTATAA
This sequence comes from Eudasyphora cyanicolor, assembly GCA_963930755.1. NCBI lineage: Eukaryota > Metazoa > Arthropoda > Insecta > Diptera > Muscidae > Eudasyphora > Eudasyphora cyanicolor. The sequence goes on along the minus strand of OZ005735.1, from coordinate 70,126,762 downwards.
TTAAAAATTATTGATTTAAGCGGAACAATTAAAAGATCACTCGTATATTTGCAGAAAGAAAATTATATAAAATAGAAACAGTTAAAAAAAATTCTTCCTTACATTTCATTCTTCCATTTTGAAACTCGTTTTCAGATATTACAATTTTCAGAAATTTTACGTCTTTATCAAATAAAAAAAAATATTGGAATTACGTGTAAATTGTGAAAAACAAATAATTAAATAGAAAATAGTTTACGAAACATATTTTACACTTGAGGAAAGTGCATCATACGCTTTGTTTAATTACAGAATGTACTTAATCTAATGTCATTTTATGTATTTCATGTTAGCACAAGTCAATAGATTTAAAATTGTGAAGTCTTTCATCGAAGTATAAGGCGTTATTCTTTCAAAAACGTTTGTTGTCCTGATGTAAAGATGATTAATGACTTTAATTTTCGTACAAGATGTACTTATTTTAATAGTCTTTGTCTTTGGTGCCAAATCAAAGATATAATCTTTAATGTTAAGATAATTTCAATGATTTTCAGTACACTTTTTTCAGTGTATATATATGTATATGTAACCCCTGATTTAGTATCAAAGCGAACTTCTTTATTATGGTCAACATCTTCTTGTACGTAGCCTGATGAGGAGGTGAAGCTAAGTACTTTCGTCATTATCGAAATGCCCCTTTGACAAAAATCTCCTCGCTCTAGGGAGGAAAAAACTGTCTGAGCGGAGAACATGCCAGAATGTTGGGAATTGAGTCCAATAGCTCCTGCAGAAGCTGTGGAGATGAGGAAGTAGTATTGAGCACATGCTTTGTTACTGTTCCGCACTGAGTAAACGACGTCTGTACGAGTATATACTGCTGCCATTCTAGGAAGCTAATAAAGATAACTTTGTGTATCAAACAGGTTAATAACGATGAGGGACAACTAGGCCCACTATGGACCTCAATTGGCCTACGTGTTCTGGTACCTCTGGCAGAACTCTAAATTAACCAAATGCCAGAATCTTGAAATTTGGTGCGAGGCACCGCTTGAATTTCCTTTGAGGGAATTAAATAGAACACAATGGAAAAAAAAGACTAGTGCTGACGTGTGTGAAATTATGGCACAATGGATAAATACCGTACAACCGGGTAACCAAAATAACAAGAGATAAAACCGAGAGCATCAAGGACTTAAATCGGATGTGACTTTTCTATGGGGTATATATCAAAACATGGGCGTACATTATCCATTTTTGCTATGAATGGTTTTAGGTTAAATTAATTATTTCCTTATTCTGTGGAGTGTCAAGAATAGGATTTGGAAAAGTCCTTTAATGGTTTTATATAAAATATGTACCGATATTGCAATTAATATCAGAAATTGGGAAGACAAAATAAAATCGGTAGAATAGAAAATAATCTGCAGTAGTCAAAGAAGTCAAATCGGATGGGACATTTGGTATAATGGTATAAGGAATAAATCGTTATTTAGTTCATTTAATAGGTAAAAATACATAAAAAGAATAAAGTTAAATAAATGATCAGCATGATCCGTACACGTCTGTTCGCTACAACTTCAACTATACGACTCTCTCTCTTGCTCAACCGTCTTCTTCGTCCATCATTGTGTGGGCAATTCATGATTGCCATGTTGCAAACAATTCGTAGCCTTACAATGGATATATCGAAATCTGCACTGATCTGGACCATATTACTTTGTTCTTGACTCAAAATTTTATTTATTTTTATTTTTATTTTATATGCATTACAATACAAAGTAAATTTATATTCTAATTTTATGGTCCAGGGAAAGGCCGGGTTACAAAGACCATATGGCTAAATGTTTGCAGCGACAGACCAGAGCCTCTGGTGGGAATCGAACCCACGACCCCCAAACTCATAGGCGAGTACGCTACCAACTCGCCTACTGGGGCGCTCATTGACTCAAAATGTTCAGCCAAATTCTGTTTTAGGCATGTGTTTTTTTAAAAAAAAATTCTATGGAAATAAAAATTATTCTAATATAGGGGATCATAGATCATCAGAAATATAAAGTGGCTATTTGTGCAATTCAAAAAAATATTATTTTTGGAACACTGTGTGAAGCCGCCTTATTTGAAGACTTCCAACAAAAAGCACATGCTTCCAAATTGCTCACATACATATTTGCCGATTTCTAGCCGCTTCATTTCTGTGGTGTTTATGTTCAATGGATTTGAAGGCGCTGCACTCTTAAGTCTAGGGGTCTTGAAAAGGCCATCTCTAAATGAAATTGTACGGTTACGCTAAGAAATTGTCTGCCACTAAATCAAAATGTGAAAATAATCAAAAATAATAATCATGCGATAAATACAAAAAGATGGACGGTCGCATGGAAGAGGCCAAATGTGAAGAGGCAAAGGGATACAAGCCAGGCATAGATAGACTCTTGTGCTCGTAAGTGGACATGAACGCATATATACAATGGAATAAAATGAAATGAAATGCATTCAAGCGTAATTATCATTGAAATTTGGAGAGACATGCAACTGTGACAAACTTCAGTTGCAACAACCACGGGACACAGATGGATGGATCGAACCGAACCGACCGGACAGATGGACGGACAGAGATTGGATAGTAGCCTCTGCATCCCACCCGTAAAGCTCATAAATACTCAAACAAGATGCTTATGATGAACATTATCCTCATGATGATGGCGATGTCCGCTGTCTTTGTTGTTGAATGGATGTGAATGCTGTGGCCTTAACGACCAAGTGGGTGGGTGATGTCTTCTTCATCTGGTGGCCATTTATTATTGATAAGACAAGTAGTTTCTTATATTGTGTGGCTGATTATAATTGATGTTGCAACCTACAATGATGATGAGGACGATGGCCACTGGCCACTGGCCATGGAGTACGTGTGCCAGATGTATGCCTCTATTATGTTGATAAGAAAGAAAACAAAAATAATATTAATGAAAAGTCAGCCATGGTCAATGTGGTCAGCTTTCTCTTACCGGCGAGCAGGAATGGACAGTATTAAAGCTTTTCAGGAAATCAAAAAAAAAAAATTCTCTTATGTGTCTATCTATTATTGTAAAGTAAAAAAATTATGATAAAAAATATGTTCATTTAAATTAAGATATATTTTACAAAAATGCTATCTATGTTCTGAGGAAATATTTATTTGGCTGAAAAATAATGAAACATTTCTTGGAATAAAACAATTATTATTTGCTGTAATTAACAAAATTTGTATAGTGTGACTTCTCAATAGATCTTAAATGAAAATTTATAATTGAATCACTTTCGAATACTATTCATTATATTATTCAATTTGAATATTGCTGATTCTTGTACATAGCCTCATCTTGAATCCTATTTTCCATAATTATGGTCCTATCTCAATAGCCTCTCTTCACAACTCCATTTAAAATTGCCATGAAAATACAATAATCATAAATAATAACAATAATTTGTTTCTTTTTCATATACATATACGAAAAAGTAAGAAACCACACATATCAGTGATAAAATAAACAAAAACAAAAACTGAAAATTATATGCAAAAATAAGAACGAATCATAAAAAAGCCCATCATCATAAGATGATGACGGTGCCACATAGACCACACCCTTAAACATAAGGACTTTTGTGGCAAAGTTCTGTATTACTACGTTTATTATTCGTAAAATGGTTCTAAAATTTATTCAAATCCTTCAATTCACATAAACAAGAATCAAGAGCGTAGCGAAGAATAAACCAGTAAGGAAAGACTAAGATGGGCTAGGGCCGACTGTATAATACCCTGCAACATTATTTGACAGGCAATGCCAAGGAAACTTTATTATATGGTGCTATGTCATAACATGGATCCATTTACCCTATTTTCCTTAGGGACGATTTAAGGTAACATAAGGTATAAACGGGGGCTGTAGAAACAAATTGGACCGATATGTCCCTAGAGACGATTAAGTGCAATATAAAGTAGAAATGCTTAAATTTTAGCCAGAATAACTGAAAAATATTTTCTATAGAGTGCCAAGATTGATTTCATTCAATAGGTCCCAATGAACTTGCTTGCAAATATATTGGTGCGCCACTGTCCACATGTAAGCTTTGCCTTAGCAAGAGGCACTCCAATAAGATGAGACGGCAGTGGAGAGCATTGATCACCTGCTTTGTTACTGTCCCGCATTGAGTAAACGACATCTGGATATACTGGGGTCCGCCTTTCTAGGAAATCTGGCAGATCTTTCCGGTACCAAGGATCCCATTATAGATAACTTTGTATATCTAACTGGTTGGTTCCGATGAGGGGCACTATTGACCTCAATTGGTCTATGTGAGATGGTAACTTCGGCTGCTACCCTAACCTAAACATAAAATTGAACTGAAACAATACTTGAATATTTATTAAGGACAAATTCCTATACGTTTAAAGAGATTATTTACTTAACTGTTCAAATAATATTTCAAACAGCAGTGCAAAGTCAAGTAATTGAATTAAAAGTAATAAAATATATATGGTAATATGTAAAACACTTGAGGCATGTGATTCTTATAGTGAATGATAATTATTTTATTTCGTTTTTTTAATTTATTTCAAACACTTCGGATCAAAACTTTTATTTGAAAATTTCCAAAAACATTTTACTAAATTTGATTTTAGATAAAATATTGGTATTGCTTTGAATTGCAGCCATCAGACCTTCTACGTAGCCAGGACCAGACAATGACTCGCCTGCGAAGCTACCGACATGGTTGATACAATTGCTTCCTGCCTCAGAGAGATGCACTACACATGTTGTATCGGTCAGACCAATATACCAACAAAATGGAGAGAACCCAAAATTGTATTTATCTCCGGTCTATTAGTCTATCGGCATTTTGCCTTAAGAGATTAGTAGGAGAGATTACTAGCTAGTTACTGTACTTCAGACCTAATGTGTTGGAACGTATAAGGAAAACCAACGCACAGTGCTCTGTCCCATTGACAAAAATCGATAATAATGAATTGGCTCAAATAATGGTAAAATTGGTAATCATCATATCTTAACAAACCAATTAAGATAAATAATAACAATATTTTTTTATTTAGCTCTTTTTGAAACCTCGAGAGGGCGCCAAAGTCAATTGTTGTATACGCAAATCGACAAAAAAAAGTACTACCATAAATGTACGTTGTAAAATGGCTGTATAAAATTCGTTTATTAGGGAAATTAAACCAAATTTTTTGTATATAATAGTTAATAGTATTCCTTAAAATACAAAAATGCCAAGTCGGCAGAAAATTGCACTTGTACTATACAAAATTGCTTTGGAAAACTGTAGTGTTTACCAGGCAGATATCTTGGTATTAAAGAGGTAGCGGAATGACTGAAAATTGATGTTCTGTCGGTATCAATATTTTCTCTGATAGTCAGGCTGCTATGAAGTTCTTGGATACTTTATTCCTGAACACAAAAACTGCCCTCGATTGCAGCAGATGACATGGTTGAACTGTTCAATATTCACCTAATATGTGTGCCGGTCCACAGGGACATACCAGGGATCTTCCGGGTAGATTAACTTGCGAGACTAGGAACTACCTTACACGTTCCATGGGAACTGGAATATGTGCACATGCCTAGCGACTAGGGTTGCCAGATTCAAATTCCCTCTTAGCTGGACTCACGAAAAAAATAGCTGGATTTATGAAGAAAAAATCTGGACTAATGAAAAACTTGCGAATGATTGAAAAATTGTGTTTAAAAGTATTTATTTAAAAAAAGATAAGAAATATTATGTCTTATGTCTTATGTCTCATAAAAAACAATATTATTGAGATCAATTTCAAACATAAAAATAAAGAAAACATAAAACATATATCCATTTCATAAAAATCAATATCATTAAGAACAATTTCAAAATTTAAATTTATTTATTTTGCCACATGTATGTTGTAATTTTGGAAACAGATTTTATTAATTCTATTCCTTCAGATGAGAGAAAAAAATATTGAAAATGTTTACAGTTGTCATCAAAATTCTTCTTAAAGTTCTGCGTTTATAGGATGGAAAGGCATTTCATTCCTTTCTTTGGAATAAATATTATTTAAGATGCTGAAGGCTCATTCACAAAAAAACAATTACCGACGGGATTTACAAAAAAAAAAACAAATGATATTTTTTATATAAATTCTAAACATTACATTTATCTTTTCAATCGGAATATCATTTGGTAAATGGTTAAACGCTTTCCGAAGACGACAAAAATCGAAATATAGTTCATAAAGTTCAACTACATGTGAAATATCCAGAGTTTTGGAGGATTGGTTAAAGTATCCCATTTTAAAAAAAGTGCGAGAAATTTTTTTTTCGCATAAAATGTTAACAAACTTTCTTCAGCATATTCTTAGCTACATTTTTGCCAAATATTGTTAAGCGGTAGTACCAAGTCTGAATTCGTTGTTGGACAAAAGCTGATGACACCTTTTTCGAGGGGCCCAAATTGGTCACCAATTTCGCCAAACTGAGTATAGGATTATACTACCCTTTGGTAGTAGAATCGAACCTATACTGTCAAGTTCGGGTATTTTTCAAAAAGTGCCCATTTATTGCATAGTGTTATGAGCGTAAACAAATCTGTGATGAGCTAATATGAAATAAATACATCGTACTATTTTCCCGGACACTGTGTTATCGCGGGAAAAGAGAAGGCTGAGGAAGACATCGCTACCTAAGTGATTACACGATACAAAATCTGGAATCTCTGTCATCTCACGATATTGATAGAATTATGGGCTTCATAGGATGCTTGAGATGTATGGTTTGACAACAACCCATACATCTGAATCAAGAGGCGAGGTTTTGGTACTACCCCTCCCCTGAAAATCCCTCCCTCCTCTCCCTCTTCTCTATACTCGTCACCTCCTTAATTTTATTCGCCCTCTTCCTCTTCTTTAATTTAACTTAATCTTCTCACTCTCAGGACAAACACAATGGACCAAATGGTCTCGAGTGAAGTGGTGCACACCAGCAATGGTTATGTGCCGCGCGACCTTAACCTAACCTAACCAATTATTTTCCTCTTTTTGTGTGCATTAAAATTCGTATTAGTTTTAGTATTAAAGTTTTTTTTTTTTGAAAATGGTATTTAAATCTGAACAATAAACACTAATAAGGAGATTTTTCTTATAGAAATGTTTTTTAAAAATTTAAATTTTCGAATTAGCTGGAAAAATTATTCAATAGCTTGTAATTGGAATTGGTTAGAGAAATCTAGAAATTCCAGCTCATTCCAGCCCGTCTGGCAACCCTACTAGCGACCTGCAAGCTCTGCTTGAGAGATAGTGCCCTTACGACAACAAGTGACAGGTGCTCACTAGTCAGGAACTGCAAAAATTTCCGGCTGATGGGGCCCGGGCACCAACATACTTCTTCCATTATCAAGACAGGACGTCTCACTTATCGTGTCTGTCATGACGGATCACTGCCTTATTGAAGGGTGCAGAGAAATTACGTTCGTAAATAAATAACGACTAACCAAATAATGGCAAAAAGAAGTTATTATTATTATTAGTAATTATTAGTAATCTACTTTAGAGAATCTAATTTGAATTTATAAACTTTTCTTTAAATGATATTACTGAATACCAACTACAACGTATATACGTAAATCATTTAAGGAAAAATAATAAATCATTAAACATTTAAAGAAAAGTTTATAAACTCAAATACGATTTTCTAACTTTTTATTTTTATTTTATTTTGTTAGTCGTTATTTATTTACCGAATGTAATGCAGGCGATAATGGGATATCATTGCCTGGTAATGCGAGTGGCAATGACATGTACTTACCAAGATTTTGCAATATTATAAACCGAGCTTGATTCCACTTTGGGGCAGTCTGCTCTCTTGTTTGCAACCATAAACTATTGGGTGGCAGAGTTTAAACGGGGCCGTACGAGCTGCCGAGACAAACACCGTAATGGTAGACCAATTGAGGTCCACGCCAGAAATGGTTGCGGTTGATGACTATTTTCAGGAGCTAGACAGTTCTTACTACAAACAAGGTATCAAAGCTATAAAACGTCGCTGGAAAAAGTATATCCAACTAAAAGGAAATGATGTTGAGAAATAAAGAAAAATTTTCCCAAATTTGTGATTTTTTCTTTGTTAGGTTGGACTGCCCTCGTAAGTTGTTCGCAAAGTACTGGTCGCAATTTTACTCCCATCTAGATGCAATTTGGTACAGAGCCTCCTTATGTATATATGTATGTACATTCTGATTTATTATTATTTTGCCAAATGTCATAAAAACGGTTCAGATTTATATACAGCCCGATTTGGCATTTACGCCGGGCCACAATTTGGATCAAATCTTTACGAAATTTGATAGAGGATAATAAATTTCAAATCGGTTCAGATTAAGGGCTTTAGAATCCGCGTTTTTTAACACAACTTTAAACAATTTAGCAGATAACAATTTATTGAACCAGAAATCGAAATTTTGCATCTATGTGCTAAAGTGCATTTCAGAACAGACGCTAATGCAGTTTGTCAGATATCAATCTTTTTCGCTAAGAACGAATTGTAGTTAACACCGTTCAGATTTAGATATAGCCCCTATGTATACCTACATATTGTTATTCCGATTTTGCATCTAATCTGTCCAAAGCTGTACTCTCCAGTACAAATTTATGTACTTTGTACAGATTCACTTGCTTTTGCAGGTCTTTGGTATAGAAATATTTAGATTTAACTTCTAATATTATTAATAATTAATAAATATTGAAGAACATATTGGAACATCAAAATTGAGCCTCATATTGTCGGTCCGGTTCAACTGAGCTCTTCTTTAATTGTTTTCAAGTAAAACATTTAAATATGTACAGTATTTCTCATCTGCAAGTTCTGAGTGATGCAGTTCTGAGCCCCGTATCGAACCTACCGACTTAGAGAGAATACCACTAAATCCATAGTTAAGAAGTGTAGAACTGGAGTGGTGTTAAGAAAAACAAAACAGTTAAAAAACGCTGAAACTCCGAACTGACAACATGTAATCAAGTCACATACAACATCGAACCATCCGGACAAGATCAGATGAGACAAGACGAGACCAGACCAGACAAGAAAATGATGATGCTGATGCCTGAAATGTTAAGTAAAGCTTAAGCACAAATAAAAGGTTTCTGTTGCAGTACTCGCTTGGCTTGGAGACGACGCTGATAGACGGACGAACGGACAGACAAAGCTGCAGGCAACAATTGAAACATGAGAACATAAGAACTTTTGAATTGATTTACAACACAATGCCAGAACTGCAACATACACAGAGAGCAAGCAGTAACCAGGAAAAGAAAATGTACAACAAAAAAAAACATGAATATGAAATCCTTTAAGTAATCTTAAGAACGCAACAATAACTATAGACTGATGCTGGCCCAGGCTACCATCCCGGCAGTATTCAGTACATCCCTCACAACCACTAATCAAATATTCATGAAAAAACGCCAACAAATCGAGTACATTTCAGTATTTCAGCGAGCGAAGTCGTATTCTGCGAATCTGGAGAGAATACAATAGACGCCACGAAGTCCATGGCCGCAAACATGTCGCCAGCGATTTTGCAGCGGAGTTTGCGCTTTTTTAGATACCCTACAACTCGGTGGAGAACATAAAGTACCAGGTAATTCTTGGAATATTATGAACTATTGAGTATTTGAATTTCTTTTCGCAGATGCTACACATGCAAAATATCACCTGATATTTTACATAGAATCTACCACTGTGTACTATAGTCGACCACTGCACACTGGTCCCAAATCCATTTTTTGTGGCATAAATATGCAGGAATGTATATGCAGCCCTAAAAATTTGCGCACCTGTTAGAAATAACACACATAACAAATGAACAAAAATTTGGACTAATCGGGCAACTCCCACTGCCACCTCCCATACAAGCTTGATACCTGTACGCTAACAGCTGGTTGCAAATATGGTTCAATTTGCATTAAACTTGGCATGGATATGTTTTTGGTACCAAGGACCAACCATATTTTATTTGAAGAAAATCGATTCAGCTTTGGATATAGCCCTCATACAAATTTCCCACCGATTTGAACAATATAGACCCTATACATTCGTTTTGCATAAATATCAACACACTCCATATTTTAGGAGTAGTTATGGTGTACAAAAAAAGTGAACCCAATAATACAATACCTCCCGATGTTATAAACAAATTCCATATTATGATTGTCTCTTAGAAATGCAAATACTGGATGATAATGGATCCGAAGAATCCACATATCTGTAAAAAATTATTAATATTAATGCGGCTATTTTGTCAGACGGTCACATCTGTCTTGCTTATAAAATTTGTTCAGTGCCTCCGAAGCATTTCCCCTAAGCAGCCAACAGGAAGTGCAGAAGCGACAACAATCTGAAAACAATGCGCTAATATTGTTAGGAAAGTTGCTGACAAGTATATTTTTCCATGTATAACAAGGTCCATGTGTAACAAGGTCAACGTGTCTCAAGGTCCACGTATCTCAAGGTCCATGTGTAAGAGGGTACAAAGACCTGGCAAACCAGAAATGTCGAGCAGATCTGACTGTAAAATAACTAAATCTCTATGGCCAGCCATATCGAAATCTAGGACCGAAGATCTTCTTAACCTCACAAAGAAGGACATTCGTTTAATGATAGGCACGCTGACTGGCCACTGTAATGTTTGATCTTTAACATCAAAGTGGCAGAGTGATTCTGCCGACTACTGTCGACTCTGTGGGGATGAGGAGGAACTGGAAACAATCGAACACCCTCTCTGTCAATGTGCTACTCTATCAAGACAAAGACATCGCTAGCTATGTGATTACACGATACAAAATCTGGAATCTCTATCATCCCACGATATTGATAGAATAATGGGCTACACAGGTTGATTGAGATGGATGGTTTGACATCAACTCGTCTAAACCCCTCCTAAAAAGCCATCTCTCCTCTGTCTCATCTATACTTATCACCTCCTTCGTCTTCTTTGACCTCTCCGAGTGCAGTGCACGCCAGCAATGGTTGTGTGCCACGCGTCCTTAGCCTAACCTTACCTTACAGGGTACATGTGTAACAATGTTGTGTTAAAGTATTTTTTAAAACAAACATCAGCATGTTTTGTCTTAATCGCTGATATAGCTGCCGTATGCACAAGAGGGGAGTGTTATTTCTTGAGCAGTGAGAGTTCAGCTGTCAATTTCCTTTTTAGTCGTTTTCCCACTTCTTTGGCTGTTTCGCATAATCATCGTGTTCGATATTACTTTAAAATTTTCAGAAACCCACTCTAAGTGGGCCTCCACTAACCTTTCCAAATTTCTTCTGAACTTTGATAAATATTTCTGAACATAAACGAAAACACATTTTCATCAATTATTTTAGTGCCAAATTCGAGACGGTATCATTTTTGCGCCCATTCCCATCGTAAATAGCTAACATTTCAGCACAGTTAAACAAGAGTATGACTGAAAAAACATAATTTTTATCACTTTGCGCACAAAGTGAAACACAAATAACGTGAGGTTATATATCTCTAAAATACCACACCCCATAAATACGAAATAACAACGACAAAGACAAAACAATTATGAATTATGCAATAATAATTATAATCTACATACTTTGAGCTTGATTTTCCATATTTCACAGATTAAATAACATTTTGGTTCTGCCGATTTTCAGTATCAAAGATATTGCCAATATTTTCTCATGAAGAAGTGATTAAAAACACCTGATTGAACTACTAACTTTGATCGCATGGATAAAATCAGGGTTGCCACCTAAGTTTATAAAATTACATTTTCTAGGTCCGCTACAGGGTTGCCTGTTCGAATATATATATACCTCTGGTAATTTCTTAAGTTTATTTTTTGAGTTAATGCCAACAATTTAAATTTGGGACCAGTGTGCTGACTAAATTAAAGTCGACCACTAAAGCTTTCCTTTTTATCCCCTCATCTTAGAGAGGAGGGTATATATCATTTGCTACGAATCAAAAGTGTAACACATCGAATGAATGACCTAAGACCCTAAGTATGTTCGGCGGATATCCGTTTTGGGTCATTTTAAGTCGAATGAGCAATGTCCTTCCGTCTGTCTGTCTATCTGCTGGCTGGTGCGCACGATAACTCTCGAAAGGAGTAACCGATTGATTTCAAATTTGGTATGTGGTAATATTTTCTTCTATCTCCGGCTAAGTTCGAAGGTGGGCCATATTGGTCCACTTCTTCTAGTACCTCCCCCACAAAGGGTTAACATTTAGTGAAATATTGAAATTTGAATCCACTGAAATTCTACTCATAGTATTAGTTTATTATTCACTATTACCTCGAGAAAAATGGGCGAAGTTGCCACGTCCCTTTTGGTACCTCCCACACAAATGGACAATTTTGAACCAAAAGTTAATAGTTAATAACTTTATTACCAGTGCATACAAAGACTTGAAATTTTGTACAGTGTAATGGTTTAATAGTACCTACAATACAGTGAAAACGGGTATTATTGCCACGCTCCTTTTGGCACCTCCCACACAAATGGACCTTTTTGTACCAAAAGTTAACAGGATCCTTTTGGTACCTCTCACACAAATGGACCATTTTGTACCAAAAGTAAACAGCTTTTAACTTTAACGAGTACATACTTTAAAGTTATTAAATGCAATTTAAATAGATAAAAATTTGAATAAAACCAAAAAATAAATAAATTTACTAATATTTTTTTGAGACTCAATGTGAGTCGACCACTGAGATCTCCTCTACACTTCAATCGAGCACTCGGGTCTTCATCTATACTAAATACAATTATTGAGATCAACGTCTATAGCAGAATTCTTTCCTGAGGTTTTCTTCTACCCTAGTTTCGACTTCTGAGGTATTTTTCTACAGTAGCACTGAGGTCACCCTATATACTACAGTCGATCAGTGAGGCCTTGCTCCTCGACCCTCTACAGTAGAGCCGACCTCTGAGGTCTTCCTCTCTAGTAAAGTCGACACTACAATCGACTTCTGAAATCTCTTTCTACACTTGAGTTGACTTTCTCTGCAATATAGTCAACCACTGAATTTTTCTCTATACTAAAGTCCAACTTTACTGAGTATTCCACCACTACACTTTTTCAACTGCCCTGCCAAACCAACTCACGTGTTTCCAGGCTTCTTTAGACCCAACCAGTGGAATCAGCTACCATCCTTGGTCCTGGAAACAAATACAGCTGAACCCACTACACAAAGCAAATAAAAAACCTAATGGACATCAAAACACCATCCCTACTACAACAACAACCTCTAGAGTAGATCTACTGAGGTCTTCTTCGATATTAGTTAGAACCTCTGAGGTCTACCTCTGTACTATAGGCGACTACTGACGACTCTGGGGTCTTCCTCTATACCAGATTTGACCTCTAGGGTCTTCCTCTACACCAGATTCGACTTCTAGGATCTTCTTCTGTACTAGAGTCGACCTCTGAGGTCTTCCTCTGTACTAGAGTCGACCTCTGAGGTCTTCCTCTATACTAGAGTCGACCTCTGAGGTCTTCCTCTGTACTAGAGTCGACCTCTGAGGTCTTCCTCTGTACTAGAGTCGACCTCTGAGGTCTTCCTCTGTACTAGAGTCGACCTCTGAGGTCTTCCTCTATACCAGAGTCGACCTCTGAGGTCTTCCTCTATACTAGAGTCGACCTCGAAGGTCTTACTCTATACTAGAGTCGACATCTGAGGCCTTTCTCTATACTAGAGTCGACCTCTGAGGTCTTCCTCTATACTAGAGTCGACCTCTGAGGTCTTCCTCTATACTAGAGTCGACCTCTGAGGTCTTCGACCTCTGACCTTTGATGTCTTTCTCTATACTATGGTTGACCTCTGAGGTCTTCCTCTACACTAGAGACAACCTCTGATGTCTTTCTCTATACTAGGGTCGACCTCTGAGGTCTTCCTCTACACTAGAGACGACTTCTGACGTCTTCCTCTATACTAGAGACGACCTCTGAGGTTTCCTCTATACAACCACTAATGGCTTGAGGCATACTGGAGTCAAATAATGAGGCATCCTTCACACTTCGACCACATGATACACCCACTACACTAGATACAACCGCTACACTAGATACAACCGCTACACTAGATACAACCACTTAGGTTAGAGAAATAGCTCCGTTCAAAAAAATATACCATATTCTTTAATTTTTGGACTATTCACCCTTTGCTTTCCAGATAACTCTACTTCACATTTTAGTTTCTTTCGTAGGTTTTCGTTTGATCCGCTGGCGTTAAAAATCCCAAACATTGCATGACAATCCCATAGCGATTTCGTTTATAATTCTTTGACTGGCAAATAATAATATTAATAGAACAATACCTGAAACAAACCCGTTTTATAATGCCTTGCTGTGGATTGGTCCTAGTTTTCATAGAAGTTTATTATAATTTCTGAATGTGAATTTTGGATTACGAATTTGTAGATACTCGATGGGCCCGTTTCCAGCTCCCATATGCTGATTGCACTGCCAAGACTTGCTCCTGGAAGCATTGGGATAGTGAGGTCAGGTTTTACCACTCCCTAATTTATTGTATTTAAATTGGTCAATAATACTACAAGACGTGATTATTATTCTGCAATGAACCAGGATATTCTAAATAATACTTATCAAGGTCCATTATAAAGCCCTATCTTTGTAGCGTATCTGCCAATCACCCATGTCCATTTGTAGCCTTCCTCGAGTTCTTTCTAACTGACTTTCCTCCCTGATCGAAGAGACAGACATGTTAAAATGTCAACAATGAGATATCCTCGCAATGTGATTCAAGAAAAAAACAGAAATGTGCAACAAATTGGTGGACAAAGTCAGTGTCTATCATCATTATTCCTGGGTAAGTTAAGGCAACATGCAACAAAAGGCCAGCGATCAAGTCACCCCATCAACCAATGGGTTTGTTCGATAGAGGCGGCAGTTTTGTTGGTGTGGCTAATGCTGATGCTGCTACTGCTATTGACCAGAGCTGCAGAGGATGTAGAACTTTAAATTAATCCAGGAAAAAATGGTAAAAGAATATATAAACTCGTACATACCCGTATGTATGTATATGCTGGCATGAGAGGAAGATCAATGTAATGTATCGTGCGATCTTAACACGAGCCACAAACTTTTGCAGTAGGAAAAACTTCTGGTAACACAGAATGAATTGGTTAGAGTGACCAGGTGCTAAGTATTTAAAATGAGGTATTGTTGCGATGTTTAGCGGTGAATAAACAACTAAAATCAATTGGCACCAATCCATTGATATAGTGTAATACTCTCCGGGGTACCAGAAATGCAGGCAAAATTGACAAGACGTCACACATACCACATAAGGTTGCCAGATCCATAATGCTCTACAGAGTTATTATTTAATAGACGGCACTCGAAAAGTTTACATACTGAAAAATACTGAGTAAGATATTAAGAGCGGCCAGCCCTAGTATCACTGGTGCATTAAGAACGACGCGTCGTTTGTTGAAATGTAATAAAAACGTGCAATGGGTTTCTTTTACTGCTTCATGAAGTTCAACTTTTCCCATTCTCATGTTCTATGTAAGTTTAGGGGTCCGATAGCTATATGGTTTTATTTTTCACTTTATCTCTTAGAAATTTCTCTATTAAAATCGTACACTTAGATAAATTCTCTTTTGCTTCCATCATGTGGCCGTATGTTCTGCCAGAAAGTGCGACTAATGATTGTGGGTTCCGCATAGTCCTCGTCGATATAGCAGCTTTGGCATTTGCAAAGGTTTAGGTTAGGGTGGCAGCCGGAGATACCAGCTCACATTGACCAATTGAGATCCCTAGTGCTACCACGGGCTTAGATGCCCCTCATCGAAACCAACATGTTTGATACACAAATTTACCAATATCGATACCGACAAGATCTGTCAGACTTTCTAGAAAGGCCGATCACTGTATATCCAGACGTCGCACATAGGTTTCGATACCACCAATACGGAGGATTAATTAAAAAAATCTAAATTATTTTATTGTGTTATTTTTGGTACCAACTTAAAGAGCACAAAATTCTGCTTCATTTGATGAATAATCTATCTTTCTGCCGTCACTGGTTTAGCTGTCATTATCTGTCAAAGTTATAATAAATTTTGTAAATTTTTATGGAAGTTTAAAAAATTAAAACTGAAATATTATTTGAGCGAATTTCTTAAATCAATCTCTTTAAAATTACAATGGATCCACCAACTACAGGTATTTACCTATACACAGTCATGTGAATTTACAGGGAGAATTATGCACGCAGATGCAGCCGAGAAAATTGCAACATCGACATATTCAACAGGTTCCTCTCAACTTCGGATCCCGTAATCAGCAGTAAAGCCAAACAAATGAAATGGATATTCCAAATATGGCAAAGGATTTGCTATTAGCACATGATATTGTCCAACAAATCGATCTTGAAGTTGGCGATGGTTACGAATGTGACAATGCGAATAATGATATTTACTATAACTTAGTCTAGCCACAATAATTTATGTATATGTATATAGTTATTGTAAAACACTTGAATACCTTTTATTTTGTTTTCGTTGATTTTGTGCGTTTTATCCCACGAGAAACTGTTGAATATGGTTAATTTTATCTCGTTAATTGTTATTTTGCCAAAAATTAAAGATTTGCGAATAATTTAAATGGTATTTGAATTGATCCTCCTCATACCTATGTTTTAACCCAATGTGCGTCGTTCGCTTAATGCGGGACAATAAAAATAGGTACTCATTGCTCTCAACTTCTTCTTCACAGCTTCTGCAGAAGCCGTTGGACTCAATTTCCAACCTCCCGTCAGAAATGACACTGACGTAGACAGTTTTGACGGCGGCCGGAAGTTGGGCCCCAAGAAAATGCACCCCAAATTCAAAATGAATGTGGGCCCCATATTTAGAGCCAATTTTCGTTACAAAAACTGATTTAGGAAATTACACCACAATTAAGAAAACAGTATGGAATGAAAATAAACCCCAAAAAAACTAAGAAATTTTATCTTCGTAAATCTGTGGAGAATGTAATAATACACCTATACGAACCTATTTTTTAATTATAAACCTTTTCCAGCGCGGTCGGCCTACGCCCTGCGGCCTCTGATTAAGACTTTCTCCTATGGACAGGATCCAAAGTTGGCAACGTGGAGCAAATCATTTATGCGTAGCCTCTCCTGTTTCTAAATTTATTGATGAAAATAAGCCCCAAAAAATGAAATAAATCTCAAAATGCAGACAAAAAATTTAATTAAGACCCAAAAAAAATTTTTGTTGTTTGACATGTTATTTTTTGGGGCCATGTTCATAAAAATATTGGGATGTATTTTCCTGGGGCCCAATTTCATTCCGCCAGTTTTGACCTTCTCAGATCGCACCGGGCCTGATTTGTCTAGATACTCTACAGGTGTCAACTTCGGCGGCCGGAAGTTCGACCCCAAGAAAATGCACCCCAAATTGAAAATGAAAGTGCGCCCCAAGTTTGGGGCCTATTTTCGTTACAAAAACTGATTTAGGAAATTACACCCCAATCAAGAAAACAGCATGAAATGACAATAAAACTAAGAAATTTTCTCTTCCTAATTCTGGGGAGTACGCATTAATACACGTATACAAACATATTTTCTAATTATAAATCTATTCCTGTGCGGTCGGCCTACGGCCTGCGGCCTTCGGCCTCTGTTTAAGACTTTCTCCTATGGACAGGATCCAATGTTGGCAACGTGGAGCAAATCTTTTATGCGTAGCCTCTCCTGTTTCTAAATTAATAGATGAAAATAAGCCCCAAAAAGCAGACAAGAAATGAAAGTAAACCCCAAAAAGCAGTCAAAAAATTAAATTAAGTCCCAAATATAATTGTTGTTGTTTGATATGTTATTTTTTGGGACCCATATTCATAAAAATAGTGGGGTGTATTTTCCTGGGGCCCAATTTCATTCCGCCGTCAACTTCTGTGAAAGCTTGTATGTGGATAACGGCACTCCAATGCATGAACATTTTTCGAAAATTGTTAAAATCGTCTTTGTAGTTGCCCGAGATACCCCTACGCCCAGGTACCCATTTGAGGCAATTGTTGAACTGCTCAGGTATCTTGTAAAGAGATAGTCGAGGTCTATTTATGATTTTCGGAATGTAACTTCCAGAGATTTAATGGCTGTCAGGCTGTCCGAGTAAATGACGACGCCAGTGATGGTCACTATGTTGCGACTCTGTCACCTGAGACTTCCATTATTGCTTGTATTTCCGCTTGACAGATACTGAAGTAACTAGTATTCTATGATCTGTATCAAGACTAAATTCTTAAAGGGGTAATCTAAAGCCAACCTTTTCGTCAAGCTTCGAAACATCTATGTATATATCAGTGGAGATAGTTTATATTTCTATGGCTGCAACTCTCTAGCCTCAATATCAATCGGCATTGGAAGAAGTAGGACTTGTAAAGACCCTGTTCCTGTAGTCCTTGAAGCTCCGCCACAACGTGCGCCTACAGCTTTCGCACAGGAATATAAGGCGTCGTTGGACTTTCTTACACGGTCTGAAGAAAATTTCCAACCTACGACTATACCTAGAAATTTTGCACTTTCAGAAAAGACTAGCTCAGTTCCAGATAGCCATGGAGGGTGCACATGTGGAACCTTATACTTCCTAGTAAAGAGGATAAATTTTGTCTGTAAGCATGTTTGTAATTTCATTTCTTTCTGCGGTTGTACGATTTACAAATTTCTTCACGTCAGGGATCCAAGCCGCTTTGCCATTCCCCTTATAATCTCTGCCTTGTCTATTTTTTAATGCTGATTATTCTGTAATCGACGTATCCTCATTGTGTGACATCGAACTCCGTTGGTAATATCCTCGTCCTTTAAAGTTTCGCTTATGACAATGTCATATTTGTCTGCCTGTAGCATGTTTACTAAACCATATTACATTAGATTCCACAGAAATGGACCTAATATGAATTCTTGAGGTACTCCTGCTCAAAGGTTGTATCGAACTATTTTCCGGTATTCGAAAGACTTATAACTCGTATAGCTCATAGGCAGCCTGATCGCTATCAGACATGCAACATGTAAGCTCATGTTGAGAGATAGTGCCCTAATGCCAAAAATAGCAGATGCTCACTAGTCAGGAACTATGTGCATATTAAGCTGATGTGGCCCGTCTAAACTCAAAACGCAGTCACGCCCTGCTGTCGTTACCAAGACAGTACGTCTCACTTACAAAATGTATCATGACGGGTCACTGTCTTATTGGACGGCACGCTGAGAGATTAAAGTCTTCAGATATTACTTGTGCAGGAGCTGTGATAGCAAATGCGTGGAGGAATAGATAGAACGACTTTGGTATCTATATCCCGACCTCTCAAGAAGGAAGCAAGCTAACATTTCTTTGTTGAGTTGTTGACCAGGAAAATTTCATTTGATTCTTCCGTCCCTGCGCATTTCAAAGTACTACATAGTGTAAATGAGTCTGACTAAGAACATTATAAACATCTGGTCACTCCATAAAATGGCAAATATAGCATACATCACACTGGTACATAATCAGCATTGGAAGTTCCTCATATGACTACAACAACAATAAAGTTTGCAGCAAGTTAAACCGGTTGTGAACATGCCATACGTAAGCTTCATATGACATTCATGACCATTTAATGATATACAAAGATATTCGCATTCGCATGCGCATTGGAAAAGGACTGACATATGTACAATCGCCGGTCGGTCAGCCGTACAAGGTAAAAAGTGGGGTTGCTGTTGTTGCTGCCACTGCAACTGCTCTGGTGGTGGTGTTGCTGGGATGTTGTTGCTTGACCATATGCCACTTACTCGCTCAGCTCACTTCTTTCTGATGCTGCTCGAGCTACCCAAGCTACTTGCTGCTCTGCACTCTAATCGTGCAATTTTTCAAACTGATGATGATGCTGATGAGGCCAGAGATGCGGATGCGAATGCTGATGACGACGATGATCGTTGATAGTTGTCCAGATGCTGCCATGCTTTATAGAGATGCATTCTACCTACATTCAGATGGACAGACATACATACAT
This sequence comes from Eudasyphora cyanicolor, assembly GCA_963930755.1. Taxonomy (NCBI): domain Eukaryota; kingdom Metazoa; phylum Arthropoda; class Insecta; order Diptera; family Muscidae; genus Eudasyphora; species Eudasyphora cyanicolor. The sequence continues at coordinate 70,106,707 of OZ005735.1, read as the reverse complement.
ATTTATATACATACATAGGTATGTATTCAGAGATTCCAGAGAAAAAACGTCAGAGATGACAACAAAAACGCACATGACAAAATGCGTCTGTGTCAAAATGAAGCCCGAAGCTTTGACCACCACCAACCACATTAGTGATGCTGCTTCGACTGCATATGGTACAATGGAAGTGAATAATGAACATGCCGGCAATGCGAGCAGTAGCCGCAGCAGTAGAATCTTGGAAGCGTTACATGACCCCCGTATGTACATTTCATTTTAGTTTTAAGGCTTGTTGGAGTTCAAATGAGGCATGAAAGGTTAAACTTGAAATGAAAAGGCAGGAACCTCATAGAATAGTATTTTTGACAAAGAGTATGAAGATTCTCATTTATAAAAGGTACAGTTTGGATGCTTATAGATCCGTACAGAAAAGGAGGAAGGAAAATCATGTACCAAAATGGAATATTCCAAACATCAGTGAAATTAACTATATGGGAAATAAGAAGTCAGAAAGTCAAATCGGAAGGTATTTAGTTCAGTCAACAGCAGAAAATTTGGTTCCCGTGCTCAAAGATCAAAAGATCCTATATAACATCGAGATGGAGAGAAACTAAAGATGTCATCATTCACAAAGAGGGAACGACGTCCCACAAAACGCCTGAGGATTTCCGACCAATTATTCTATCGTAATTTCACTTTAAAATTTGTGGAGATTATGTAACAGTGATCACAGAATACAGTCCAATAAACAGCTTGCCTATAGCAAGGGAAAATTCCACCAAAACTACACTACATGATTTAGTCATCTTTACTAAATTCTCTCCTTCCACTAAGGAATATGCAGTGGTAGCTTTCTTACACACAGATGTGGCCTTCAGTAAAGTAAATCCAGACGCAATAGAAAAATCAAAACCTGTCTTCCCTGCTATGGAATCACTCAGTGAAGGGTATTCGGCTATGAAGAAGATAGATGTTAGTTAGATGTAAGTTATTGCCTATACAAATGACGTGGCAATGGCCATTAGAGGGAATCTTCCATGACCTATTGTAGTCCTCCATACCACAGTAAGATGTGCTACGGATAATGTTATTTGCAGCAGAAGGTATTTCTAAGTATTTTCTTCTCAGTGGCAAAGCCCAAACAGCTGCTAGTCTGGAAATTAGTAATCGCATATACTGGGTGGTCTCCAATAACTTCCCTTATAATGATGTGGTAGTACCTACCGACAGCTCTCTCCAGGGAAGTAGTAAAAAAAAGCAACGTCTCATGAGTGCGAGCTGATAATTGGCGAAGACACGATCGCTACCTGTTTGTAACAAAGATAATAATCCGACCTTTGCAGATAAAGACAGACAGGAGGTACTTGACGTCACGACCGCTACTGACTCACTGCTAGACAACATTATTGGGTGGAATTAAATGGGCGATCACTCATTCTCAGATCACCATTACATAGAGTACAAACTCACTGAAAAAGTGTCTAAACCTGCAGTCCACAGAAATGTGAGGAAGACAAAGTGGCAATTATATGATACTCGTAACATTTTTAAAAATGTCCTCGACTCTAAACTTTTTTGTGAACCGAATGACATAGCCCGTCTGGATAATATGATCGGGCACATTACTACACACAGAATACAGTTTGGTTGCCTCAACCGAATTATTTGCCAACCGAATTTTGGTACTTCTGTCTACTATCATGCGATTCCATCAGGACAACCAATATTTTGGTTGTGGTATACTTCTGCTTCCATGTTGACAACAATCATATTTGGTTGCCCCAACTACGAAAATGGTGGCTTAAATTATCTGTTGTAGTTGCCACAACCAATCGTTTCTACCTTTTCGATATTTCCACAACTCTAACAAGGTTTGTAAACAGTGGGATACTACAAGGAGGAGTACTGTTTACACTAATTTGGAACCTAGTGGTGAACGGAATTCTGTTATATATAGATCGATGTGGCACATGTGGACGTCGTGTCAATCGCAGTAACTGGCAAATTCTCCAGCGTCCCATAGACATTCTACAGGTGGGTTTGCAAATTTGTCTAGATGGGCCGGAAACAGCGATATGGATATATTAACCCAAATAGGACAGAATTGGTTCTCTTTACTAGAAATTATCTTCACTCTATATAGATGGTTCGAAGCTTCATGAGAAGGCTAGCTTCGGATTAAACTGTAAATAACTTAGTCTTGATGTAGCGCACAGATTACCAGATGCTTGCAGAGTGTGTATCATGCCGAAATAATGGCAAGGAGGAATGTCACCAAATGCTGAGTCGCAACATAAGGACCAACACTGGCGTCGTCATTTACTCGGATAGCCAGACTGTCATTAAATCTCTGGAGAATGAATACGTAAATTCAGAAGCCGCACTCGACTGCCGCAGATCTCTTAACGAGATGACTGAGCAGTCTAACATATACCTTATATGGGTTAAACGCTGGGCATATGCATATCCCGGGGAACTGCAAAGCTGATAAACTTGCTAGGAAAATGACGACATTACACATTCTCGAAGAATTTTTATATATTACTTTGCTACTCTTCGGCATTGAGCAAACGACGTCTGGATGTATAGTGGTTTGGCAGATCTAGTCGGTGCAGACATTTGTGTTATTGATAACTTTGTATATCAAATAGGTTGGTTCCGAAAAGGAGCAACTGGACCCGTGGTAGCACTAGGGACGCCAATTAGTCTATGTGAGTAGGTAATTCCGGTTGCCATCCTAACCTATGACATTGTCTTCTGGTGAACGCCTCTACAGAAATTCAACTTCTGAAAGATAATAAATAAAGTTCAGCTAATCTATTCTATATGGGTTTTGATGTTTTTTAAGGAACTAGGACTATCCGAGGCAAAAACACTGCCTGATGCTGCTGTGACAATATCTCTCAACGAGACAGCTGAACAGTATCCTGTATGTAGGGGAGTTATTAAACTTTGGTTCAAATTATTGTCTTTTGTAGTGCAACCAATCCTCTGCTATAGAACTCTCCATGAACAATATCCAGCTTTCATTGGATAAGATGAGTGTTCCGAATAATCTTAGAGACATCCTAGATCAGAACCTTCATACAACTACAAGATGGGCTTTGACTATGGTCTTGGTGTGAACGCGAGCAAGATAGAACTAGCAGGAGATATAAGGTACCAACTGTTGAACCTGTCCTTCTCTGAAAGCGCAACATATGTACTAATGTATTTTAGTGGACCGTAGGTTGAACTTAAAACCCAACATTCTTTGAAAGAGCAAAGAAGATTGTGGTAGCGCTTTGTACCTGTAAAAGGTTATATATGCAGTCCCTGACAACAGTCTTCCTGAATGCGAAAAGTGCCCTGGACTATCGGAGATACAATAGTTAAGTTTTCACCTGATTTGGATGCTGCCCATAGGGGCATACCAGAGAACTGCGAAGCAGGTGAACTTGCAAGACTAGAAACGATCTTACATGCTCAAGGGGAATTGGTTCTCTGCCTCTAGCGACCTGCAAGCTTTTCTTGAGAGACAATGCCCTTATGGCAACGACTGGTCACCAGTCAGAAACTGCATACTTTCAAGACAGATGTGGTTCTGCCTACACTCCAAACGCACCAACCCTATGACGTTGTTCTGCCTACACTCCAAACGCACCAACCCTATGACGTTGTTATCGAGAATGACGTCTCATTTATTGTGACTGCCATGACGGGTGTCAGACTTACTACACGGCTCACAGAGAGATTCTGTGTTTGTGCCCTGCATTATATAGAAGACGCAAGGCTACTACAGGCTCACATTTTTTGAGGAATCAGCAAACTTGTTCGCCAATTATTGAGTTTTGGCAAAGTAGTCAAGTTTGTTCAACAAGAGAGGAGCTAGGAAGAACTTACAAGGGACTAAATTGTCTAAGTGAGCCTGATTGACATGCTGTCACTCTGAACACTCTGAGTAAATAACTGTCGATTGTATTATGTATAGCAGGATGACAGAGGCGCTCCTGTATTTGCAAATTCCTCTTGATATTTTATGATTATGAGATGATTATTAATTAGCTTCGCTAATTAATGAGATGAGCAATATCTCCAGCAGATATATTGGATGTATGATAAACTGCTTGGTCTTCTGCATGAGAGATGAGATTCGGCCTCGTGATGTTGTTCGGGGACATAGTATGGACGGAATGTCGATTTAAGGAATTATTGATAGCAGGGTGATATAGACACTCCTATACTTGCAAATTCCTCCTTATACTTTATGATTGCTCACAGTTTCGCTAATTAATCAGCTCCCCAAGTTCTTCAGCACACATATTAGGTGTAGGATAGACTGCTTGGTCTTTTGCATGAGAGTCGGCCTCGTAACGTTGTTAGGTGCAGGGAAGTCGTATTCCTCCTGATATTTTAAGATTGTTCACAGCTTCGTTAATCAATCAGCTCTGCAATTTCTCCAGCACATTACTCGTAGGTGTGGAATAAATTGCTTGGTTATCCGCCTAAAAACTAGAGTCGGTCTCGTGATGTTATGTTCGAGGCAATCGTAGTTCTGGATTTTGTATCGACTTGAATAAAGAACTCGTATGTGTGGAATAAAATGCTTGGTTATCCGCCTAAAGAACTAGAGTCGGTCTCGTGATGTTGTTATGTTCGAGGCAATCGTAGGGCCGGATTTTGTATCGGCTTGAATAAAGAACTACTCCTATGTAGATCACGCCATTTTGGCTTGGCATTCCGCGATTTTGTTCATTGGTAAAATTGAACATGTTTAGCGAAAATTCAAGAAAGGGAACTAATGGATTAAGCGAATTAAAATTCCAAATAGTATTTGGCTCTGCTAACGTTATCAAGACCGGAGGTTTGACTAGTCCCGTTCGTCATTTTGTCTGATTTCAATGGAACAAATAGCTGAGACCAAAAACTTTGGTAGATGTTGCCGAAGAAGCGGATAAATCTAGAACATCTTTTTGTCTCCTTTGATTTCCAAAAGGAGGAGTGCTTCGCCGGGCTTCTATTTATTTATCTTATAGAACTGGTTGATTCTAGTAAAGGCCAGTTTGTCTTTTGACGACAACGGGAATATCTAGAAACATAAATTTTTCGTGCCTGCGATTTTGCAGTGTAGGTACATACTGCCACTCTAACCTAACATAACCTAAACCTTACTATAGTATACTCGCACAAAACGTATATAAATCCGTCTGTCCCTAATAATGTGAGTAATTTCAAATCATTTGAGAAACTTTTCTTTCAACTCCCGAAAGTCTTAACGCAATTTCCATTACTTAAAATTTTACTTCAAAGCCATTTGCAGCGGTTGGAAGTTAAATTGTTGCTCAGTGGTCCTATGTTTTTCAAATCTCTATCGGGAAAGTGTTGGTGGAGTTGTTTTTTTGTAATGCTGATGTTTTTCGTGATTGTCACTTGGCTTCTGTAGCTTAGAGGCTTGAACTGTAGTCTTTCGTTTGAAGTTCCAGAGTACATCTACGAGTGTCGCGAGAAATTGTTTTCATTTCACATCAATTCTAGAGGGAAAATGTTGTGCTGATTTTTTATAGCCCATCTATTGCAGTGGTTGCGTTATGCTACTTTTAGCTGAGGTTGTTTCATTTGTCCAGATGTGTGTAGCCGGACACGTACATCGTGCGTTGTCCCCATTCCCAAATGGAGCTGCGATGCAATGCATTGTGCTTCAATGCGTTGTTGTGGTTGGTACGGTTACAGATACTGGTACGGGTACATCACGGCAACACGCATCACGCAACAATTGTCTTTAATTTGTTCCTTAAAGTAATCTCACTTAGGGAAATCTTCAAATCTTTGATTGAATCTAATTGTGGCATTAAATGCAATAACAAATGCCAAAAGCGAAAATAAAACATGGGCAAACATAATAAACGACCATGCAAGTGGGGGTTAAGGAATGGGGAAATGGAAAATGTGAAATGCTTCACACGAACTTTGGACTTACGATGATACGGTTAGTTTTCGGAATAAGTGCTTAAGGAATCAAAGTATTCTTCAAAAATTACTGCAGGTACCTGAGGTCCTGTTATATGGTGATTCGGATTGCGATAGTTTAAAAGCCGCAATCTCATTTTAGACGGGAGATGGCTTCATGTGGGAGAAGGGACGAGCCGAATTGTGTTTCTACATCGTAAAACTTTTAAAATAGTTGGGTGAATCAGGTCAGTTTTAGGTTCAATCAGTTAGCTTTAGTTATAGGTCTCATATACTGAGACAAACTTTGGCCCATGGTGATACTGAAGCTGATGGTTGTAAAGCTACAGCATATGTCAACATCAATCCAACCGTATTTAAGTATAAATTGCATTGCGCTTCTTACGTCTGTCTCCGGTAAGTTCCCAAGGACTAGCTTATACCATTTACCTGATATTATTGTCCTTACCAAACCCGAACCTGGGCAGAAATGCAGTTATGCTAAATATAGTTATGTAAAGTTCAGGTTCCGTCACTGTATCTAGTCGACGTTCAATGGTGCTCATACGTTTTCGATTATAGGGCAGTCCTAACGACTGAGATCTCGCTCAGTAGTCTGGATTCCAACGCTCAATTGTCCCCATAACAAACTATTTCGTAAAGATAATGGCTGCTACACCGCGTAGATGCCAAATTGGATTGCACATACATACTCGTATACATATATGGGACATATATAACCGATACTTATGAAACTTGGCAGATGTAATAACTAAATCATAGAATTTTCCTGTGCCAAATTTCATAATGATCTGCCGGAAAATAAATCCTATATACCGCTTAAATGCCAAATCGGTAGGTACGAGTATATGGGAGCTATATCTAATTCTAAACCGATTTTGACCAATTTGCAAATATAATATTACTTGGTGCAAGAAATTAGTCTGTACCGAATTTTATCAAAATCGGAGATAAATTGCGACCTGTACTTTGCGTACAAACTTAAAATGGACGGATGGACGGACAGACCTGGTTAGATAGATTCTGCTAGAGAGTCGATCGGTATACCAATATTTTGGGGATCACAAACATCTGGGCCAAAACAAACTTATAATACCCTGTGTGAAGAAACATGATGTTAAATATTTCGCTACATTTAGATTTATTTTGAACCATTTTATATGCATATTCAACAATGAACTGTAATACATCATAAAGTCAAACTTACATTCGGTTTAATATATATGTACCGTCCAGGACGTGACAAAATGTAACAGCGTTTTTATGAAAATGTTGCCCTGTTCCATATACATACTCGTATGAGAAAATACAGGGTGGCTGATATGTATTGCAACCAACTTTAGGTTGCTATCATTTCTAAACCGCTAGTCTGATAGTTGACAGATTTATTTCAGTGACAGTTCATTTTATTGTTTACATGCTTACAAAAGCATTTTGATCTATAGCATTCAGAAAAAAAGTTATTCGTGATGAAATTCAGGCGTGATAGTGTGATTGCTTTATATTTGGGTGGAAAAACACAAGTGGCTATCGTTGGAGCCCTCCAGCATTTAAATGTGAATAAATCTTTTTGTTTGAATAAATCCATTGCTCGTTACCGTCATACTGGCAGTGTTGCATCGCGTCCAAAAAGTGGACGAAAAAAACGGTAACAACACCAGAAATGATCCGAAAAGTGAAGGCCAGATTTGATCGAAATCCACGCCACAGTGGTAGAAAAATTGCTCGTGAGCTGAACATATCGCGAGAACGGATACAACACATATCAAACCAGTAAGGAAAGGCTAAAGTCGGGCGGTGCCGACTATATAATACCCTACACCACTCTCGTAATATTGAATAACTCTGATATATAAATTTTGTAATTCATGTATAAATTGTTTACATAAATTTACTTTTGGGACATTTTATACTTAAATAATACCCTGTACCACAGTGTGGTGTAGGGTATAAAAACGATTGGATCTAAAGAGCAAAATCGGACGAAACATATATATGGGAGCTAAAGCTAAATCTTAACCGATTTTCTTCAATTTCGGCAATGTTGGTTCATGGATCAAGAAACTCTACCATTCTAAATTTCAAAACGATCGGATGTAAAATACAGCTTCTATAGGACTAAATTTCAGAACGATCGGAGTGAAATTGCGACCTGTAGTCGACGAACAACTTTACATGGACAGACGGACGGACGGACGGACGGACATCGTTAAATCGACTCAGCTAGTGATTCTGAGTCGATCGGTATACTTTAAGGTGGGTCTAGCTGTGTTATTTTCAGGTGTTACAAACATCTGCCGTGGAACAAACTTATAATACCCTGTACCACAGAGTGGTGTAGGGTATAAAAATGAGCTTGGACTAAAGCCATTGAAGTTCCAAAAAGTGCAAGAGCTCACCGATGCACAAAAAAAAGTTAGACTGGAAAGAGCCAAGGAGTTGCTTCGCTTGCACAAAAGTGGCCAGTTACCGAATTTGGTTTTCTCCGATGAGAAGCCATTCCAAATTGAGCAGTTTGTGAACAAAGAAAATGATCGGGTTTACTTGCCAAAGAGGTCAGCTGAAAATTTACACCTTCGATTGGCCACCAGAACTCAAGCGCCGCCGATGGTAATGGTGTGGGCCGCCGTAACGGCCGATGGTCGCTCCCCGCTCGTATTCATCGACCATGGGGTCAAAATAAATGCCGAATATTATCGGGAAAATGTCCAACAGACTGTATTGAAGCCCTGGGCAGACAAACATTACGGCCGAGACCATGGACATTCCAACAGGACTCAGCACCATCGCACTCAGCACGCGTCAACCAAGAATGGCTTAAAAAGGAGGTTCCTCGCTTCATTTCTACCGCATAATGGCCACCAAGATCTCCGGATCTCAATCCGTTGGACTTTTGCGCCTGCGGCATGTTAGAGAGTAAGGTTCGCACTAAAAAATACCAAAGTATCGATCATCTCAAGACGGCGCTTCACCGGGAATGGGCCAAAATACCGCAGAGCCACTTTCGTGCAGCGTGTGATGGCTTTGTTGGCCGTTTGAAGGCCATAATTCGTGCCAAAGGTGGCCAGTTCGAACAAATCTAAACTGTTTCTAAAATTGTATGTTATTTCCGACATTTTTTGCTTTTGAACAATAAAATTTAAAAAAAAATTAAAAAAATATAGCGCTTTACTTTGTTGCATTACATATCAACCACCCTGTATATCATCCACTTAATAACTTTTTAATTAACGGACAAACGGAAAATATTACAAATCTGCTCAAAAAAAAAACTGTAACGCGACACCGTGTCTACACTTTTTTATAAAGGGTTTTCCAACAAGAGGTGTTATTTTGAATCACCAGATATTTCGGTAGCTGTCACTTTTGAAGCTTTTATGCTTTGACATTTGATAATTAGAATCTACGCCATTACTAAAAATGGAACGATACACGATTCAACAACGCTTTGAAATTATTAAAATTTACTACAAAATCGTACAGTTCGCATGAGGCCCATTTCCACTTCGGTGGCTACGTCAACAAGTAAAATAGTCGCATCTGGGGCTCGGAAAACCCAAGAGTTATTGTTGAGAAGCCTCTTCATCCTCAACGTGTGACTGTTTGGTGCGGTTTATGGTCCGGCGGGGGCATTGGACCTTACTTTTTCGAAAATGAGGTTGGTTCGAGGACATAGGGCAGCCACTTTGCGATTTGGTTATGGACAATTTCATGAAAAGGATATGGTCCTGTAAGCGTGTGGTCGTGGTGGCCATTTGGCTGATGTTGTTTTTCATTATTGACGGCATACCTTCCTCTTTATTATGAAATAAACATTATCTCAAAAATTTGCATTTTTCTTTGAATACCAAAATAACACCTCTTGTTGGAAAACCCTATACTAAAATATTTAATACAGCCCACTCTTCAGTTTAATGTCATATTTATAGACATTTGTGTTAAGAATCTTGGAAAACAAAGTAAAAACATACGAGTATTACCATAAAATCACAAAAATTCGAAAGAGAAAAAAATTACTTTTGTAGGCAACTTTTTAAGGTTCTTATTTGAGCTAAACATTAATAGTGATTCCTTAAGATTGCATGTCCTGTCTTCATATTTCTATTTAAACATGACCAAAAAAGTGTATTTCAAAATCTGAAAAATTACCTATCTCAATTTGGATATGGATTTATTTTATTTGTAATATATGGCACAACGACCATGGTAGCCAATCAGTTTATGTTCTGATATAGTCACCATATATGTAGAGATCGAACTTAAATAACATAGATGACACATTTTCTAAAAAATTTTGGTTTTATTTTTAAAAGAATTTGCTACAACAAACAAAACATTTTGGTTATACTTCAAAGATTGAATATAGAATTGAATGGTACATCAGAATTCGTTTTAGAGGTATGGTTCCTTCGGCAAAGTTTCTTATTTTGATCCCTAGAATACGATTTTCACTGAGCAATGGGCGATTTTTAAATCGACCCGCCCTAATGTATACGTAAACAATAGCCCATTTCTTGTAGATACCCAAGCCCACTTTAAGTAAGTACAAAATCTTGTAACTAAAGTTTTCCTAACTATAAATCCATAAAAAATCATGTTTAGCTCGTCGATTTTAATGTCCCTTTCTCTTGGTAGATGTTAAACAAAACTGAAGGTTGCATGTCCTACGCGCAATCTTCTCTTCTATAGATTTTTATCGACATCAGATTATCTACATATACCCACACACATTGATATCCCGCTAAGAACAACAGGTACATACTCGTACCACTCAATGAATGGGCTATCTCTTCGTCGTCATCTGTTGTTAGTGGCCACGAGATAAAAATAGCTTATTAATGCATGTACCCTGTTCTCTGGCATTTTGTTAAGCGACACCCTAGGACGATGTTGTCGTAAACTTGCTTTGACTTGTAATCTACGGCTGATTTGGGTGTTGCAATTAAAAGCCTCGTTGATGTTATCCTTTTTAAAAGCTTAAAATATTCTGTTCAAAAGCACTAACATGCCTACTACTACACGTACTTATCTGTACATCGAGATTGGTAGTGGAAATTTGTAATCCTGCGATTAGAAGCAAGGGACTGCGGGAAAAAGCCTTTAAAGTTTACAAGTACTTAAGTGTGCGTGAGATTGCGCCACGAGTTTATTATGGATCCAGTAAAGATACGTCTAGTATTCCAGGTTTAATACCTGGAAGAACATTAGAAAGGTTTATGTACAATAAAAAATACTCGTAAACAACTGTTCTTTCTACTTAATTAAAATTATGCGTTACCCTGTAAATTCAGGAAACCCCTCCAAAAGCTGAAATGAAATGTATATCTCTCAAATTAGTTTTTAAATTGTTCAAACCAGCTTTCAGTTGAGAGATAATATGAGTGTGGTTGTCTTTTATACGATCCTGTGAGAAGATTTTTGTGTATTAAATAACAATGTGGAACTTTTGGCAAAATAATGGGATTCCGACAATGGATGCCGATAGAGGAGAACAAAAAAAACAGATACAGGTATCGGTGATTTGAAAGATCACATTAGAATTTTATTTTAGGCGGGGAGGTAGGTATACTAGGGTTAGTCACTTTTTTTGCGACAAATGCTCATCTCACTACGATGTAGGGGATGATTACAAATAAATATTTTTTTTTTACTTTGCGATCAAAAACCTTCCGCACTGAATGCAATTACTGATGCTCGAAACCGAATTCTTTGGTTTTGATTTTCAAATTTGAGAAACAAATTTTTTATAGTACGTCTGCTAAGTCACGGATCATAGTTCACTTTGATGTCGTGATCACGAATCTGTTTTTATACCCTACACCACTCTGTGGTACAGGGTATTATAAGTTTGTTTCACGGCAGATGTTTGTAACACCTGAAAATAACACAGCTAGACCCACCTTAAAGTATACCGATCGACTCAGAATCACTAGCTGAGTCGATTTAACCATGTCTGTCCGTCCGTCCGTCTGTCCATGTAAAGTTGTTCGTCGACTACAGGTCGCCATTTCACTCCGATCGTTCTGAAATTTTGCAGTTTAGAGTATTTCGCAGCTGTTAAGATCGCTATTGAATTGCGTTGAAATCGGTTCAGATTTAGATATAGCTCCCATATATATCTTTCGTCCGATTTGGCCCTTTAGTCCTATAGAAGCTGTATTTTACATCCAATCGTTTTGAAATTTAGAATGGTAGAGTTTCTTGATCCATGCACCAACATTGCCGAATTTGAAAAAAATCGGTTAAGATTTAGCTATAGCTCCCATATATATGTTTCGTCCGATTTGGCTCTTTAGTCCTATAGAAGCTGTATTTTACATCCAATCGTTTTGAAATTTAGAATGGTAGAGTTTCTTGATTCATGAACCAACATTGCCGAATTTAAAGAAAAACGGTTAAGATTTAGCTATAGCTCCCATATACATATATGTTTCGTCCGATTTTGCTCTTTAGTCCTGTAGAAGCTGTATTTTACATCCAATCATTTTGAAATTTAGAATGGTAGAGTTTCTTGATCCACGAACCAACACTACCGAATTTGAAGAAAATCGGTTAAGATTTAGCTATAGCTCCCATATATTTGTTTCGTCCGATTTGGCCCTTTAGTTCTATAGTAGCTATATTTTACATCCAATCGTTTTGAAATTTAGAATGGTAGAGTTTCTTGATCCATAAACCAACATTACCGAATTTGAGGAAAATCGGTAAAGATTAGCTATAGCTCCCATATATATGTTTCATCCGATTTGGCTCTTTAGATCCAATCGTTTTTATACCCTACACCACACTGTGGTACAGGGTATTATTTAAGTATAAAATGTCCCAAAAGTAAATTTATGTAAACAATTTATACATGAATTACAAAATTTATATATCAGAGTTATTCAATATTACGAGAGTGGTGTAGGGTATTATATAGTCGGCCCCGCCCGACTTTAGCCTTTCCTTACTGGTTTGATCTAAAATTGGTCATACAATTTTTGAGATACGGCGCACAATGGGAAAATGTGGTAAATACGCGCGCATAACACTATTGTCTATCGCATGACTATACCGTTAGAGATAGAGTCTTAAGGTTTGGACCACCATCAAGAGAATTCGTTGGAGAAGAAATTGGTGCATCCAGATTTTATTTTGCTGTTACCGTGTAGCGCACGGTGGGCTTACAAAAGCGACATTGTGGAAATTAATGTAAAAATTATAATATCGTACCAACTTTGGTGATCTTGATTTTAAATTAAAGCTGACAAAATGTAGTTCAAAATCTATTTGGGTTACTTGATTGTGTGTTGCTGCGTTTTAAATATAGACCCCATCGCAGTTGAAAAATATTTTAGTCAAAATTGCGTTAAAAGTCTACAAAACCGGGCAATGTTTTTAAAATTTAAATAAAAACTACTTAAATAAGATAAAATCGTAATCTGCAATATTTTTGAAAGCTGAAGTTTTCCAATAATGGACTTATACAATGGGTCGTCGACTGTTAATACAAGAAAAGTTAAATTAAAAACAAAAAATAATCGGTCCACCCTAATATACATTAACTGCAGAAGAGTTTAACTATATTTCTATGGTTTTTGTAGAAGAAGTAAACTATAAAAATTACACATATAATATTAACAAGATCGCTATTTTTGATTGTAGGACACTACAAACTTGCAGCCGGACTTGTATCGGACGTATTTATTATACGATTTTGCCGAAATTTAGCAAAAACTTATTTTTTGGGACCAAGCAAATCGGTCTATGTGTTTCGGGAAAGTCGGTTTATAGATAGATGTAGCTCACACACATATTTTCTATATTTAAAGTAAAAAAAACACATATGTAAATTACAAAAATCTGCCATAATCGCAAAAAGTCGCAGATAAACTAGGTACAGTTGGATTCATAACTAAGTCACCTACCTTCTCTATGTCATATGGTAGTGATCCCACGTGAGCCAAAAAAGTTGTATTCTATTTACTGTGGATAATTTTTTTTAAACTAAAAAAACTGTATTTTTACTTCGAAATATCTCTTCATTTAAAGACGTTAGAAATACATCTTATAGACAAAAAATAAGATGAATATAACCTTATTATATGTTACAAAGTCCGGTCGAATTTCACCAACAAACGCGATTTCTACAAGCATTGTAGTATATACATTTTATCATCGCAATGTTATTTGCATTTATTAGTAAAAAAGACAAACTTTTAATGGTCATAACTCGAAATCGCCTGGACATATTTTCATAAAATATAAAGGTATTTTCATTAAATGTTATATAACAATAAAACAGCATTCCCAAAAAACTGATTTTTGCTAGTTGCTTTCAAAGTCCTATGCGCGCATATTTCATCATATTTTCCCATCGTGCGGCGGGTTTAAAATTTTGCAAAATATATATTTTTTTAATGTGCAAAACCCCTAGGAGATGATGAACTAACACAAATAAATATTTTTTTTATTATTTTTTATTATTTTTTTTCCGCACCGAATACCAGTACTCGTAATTGCATGCTCGAAACCGAATTTTTTGGTTTTGATTTTTTTTCTGATTTTCAGATTTGAGAAAAAATACATTTTTACAATGAAGTTTTGTTTCTAATCATCCTTTCTATTCATCCTCTCTATGATAAAATTCGGATTTGCTTCCTTTCGGAGAGTCATCGCGAAAACAGTATTTTTACCCAAAGAGACAAATTTAATTAGTACATTACATTGTTTTGTAAGGAAAATCGCAGAAATTTAGTACTGTAACATAATTTCCTTTATAAAGGGCCCGCCATCTAACGTTTTTTTTTCAACTAGTGCTTATTTCGTGAATGGTAACACTTAGCTCATGTCTGATTTGACAGATAATTAGTTTTATCCTTCCGCTAAACGAATATGGTTGTGTATACGCTTGAACAACGCTGGGAGCGATCGACCTACAGAATATGCCGATTTTGTCAAAAAAAATCATCTTTTCAGATGAAGCTCATTTTGATCTTGGCGGGTATGTAAACAAGCAAAATTGTCGCATTTGGGGCACAGAAAACCCGCACGCATACATTGAAAAGCCGATACAACCAAAACGAGTCACTGTTTGGTGCGGATTTTGGTCCAGAGGCATAATTGGGCCATATTGGCAACATTTGGTTTCAACAGGACGGCGCAACGTGCCACACAGCCGAAGCTACACACGATGTTTTGCGCGATGTTTTCAAAAAAAAAAGTTATTTGGCGGACCCTTTATAAGAGCATTTCTAAGAAATTTTGTTGTGTCCGCGATATTTGCAATATTAGTACATTGCGAATTTTTTGGAATCAATAAATCTGATTTTCACCCTCAAATGTTTACAAAAATATTATAGCGAATTTAATAATATAGATACATTTGCACTCTATGATCTCTGAGGAATATATCATAAACAATTTTAGAACAAAAAACATTTAATTTCATTTATTTTACTACATATGCAATTATCACGCGTACGGTCAGCCCTTAGGAAAAAGTCATCAACAAAACGTCTTAGAAATGCTCATATTTAAGGGAAATTATGTTACATTTCTAAATCTGTGAACAAAACCTCATTAGCCGTTTTGGCGTCAATCTAGGCCAACTTTCTACAGCTTGAGGCTCGCTGAGTATAATGATCTGATTTAAAAATTGAACAAAAAAATTGCCATAAACATTCTTTAGATGTCTATAGTTTTGGAGATATAGGAGTTTTACTCATTTTAAAAAAATATATATATTATTAAAAAGCAGATTCGTGGTCACGATATCAAAGTGAATTAAGATCCGCGATTTAGCAGACTCATTATAATTTTTTTTTTTTCAATTTTGAAAATCAGGAAAAAATTCAAAACTAAAAATTCGGTTTCGCGCATCAGTAATTGCAATCGTTGCGGAAGGTTTTTGTGCAATTTTAAAAAAATAAAAGCGCAGTTCTTCATATTTTTACCCGTCCTACACGGTAAAATCAGGAGCAATTTGATATTTCAAAAAAGTTAAAAAAGTGACTAGCCCTAAGGTATACATTTTCCCCTATTTACCTGTTCGTGCAGCATATTGGCATATGAAACTATGTGTTCTTACATCTGAGATGTGGAGTGTGTTTCGCAAATTTGTAGAAACATTATGGCCAATAGTTTTGTGAAACATATGAACCCTCTAGCCCCCCACACATAACGGTAATTATTGGCTCTATTTTAATAAATCGTAAAAAAAGACCCCTACAAATGGGGAGGGTGGGGAAATGTTCTACAAAAATTTAGAATATTTTACCATACGAGTATATGTCAGAACGTACCAAAGCCTTATCACAAACACTATAAAACGCTCAAAATTCAGTCAGAAACATCATTTTGGAATATTCCTGCAGCAATGTTATTCATACGACACAGTGGTCGAACAAATAACGATACCAGTAAAGAGGGGTTTAACTGGAATATGTTTTTTTTTATACCCTTCACCACACTGTGGTACAGGGTATTATAAGTTTGTTTACCGGCAGATGTTTGTAACACCTGAAAATAACACAACTCAACTCAGAATCACATTGCTGAATTTGAAGAAAATCGGTTAAGATTTAACTATAGCTCCCATATATATGTTTCGTCCGATTTGGCTCTTTAGATCCAATCGTTTTTATACCCTACACCACACTGTGGTACATTATTTAAGTATAAAATGTCCCAAAAGTAAATTTATGTAAACAATTTATACATGAATTACAAAATTTATATATCAGAGTTATTCAATATTACGAGAGTGGTGTAGGGTATTATATAGTCGGCCCCGCCCGACTTTAGCCTTTCCTTACTGGTTTTATTTTATCTTTAAGGCTGATCGGCCATGAATAAATTTAAACTATTCCAAAGAAAATAGAAGCACAGCTTTAAAAGTTGCAACAATTGATTTTTTCTTAAGCTTTCAACAAGGCCACATCTACTGGGGTCACCAATGACTTGGGTGTCTATGAAGAGGAACTCAAAATATATAAGAAGGAGCTTAGGAACGCGCAATGATGTTCTTGTACCTTCTGCGACGAAGTACCAAAGGTATCAGATTCTGTAAGGCTGAGGAAAGTAATATCTACAACAACATGTACAATAGGTTTTCAGCAGGATAGGGAAAACATCTGGAAAAACAGCGAGTAGTCGCTCGAAATACTACTCGACTAACGTTCCTGACAGAAACGTGTAGATTCTTAATGTCGCTAGTCTGTTAACCGACAAATTCAAACTAAGCTGGGCGATTAACAACTTTGACCCTTTTAAATGCGCTGGTACAGAGAATATTGATGTTATGAAGACCGTATTCGGCTCTCTTATAAGTATATCAAATCGATGGACTGATAGTGTCACTAGGCCAGAGGACTTCAGGTCAATTAATTTGTCTTCTTCCTGCTGAAAGGTCTAAAAAAGGCTTTTATATTCTCTTATTAGAGAGAAAACCTGGTTGCATAACTCTTGTCGAGGAATCCAACATGCTTACAACATAGGCATGTCTGCAGAATCGGCCATGCTTGAACTGTTGGGCCCTATCGAATCGTCCCTGCGATTGTAGCAATTAATTATTGTTAGCTTTCTTGATATTCAATCGGGCTTTCAACAAAATTCACTCAGATGCGGTAATTGTGCCGATGCACAGCGGGAGGAATTAAAAAAAAGGAAGAAGACAAAATGTACTCGCGTTAAATCATTTTGTTCACCCGAATTGGCCAACTTTGATCTCTAATACCTCTTCTACAAACATTTTTTGTCGCAATCGGTTGTCTGGTTAAGAAACGGCAGAATTATTCCCCTTTTTTCAGAATTCCTTCCACTGTGCGCTGTCGTATCTAAGGGTGAACTATAGCTTGATGAAACTAAATCGGTGTTTGCTCACAAGAAGACATATGAGAGTATCGAGATGAAAACTCTGAGGAGGTTTGTAAATAGTGGGATCCCACAAAGAGGAGTACTGTCTCCAGATTTTGCCCTGTCTGAAGGTAAGACATTTTGTTGAAGTGGCAGACTTTATGCCTTCCTCCCTGTAAACTAAGCGATTGTTAAAAAAAAACAAGAGTTGACGGATGCTAACTTAAGTCAAGTTTGCTAACTCACCAAAGAAATGTGATCCTAGGATAAACTGCAGCCTTCTACAGAGTGCGGAACAGACCCTGGGATACTCTATCGATTCTTTCTCCTCTTCGTAACCGCAGCTCCTGACCAGTCGTTTTTGAATAACTTAAGTCCTTCTGCGCGTCGTCCAGTAAGAGAGCAATATACGAAATATACAGACATTTATGCGAGTAAGTGAAGTCATGAGACTCATAAGTCTACACGCTATACTATTGAAGACATCGAAGAAATCCCAGATAAATGATTCTGGAGGCTTACGGTTCTATGTGATCAGTATATGGATATTTACCCTTCAAATATCCATATACTAATCTGACTCATGGATAATATACTCAGGAGCCACATCAATCCGCCACTCATATATAAATCACTATGTATTTAAACGTATAATATAGTCCTTTTTACAAGAAAAATTATATCGATCTCCAAAAAGAGAAGCTATGCTTTATCCTTGATAGGAACCTCTACTGAACAAGGAGAGAACAGTAAAGTCTGTTATGGTACATTGTTATTGCAAGAAATCCAAAGGTCGAAGTTGGAGATTATCGCAGAATTTCAACTTGAGTTATACGTTTCATCGTGATGTATGAATCTTTGGTGTGATGGAAAGCAAAAAATTGGTATTCTATTAGGTCTGGTTGAAAGAAGGAAGCAGATTTATTCCGTCGGCTTGTTGCGCTCTTTTTTGTGGCCTAGCCTCGAGAGCTTAGTTCATACCCGGTACACATGACATAATCTTTATGTTTTCGAAATTATAATGATTTTTAACAAAACATTCTGTGCTGATCTCTGGCTATATCTCTCTCTCTCTCTCTAAGCCAAAGGATTATTTCATTTATTTATCTATCTATCTATATATATATATATATAAAAATGAAACGGTCCATCTGTGTAATGGCATCACGTCAGAACGGCTGGAGCGATTTGGATGATTTTTTTTTCAGTTCTTCGTATTTGCCTGGAGAAGGTTGTTACGAAAGAAAATTTTGGGAAAACCCTCCGGAAAAGTCGGAAAATTGGGAAAATCGAAAATTGCTATTTCTTGCGAGATTCCTACTGTTCCTATCTACTACTCTCTTTTTGAATCCAATTTTTTTATTAATTTTCTATTAAACAAAAAAGTTTTCTATTAAACATATGTACGAGTATGTGCTATTTTTCTTGCTGCAATTCATTCGAGTTTTGCGTATTGTTACACTGATTTCGCGTATCACATCGACAAACGGTACAAGCATTACGATCAATTAAAATTCAACGCGATATTTATCAGTTCGAAAATTTTTTCAGATAATAAGATTGAGTATAAGAGGTAAGGTTATCTTATTGGATTGCGGGCATTGCAAAATCATAATTTCGGATGAATGCACGATGGCGCATAAACGAGCTCTGGAGGCAGTTGACCGAACGATGAAGGATTTACGACCTGATTTGAGACAATTTGGTGAGTCTATGATATTGCTCTCCGGAGATTTTCGTCAAACGCTTCCCGTCATCCCGAAATCTACTGCCGATGAAATTAATGCATGCCTGAAATAGTGGTCTTTGTGGCTGCATGTCAAGAAGTTATGTCAAGAAGTTGAAATTGACCACGAACATGAGAGTCGCGTTGCAGAACGACTCATCGGCTCTTGAATTCTCGAAACAACTGTTGGCGCTTGGCAATGGCCAAATTACTATTGATGTTTCCACTGCATTGATATTGTTCCCGGCAAATTTTTGCGAGTTCACATCGTCGAACGAGGAACTCATCACCAAAGTGTTTCCAAATCTCGATTAGATTAGTGAATGGGCAATATTAGCAGCGAAGAATAAGGACGTCGATAGCATGAATTTTATTATTCAAAGTAAAATCGAACTCGCTTGATGTGCCAGGAGCTCCGCCGCATAATTTACAGCTGAAGGTGGAATCGATCATAATCATGTTGCGGAATCTGAATCATCCGAAATTGTGCATAGTTCGCGGTTGTCCATTATGAAACTGATGGACAATGTGATTCAGGCGACGATCATCAAGGGAAAATTCAAAGGAGAGGAAGTCCTTATCCCACGAATTCCGATTATTCCAACTGATCTTTCATTCCAATTCAAGCGGATTCAGTTCCCTGTACGATTGGCTTTTACGATGACAATCAATAAATCTCAAGACAAATCGTAGGAAATCTGTGGAATTGATCTCGAATTTCCCTGTTTTTCGCACGGTCATCTGTACGTTGCCTGTCTTCTGTCTTCGTTGTTTGTTGTTTATCACATCGCTCTCTACTGATTTCGATTCCTTTTAAACAAATCGCATTAAAATTTTAACTATCTGTGTTTTATTATCACTCTGGAGTTTATCTGAAGGCGTTAAATTGGGGCGAGGCGAAGTTCGCCGGGTCCGCTAGTAATAGTAATATAAATAAGCCAATATGACCAATAAACTTCTATTAACTTTATACAAATTTCGATTAATTATTATTACGTATCTTCTCGACTTTAAAGAATTCAGATAAAGAACTATCAGAAACAGACATATGGATATTCAATTGTTTAACTGACTGGCTTGTTCAACCGATATTGAGAGATGTTGTGACCATATGGAAACAAATGGAGAGTTTCCTCAGAATGGCCGCAAGACTCATTACAGTAGTCTACTCCGGAAAAAGTCTTGCTCTCACACTACTGCAAGACGGAATTGGTGCTATTTACTAGGAAATATAAGATCCCACATGTAGACCCTCCTCGGATAAATGGAACAGAGCTCGGCTTTTCTGGAATTTCGAAATTTCTGGGTATAATTCTAGATAGGAAATTGTCATTCAGACTTAATGTACTGGAACGTGTAATGAAGGCCAATGTCAAATTATATTCCTGTAGGAAAGCCGTAGGGTCGCGATGGGGCCTCTCTTCTAAAATTGTCATTTGGATATATATAGCTGTTGTTCTGCCAATACTGTTGTATAGCATTGTGGTGTGGTGGACGTCATCTGATGAACAATTTAGAAGAAAGATTCCGCCTTAGCATCAGCGGAGCTTTAAGGACTACAATGACCGAGTATCTACAAGTCCTACTTCATCTACTATTGATTGATGTGGTGGCGAGAGAAGTTGTAATCAGAGCGGTATTAAGGTTAAAAACATAAGTATATCACAGTGTAGTGCTATGGTATCCAACCGAATGGACTATATACCAACGGTGTACACCTTCGAGGTGAACCTGCCAAAGAGGACTGGGTTGGCAGAATACCAAGAAATAGAGACCAGCTCCACTTCAAATAACTCATTCTCATTGAATACTATCAAGCCGAAATAATTTCAATAAAGAAAGTCGCTAAGTGGAGACATTTAAAATTCTGACGAAATTTAGAATTCTCGAAGAATTTCCATTTGTTGCTGCACCACAGTCCACATGCAAGCTTGGGCAATCAGGCAGTCGAATGAAAGATGGATAGAAAGAGTAACTAGACAAATCTAGCCAAGATATGACCGGAGAAGGTCAAAATACAGGGTGGCTGATGAATATTGCACATTAAGAAACTCAAATAACTTTTTGCTATTTAATGAATCTGGTTAATTTTTTTTTATTTTGCAGATTGATTTTAGATTGATTTAGATTTTAGATTTAACAAAAATGGATAACTGGGACACTGAAACAAGAATTTGGAATGACCGCCGCTATCACGCACTTGAGTGCGTAGTTTCGGTTCAAAGTGAGTACAGGCGCACGTTTGGCGGCAATCCTCCGAGCCGATGGACAATAATGAGACTTGTTAACAATTTTGCCGAGCATGGGACAGTCCACAGAAGACCTTACCATCTTTCGATGGTCCCTTCAGTTCGGACGGAGGAAACAATCGCTGCTGTAGCTGCTGCCATACAAAACAATCCTTATCTGTTCAGATGGGTATAAGCAGACAGTCATTGCAGTCAATTATGCACAAAGATTTGGAGTTATTCCCATATATAATTCAAATGGCAAACAAACTGAACGCAGCATACTTCCCGATTCGCTTGGAATTTTGCCAGAAGATGGTTCAAATGGTGGAGGAGGACGAAAACATGTTGAACTGTCTTTTCATGTCTGACGAGGCCCATTTCGACTTAAATGGCAACATAAACAAACAAATATGGAGTGCTTCCAACCCACAGATTGTCCATGAGACGGAAATGCATCCACTTCGTGTCATAGTGTGGTGTGCAGTTTCATCGCGCTGCATTGTCGGGCCCTACTTCTTCGAAGAAAACGGTCACACCGTTACGGTTACTGGAAACCGTTACTAGAGCATGTTAAGAGAGTTTTTCTATCCAGAATTACCCCGAATGAGAATTTCGTTCAACTCTATGTGGTTTCAGCAAGACGGTGCAACTCCTCACATAGCCCGAAAATTTCCCAATAAGCTGATATCCAGAAACTCCACATTGCGTTGGCCCCCAGGTCGCCTGACCTTAGTGCACCTGACTACAAAGCAAAACCAACAAATTCGATTCGAGAAACAATTGCGGCTATTCCTGTCGCAACTCTCCAAGCAGTAATGCACAACTTTTCGTTAAGAGGCCGCACATGAATCAACTTAAACTCAAAACTAATTAAGCTATATTTAATAAAATTGAATGAGATTTAACATGAATACAAGAAAAATGAATTCCATACACTGAAAAAAAAGTTATTTGAGTTTCTTAATATGCGATATTCATCAGGCACCTTGTATCTCCTCGCGCTACAGATGAAAATACTGTCTACGTTAGAGTCCATTCTAATGGGAAGAAGTGGAGAGTATTAAGCACCTGATTTGTTATTGTCTTGCATTAAGTAAACGACGTCTGGATGTGTTTGGGTCGGTCTTTCTAAGAGTTCTGTCATATCTTACCGGTTACGATACTCGTACTATTGATTACTTTGCTTATCAAAAAGGTTGGTTTTGATGAAGGTTATCTGAGCCCAAAGTAACACTAGGGACCAACATTGGTCTATGTGAGCTGACAAAACCGGCTGGCACTCTAACTCTAACCTATACCTAGACACTACTGCACTTGCTTCAAGCCTAAAGAAATCGCATATTATGCTAGCCTGTCAAAAAATCCCACGTTATTAAGTTTGAAATCGTCTATATAGAAGGTCACGAATCTCCTGTGCCTAGAGTTGCGACCATTCCATTTTGATTTAACAGTAAGAGTACAATGTCTGAAAGATCAGACATTGTGTCTTACATTACTTTATGTCCGTAGCAAATTTCAGACCAGAGTGACACATCCTTGCATCGAATGACTGTATCTGCGACAGTGCCAACAATAAACCGTTCCAAATTTGAAGAAAATCGGTTTAGGCTTAGATTTGACCCTCTTATATATCTAAATCTCGATTTTGCACATAATGGCTACAGAATCAGCATTTCTGAAATAACTTTATACAATTTAGCAGATAACAGTTTTTTTAATCAAGATTGTTACTTAAATTACATTATCCCCTGGCTTGAGAACATTTATGTAGGCTGTATCAGGCTTTCATAAATCCCAAATCGGTGGAGAGATACCAACGTGGTATCCATACCCAAAGCGGGAAAGATATCGCACAATTAGCCTATCCTCCTTCCTATTGAAAGGTCTGGAAAGACTTTTGGATTATTTCATTAGGGATATAAAACTGCTGTCTGGGAGCCAACATGCTTATAATAAGGGAAAGTCTACAGAATCAGCCCTGCAAGAACTTGTGAGCACTATCTAATCGTCATTATATTTCAAGGAATTCACCATGGTGGCATTTCTTTACATAGAAGGAGCTTTTAAACAACATTCACTCAGATGCTGTAATTGCGGCACTGTCACGTCTAAAGGTGATCTCTAGCTTGATTAGACTAATTCAAAGCCTGCTCAACAGAAGACGTATAACAGCAATGGGTCCACAATTCTAACAAGGTTTGTAAACAGAGGGACCCCACAAGCGGGTGTACTGTCTCCACTAATTTGGAATCTAGCGGTGAATGAAATCCAGCTAGATCTAGAACGTTGTGACTGCAAGGGCGTGGCATATGCGAGACCTACAGGTGGCTTTCAACAAGTTGGCTAGTTGGGCCAGATGCAGCGGTTTGGCGGTTAACACAAACAAAACGGAATTAGTTCTCTTTACTAGAATGAATAAGGTCCCACGTGTGGACCCTCTTCGGATAATTGGAACAGATCTAGTCTTTTCTGAAAGTGCAAAATTTCTAGGAATTATTCTAGATAGGAAACTGTTATTTAGTCTTAATGTACTGGAATGTGTAAGCAAGGCCACCGTTACCTTATATTTCTGCGGGAAGGCTGTAGGGTCGCGGTGGGGACTCTCTCCTGAAATCGTCCACTGGATATATATAGCAGTAGTTCGTCCGACACTGTATACGGCATTGTGGTATGGTGGACGGCAACTGACAAACTAACCATCAACAACAAAGCGGAACCTTAAGTACTACAGCGACTGACTGCCGATTAATATTGTGGCGAGAGAAGTTGCAACCAGAGCGGCACTAAGATTACCGATATTCTTACTATCGCTAAATTTGTATATCAAGCAGGTTTGTTTCGATAAGGGGCATTTCAGCCCGAGGTAACACTAGGGACGTAAACTGGTCAATGTGAGCTGGCAAAAAAACGGCCGTCACCCTAACCTAAACGTAAGGACCATTCTTTGGTAAATTTTATGAATATCAGTTCAGATTCAAGAATAGCCCCTACAGCATATATATGCAGTATATTGTGCTTGAAATATATATGTTTAGAGTATACTCCAAATATAAAATTTTTATACCCTCCACCATAGGATGGGGGTATATCCATTTTGTCACTCCGTTTGTAACACCTCTAAATATTTTTAATCGTCGTAAAATTCTAAGACGATTTAACCATGTCCGTCTGTCCGTCCGTCCGTCCATCCGTCCGTCCGTCTGTGGTAATCACGCTACAGTCCGCAATAATAGAGCTAGGTTGATCAAATTTGGTACAAATACTTCTTATAGTTGCAGGTTGTTTGGGATTGCAAATGGGCCATATTGGTCCATATTTAGATATAGCTCCCATATATATATCATCTAACTTGTTGTGATTCCTACTGTTCTCATCTACTATATTTTTTGTGTTTTCGGTGTTATTTTCTTTAGGTTTGAGTTATTTTGTGAGGTCACATGCTATCCATGGTGGAGGGTATATAAGATTCGGCATGGCCGAACTTAACGCTTTTACTTGTTTTATATTTGGGAAGATGTTATTCTAAAGAAGTTTTTGTTTTATCCTAATATTCTTTTATTTGCATTTATGTACTCAGAAAATTTAACGACACCATAATTGTAAGCTAAGTTTTATGTTCTTCAGTAATTCAAAGATCATTCTTTAGAAATTTAAAGTTTTCCTAAAATTTCTTTATAGTTGAAATCGTATTATATTGAATAACGATAAATTATTTGATAGATTGAGAACAAATTATGAATTAGAATATTTAGAAATAAAAAATAAGCGCTTTAAAATAAAAGTTAATTACAACCAGTAAGGAAAGACAGAAAGTCGGGCGGGGCCGACTATATAATACCTTCCTAACACCTTCCTAACAATGCGAAAATGGGCATTGCGATAAGAATTTGGCAGTGTTCATACATGTAAAGAAAACTCTCTCGGCCAAATTTCGTACAGATCGGATGTAAAATATGGTTTCTATAACACTTTCATGTCAAATCGGGTGAAACATATATATGGGGGCTATATCTAAATCTGAACCGATTTTGACCTGTTTCAAAAAAGAGCACTGTGTTAAATTGCATGACAATCGGACCATAAATACTTTGATTACAACGATGAATCTACAGACGGACGGACGGACATGGTTAAATCGACCCAGGAAGTTTTTCAAAGTCGATCGGTATAATAAACAATGGGTCGATCTCTTTTCCTTCTGGGTGTTACAAACAAATGCACAAACTCATAACCGCAGTGTGGTGTAGGGTATAAAATACAATTTTAAACTGTAATAAAAACAGAAATTCGAAAATATTTGATATTTTTTTAAACAAAATATATTTACCGATATTCATAAACAATACTTTTATTTTATATATATATATATATTAATATATATATATATATATTAAACACATATTTTGTTTGACAAAATTTGTCCACAAATATATTTTGTTCTAATAATTATATATTAACATATGCGCTCCAAATAAGTTTCATTGATTTTCAAATAAAATATATTTGTTCAAAAATATATAATATTTAAAAATTTGTGTTCCAAATATATTTTCTTTCGATTCAAACATATCAAAAATGGCGACTTTGAGCTGTGTATATAAAACTACATCCCGATTTTGCAGGCAAGGCTATATAATCCGCATTTTAACATATATGAATATATAAAAACTAAATTTCAGTTTGTGCACTTATAATGAACGTTACCAAATTTGAATTAAATCGATTCAGATTTAGATATAGCCTCAGTATATACACGCTGAAAAAAAATCGCTTCTGTAGTATATTGTCCCAAACAAATTCTGCTTGAAATATATATATGTTTAGAGTACACTCCAAATATTTAATATTTGACACACACAAAAATTATATGTCTGTGAGGATGTTGTTCAAAACAAAAGTATGTTTTCATTCAAATATTTTTTATTTGGAACTAATATTACCGCAACAAAGATTAATTTGTATTTCAGTATTTTGGCAATTTATTAATGCCAGTTTATGGTTTTCAGTGAATTAAAAAAAAAAATATGTTTGTAAAATTCGATTAAAATTTAAATCGTATAATCTTTCGTAACTACGAACTTTATAACTCGTATAAATTGAATTAACGAATTGAAAAAAGGAAAATATTTTTATATTTATAAATTAACAATTAGTGCTGTAAAACAGAAATTAATCCTGCTTATGACATTTTATCTATAAAGCATAACACAAAATCTAGGAAAAAAATAAAACTAAAATTCGACAGTCTTAAACTTTTTTAAATATAATATATTTGGTGAAATTCCCAATCAATAATCTGACTTGTATACAAACACATATATTATTTGAGAAAATTAGTTTGCAAATATATTTATTTGTAATATATTAATATATGAGTTACAAATAAATTTTGTTGATTTTCAAATATAATTTAGTTGCTCAGAAATAGATAATATTTAAAAATTTGTGTTCCAAATATATTTTCTTTCGATTCAAACATATCAAAAAAGGCGATTTTGCCCCGTGTACTTACATCTAAGCGGTATACAATACTTTTTTACAGGTTATTATCATTTGCGATACAGTATTGCCAAATTTTCACAACACTTCTACTAATTCTGCTCCGATAGGGTGGTGTAGGGTGTCATATAGTCGGCTCCGCCCGACTTTAGCCCCCCCTTATTGGTTTTTTATAGACATCCGTATAAAGTATGAGGCAGCCCTCACAGCAAGACGTCTACAAGTGATGGGTGAATGGATAAATCGAGACCACAAGTCGTACCATCAGAAGATTTTAGAATATCTAGTTGGTCACATTCAAACGCCAGAAATCTCGGACCGCATACCTGAAGTGCGGCTTACAGCTACCTGTGATACGTTTGTGCCAGACAGACGCTCCTGGGAAAATGGAACTTTGGCCCATGTGCCAGTGGGAACCAGCTGCTACACGGATGGGTCCAAGCGAGGAGGAAGGACGGGTCTGGGACTTTTTATTGATGAACCAGAAGTCGAACTTCACTTCCGCCTCCCTGACCATAACACGGTATTTCAAGCAGAAGTTCGAGCAATCACGGAGTGTGTGAACTGGCTCAATAACACGACAAAGCCTAAATATGCCAACCTCTTCACAGATAGCCAAATGGCGATTAAAGCAATAACATCGGAAAGGGTGAAATCCAGAACTGTGTTGGACTGTAAAAGAACGATAAATGATTACTCAGCCCATGGTCAATTGCGTCTTTACTGGGTATCAGGACACAACGGAGTGATTGGAAATGAACGGGCAAACAACTTGACTTCAAAGGGCAGAGAACTTCGAGTAATAAACTTGGAAAATTGGAAACCTTTCGAAGCCACGAAAAATGAGTTGAAGCACTGGGCAGTGATGGCTCATAAAACTGTGTGGAATAGCGCAACAGTAGGAGCAACTGAAAAGATACTGTGGGGTGACCCAAATGAAAAGAAAACCAGAAGTCTTCTGAAACTAAACAAGATCGATATTAGTAAGATGATGAGTGTTCTAACGGGACACTCAAGCTTACAAGCACATCTTCATCGCATAGGACTAGCAGGAAACGACGAATGCAGGGCATGCAGAGAAAACATCGAAACGATGGAACATTTTCTGTGTCACTGCCCGGCTTTCACACATGCAAGATCCCTACATTTCGGTTCCGACATATTACCAGACTTGACTCATCTCAGAGAATATGACTGGAAGATACTGAGGAAATTCGTGTCTAGTACCGTTTTTCTGTAACTCGTGAGGTATAAAAAGATCATAAATAAGGAGCGCACAACAGGCCGAACCACTGGCTTAAGTGTATGTCCATGGACATGAGACGTTTAAACGTCTCCTCTCTTCAACCTAACCTAACCTAACCTAACCTAACCTATTGGTTTTTTATTGACGTTTTTGCATATTGCAAAGTGAATACTTTTTCGACTAAGGGTTGAAATCAAATACTCGTATTGGCAACTTAAGCGGCCAGAGGATGATATGAAAACATACGGAAATTATGGGGAAATTCGTGGGAATGAACCCATAAATTTTAGTGGGGCTACCGGAAGGTGCTTGACAAATACGACTATTTTGGCAGCGTTTGAAAAATCTTTTCTATTCGTTTGTAACTCGAGAAAATGTAAACAAACATGCAATGGCACATCTTCTATATTCATTGACTTTGTTCCTTCCCGTAGCGAGTAGGTATCAGTTACGAACGAACAGGAATTTGATTTCAACGAGTAAGGTTTTTCACGTATTTTCCGAACTTATTTCCCGATTTTTTTTAATTATCACGATTACAAAATTAATTTCAATCGATATGTGCCAAAAAAAGTTTAAGAAAAGACACCAGAAAAATATTTTTTCGCGGTTGAAAAATCATTTCTATTCGTTCGTAACTCGAGAAAATGTAAAAAAAACTTGCGATGGCACATCTTCTATATTCATTGACTTTGCACTGCACAAAATGTAAAGTACTTGTATGTTCTGGTATTGAGGTTATAAGTTGGTAAAATTTTGTACGAAATGGTCCCTTTGTGTGCAAGATACCAAAAGGGGCATGACAATAACGGTCGTATTTCACTGGACTGTAGTTACTGTAAAATCATCGTAATTGTCCCTTCCAAATTTTTCATCAATTTTACCATCACATTGTTTGTACATTTTGATTTTCTATACAAGTTACGAACCATGTAACGGTCATCACATAAAGATGTCCGATGACGCCTCAAAACTTTAATTAAAGAAATCTCAAATAAACAACATTCTTTGGGGTTTGGTACTCACACGCAAAACTCAAAAGCAAAATAAATAACGACCAAAGCCGAAAAAGCCATATAAACAAAAACACAGATATAAAAGAGATAAATTAATTAAATTGAGACAAATAACCCATAAAGTTTTTCGATAACTGTTCGTACAAACAATCAACAGCAAAAAAAAAGCATACGACATTCGCGTACTTAGGCCATTAAATATTTACAACTCTTACAGCTCAATAGAACTCAATTCAATCAGGCAAATGCGGGTTTTGGAGAAAATGACGAGAGAAGAGAGGATAAGCTTAGTTTTTCTGAGATTATTTTATGCTCTATGTATAGATTTACATTACAAACATTCTCCTGAGTCTAAAACGTATAAGAGTTTTACAGATTACTCGTTGAATAGAGAGGGAGAGAGAGCTATTGAATATAAGCGAAACTCGCTCGTTTTTTAATTAATTAAATTGTGTGCTGGTCATAATAAAGCAATAAAAGAATGAAACTTAAAATGTAAACAAACTGAAGAATTATTGTATGTATGGGAGTGTACTCGTATGTGTGTATTACAAACCGCCATAAATACAAAGAAACATAAACAGATTTGTATGTACATATGCATGTTCTTATGCTGCGTATGACTATAACTAAACCCAAAGAGTGCGGTAGTTTGACAGTCAAAGAAAGATTTTCGATTACAATCCAGTGATGACAAATAGTAAAATGGGGAAAAAGGTACAATGTTTGGGATAAAAAGTTAAACAAAATCCTCAACGAAAATGATGGATCTGTGAAACCCACATTTCGTAAACTTGTAGATATTGTTGGTCGTTATAGTCGTTCAAAAGCGACTGGAATAGGAAAGTTAATCGAACCATTTGAATTTTACACATGATAAGATTTAATTGACATTTTTGGGGGGTAAGTGGTGAGAAGCGACTGTTTTGAGAGAAATAATTTTGCAAGGGTCCTCTTTATTTCGTTCTTTATACTACATAAAGAGGTTATTACGAAGTCTTCCACATCAAAATCACCAGCGAGATAATAAAAGTCTCTGGTGTCCTATCAATCTTTGTGGTCGAATATATCTATATAAACAACGACTACCACCACAGACTCTCTATTACACAGATGATCCGTCGTGACTTTGTTTACAGTTGCGTGAGTTACGAACGAATAGAAATTATTTTCAAAAGCGAAAAAAAAGTTTTCTGGAGTATTTATTTTAACTTTGTTGGTACATAACGATCGATATTAATTTTCTAAATGCGATAATAACAAAAAAATCTCGAAAATCGGCCTTGAAATACGCAAAAAAATCACTCGCCGAAATCAAATTTCTATTCGTTCGTCACTGATAGACTACTCGCTACTTGACGGAACTTCTTTATAACTTTATTTTCTTTGACTACCACCACTGCATTCATCATGGTCGAATTATATCCATAGGGTATCCTTTCTGTTGCATTTTTGGCCGTACAGCCATCATGAATATATCGCTCACTCTCTTCAAGAGTGACATAACTCAAAATTGAAAATTGCCAAGATGTGTAAATTTAAGTCCGTATAAAAAGATAAGTAGCATGAAATAAGATGTTAAAAAAACGCTTGAATAATCCGAAATATGGTTGTTTACTTATAGATGGAAATTTCGCTGAGATTCATTTATGGGCATTTGCAAAATTCGTATTTTTGTAAGGCAACCTCAAAAATTTTAAATATTGAGTTATGTCACTCTTGAAGTGAGTGAGCGATATGTACCTCCGATTTGGTTTATATGAAATTTAACAAAGAGAAGTCTGTTAATCCAAAAACAAACACTACTAAATCTAAAAAAACTCGTTTCAGATTTATATTCATTCTTTACTTGTTTTTATACCCTACACCACACTGTGGTACAGGGTATTATAAGTTTGTTTCACGGCAGATGTTTGTAACACCTGAAAACAACACAGCTAGACCCACGTTAAAGTATACCGATCGACTCAGAATCACTAGCTGAGTCGATTTAAGCATGTCCGTCCGTCCGTCCGTCCGTCTGTCCATGTAAAGTTGTTCGTCGACTACAGGTCGCAATTTCACTCCGATCGTTCTGAAATTTTGCAGTTTCGAGTATTTCGCAGCTCTTAAGATCGCTATTGAATTTGGTTGAAATCGGTTCAGATTTAGATATAGCTCCCATATATATCTTTCGTCCGATTTGGCCCTTTAGTCCTATAGAAGCTGTATTTTACATCCAATCGTTTTGAAATTTAGAATGGTAGAGTTTCTTGATCCATGAACCAACATTGCTGAATTTGAAGAAAATCGGTTAAGATTTAGCTATAGCTCCCATATATATGTTTCGTCCGATTTGGCCCTTTAGTCCTATAAAAGCTGTATTTTACATCCAATCGTTTTGAAATTTAGAATGGTAGAGTTTCTTGATCCATGAACCAACATTGCCGAATTTGAAGAAAATCTGTTAAGATTTAGCTATAGCTCCCATATATATGTTTCGTCCGATTTTGCTCTTTAGTCCTGAAGAAGCTGTATTTTACATCCAATCATTTTGAAATTTAGAATGGTAGAGTTTCTTGATCCATGAACCAACACTACCGAATTTGAAGAAAATCGGTTAAGATTTAGCTATAGCTCCCATATATATGTTTCGTCCGATTTACCCTTTAGTTCTATAGAAGCTGTATTTTACATCCAATCGTTTTGAAATTTAGAATGGTAGAGTTTCTTGATCCATTACCCAGCATTGCCGAATTTGAAGAAAATCGGTTAAGATTTAACTATAGCTCCCATATATATGTTTCGTCCGATTTTACTCTTTAGTCCTGTAGAAGCTGTATTTTACATCCAATCATTTTGAAATTTAGAATGGTAGAGTTTCTTGATCCATGAACCAACACTACCGAATTTGAAGAAAATCGGTTAAGATTTAGCTATAGCTCCCATATATATGTTTCGTCCGATTTACCCTTTAGTTCTGTAGAAGCTGTATTTTACATCCAATCGTTTTGAAATTTAGAATGGTAGAGTTTCTTGATCCATTACCCAGCATTGCCGAATTTGAAGAAAATCTGTTAAGATTTAGCTATAGCTCCCATATATATGTTTCGTCCGATTTTGCTCTTTAGTCCTGAAGAAGCTGTATTTTACATCCAATCATTTTGAAATTTAGAATGGTAGAGTTTCTTGATCCATGAACCAACACTACCGAATTTGAAGAAAATCGGTTAAGATTTAGCTATAGCTCCCATATATATGTTTCGTCCGATTTACCCTTTAGTTCTATAGAAGCTGTATTTTACATCCAATCGTTTTGAAATTTAGAATGGTAGAGTTTCTTGATCCATTACCCAGCATTGCCGAATTTGAAGAAAATCGGTTAAGATTTAACTATAGCTCCCATATATATGTTTCGTCCGATTTTACTCTTTAGTCCTGTAGAAGCTGTATTTTACATCCAATCATTTTGAAATTTAGAATGGTAGAGTTTCTTGATCCATGAACCAACACTACCGAATTTGAAGAAAATCGGTTAAGATTTAGCTATAGCTCCCATATATATGTTTCGTCCGATTTACCCTTTAGTTCTGTAGAAGCTGTATTTTACATCCAATCGTTTTGAAATTTAGAATGGTAGAGTTTCTTGATCCATTACCCAGCATTGCCGAATTTGAAGAAAATCGGTTAAGATTTAACTATAGCTCCCATATATATGCTTCGTCCGATTTTGCTCTTTAGTCCTGTAGAAGCTGTATTTTACATCCAATCGTTTTGAAATTTAGAATGGTAGAGTTTCTTGATCCATGAACCAACATTGCCGAATTTGAAGAAAATTGGTAAAGATTTAACTATAGCTCCCATATACATGTTTCATCCGATTTGGCTGTTTAGATCCAATCGTTTTTATACCCTACACCACACTGTGGTACTGGGTATTATTTAAGTATAAAATGTCCCAAAAGTAAATTTATGTAAACAATTTATACATGAATTACGAAATTTATATATCAGAGTTATTCAATATTACGAGAGTGGTGTAGGGTATTATATAGTCGGCCCCGCCCGACTTTAGCCTTTCCTTACTGGTTTTTTATTAAAAATATAATAACATTATTTAAAAGCAAAAATTGTAAAGTTAAAAGCTTATTCGGAGCGTATGAGTAATTAATATAATTAATAAAGCTCATACGAACAGTACACGGTGGGGGCATTTCGAAATCAATGGAAATACGTCTGCCGTTTCTTATCCATTGGACTTATTACAACGGAACTTCACTTATAATAGTACATATTTTCAGGCTTACATTTTAAATGTTGGCCTGCTTTACTACACAGCACCCTCAGTGGTTCAGAATAGAGTTCAATTGACCATATTATGTATTTATTGTTCTACTGCAACTCCAATAGAAACCAAATAGGGAAAGGCACAAGGTCGTGCGGGCCCGACTATATAACACCCTACACCTCCCTAACAATTCGATACGGATCATTGCGATTATAATTTGGAATAATTGGTAATTAGGTAGGAACATCTAAATCTGAACCAATTATCGCTAAATTAAGCAATATTCGTCCCTAAATTGAGAAATATCTTTCTGTAGAATTTTGTAATGATCGGAAGTAAAGTACAACTTCTATAGCGCTTTGATACCTAATCAGGAGGAACATATATATGGAGGTTATATATAAATCTGAAAAGATTTTCCCTGACTGCCCGTTCATGTAATAAGAAACATCTTTCTGTCGATATATAACATATATATGGGGGCTATATCTAAATATGAACCGATTTTCCTCAAATTCAGCAGTGTTCATTCATGTAATAAGAAACCTCTTTCTGCCAAATTTCGTGGTGACACATAGGGCTCAATAGGGGTTGTCAACTGGTCGACATTTTTTCAGCTTAAAAATATTACCTTTTGAAAAAATCTAGATTTTAATTAGTGTTTTAAAAGTAAAAATATGTCGTGCAACTTCCAAACAGCATCCACCTCAATATTGCTGAAGCTGCAGTCTTTAGAAATCTGGGTCACAACAAAATATCTACCTATATCCCGTAGAACAAAAGTTGTGAGCATTCGAATGCAAGCGCTTTTCGATATATTTGTTGCCCAATATCTAACGTTTAAACGTAAATATCTCCCATATATGTAGTAGAGCACCATATTTAACATTTCCACCAAGTTTCATCAAAATCGTAGACCATCGACAATTTTTATGTACAATTAACATGGTTCTCGTCTATAACAAAATATGAACCGATTTGTAAAATTTTTGCTGTGATGAATTCTTGTGAAAATGTAATACAAATTGCAAAGTGTTTGCTAAATAGCTTTAAAAATGTGGTAGGTATGGCTCAAAAACCGCATTTTGGAGCGACCTCTATAGGGGAGCTATATCAAAACATTGAATGATATGGTCCATTTGCAATCTCGAACAACCTGCAACTATAAGAAATATGTCTACCAAATTTGATCGACCTAGCTCTAGTATTACGGACTGTAGCGTGATTACAACAGACGGACATGGCAAAATCTTAAAGCTTTACGACGATTAAGAATATTATACTTTATGAGGTATCAGAACAATATTTAGAGGTGCAACAAACGGAGTGACAAAATGAATATACCCCCATCCTATGGTGGATGGTATAAAAAAACTCTAATATCTGTTGATCTCATTCAATGTAATTCTCATATTGTACATACATACAGTTTTATGGATAGATACGAACGATTATAAAATCTAGTCCCCTGGACAATTTTACAATGACATTAAATAGTCAGTGCTCATAAAACAAGTAAGAAAGTTTCAGTCGGGTAAACCGACTAAGGTATACCCTCACTTTGTGAGTAATGTAATATTGAATATTACACAAATTATTCTGTCAATTTGTGTGGGAGGTACCAGAAGGGGTTTAAGAAATACACCTATATTTCGCTGAATAGGAGATACTTTAAATACATTGCACTGTGCCGAATTGTAACCGTTTATATGGACTGGTATATTGACGTTGAAATATTAAATTGTGGTACAATTTGGCCATTTTGTGTGGGAGGTACAAAAAGGGGCGTGGTGATAACGCTCATTTTTCACTGGACTATAGGCATTATAAAAGCATTACACTGTACAAAATTTCAAGTAATTGTATACACTGATATTAATGTTATAAACTGTTAACTTTTGGTGCAAAATGGTGCATTTGTGTGGGAGGTACCAAAAGGGGACCGGCAATAACGCCCATTTTTCGCTGGACTGTAGGCACTATAAAAGCATTACACTGTACTGGTATTAATGTTATAAGCTTTTAACTTTTAGTGCAAAATGGTGCATTTGTGTGGGAGATACCAAAAAGGGCGTGGCAATTTCGCCCATTTTCCTCGAGTTGATAGCGACTAACAAACTAATACTATGTGTGGAATTTCAGAAGATTCGAATACGTATAATAGCAGTTATTAAAGAATCAATATTTCACAACATTTTAACCCTTTGTGGGGGAGGTACCAGAAGGAGTGGACCAATATGACCCATCATCGATCTTAGCCGGAGATAGAAACAAATATTACCACATACGAAATTTGAAGTCAATCGGTTACTACTTTCGAGAGTTATCGTGCGCACCAGCCAGCAGACAGACAGACACACAGACAGACAGACAGACAGACGGACGGACATTGCTCATTCGACTTAAAATGACCCAAAACGGATTTCCGCCGAACATACTTGGGGTCTTAGGTCGCTCCTACGATGTGTTACACTTTTTTCCGTAGCAAATGATATATACCCTCGCCACACTAAAGTGAGGGTATAATAAAAGTAAAACACAATGCCTCATTTGAAAGTCAATA
Source organism: Eudasyphora cyanicolor (assembly GCA_963930755.1). NCBI lineage: Eukaryota > Metazoa > Arthropoda > Insecta > Diptera > Muscidae > Eudasyphora > Eudasyphora cyanicolor. The sequence goes on along the minus strand of OZ005735.1, from coordinate 70,070,396 downwards.
AGCAATAAACAAAGCGAAAACATTATTCGAAAACGGTAAAATATGAAACACATTTTTTTAATTTTTCTTACTTCTACAAAAAGTGATATAATTTCTTCATTGATCTGAGGATTTTCTTCAAATAAGCTTTGTTTTTTCGTTAGATTTCTAGCTTTCAGATAAAAAAGGAAAGCAAATTTTTACAATTTTGTTACTATTTTTGTTGTTGGTTTTTTTCGTGCCAGGAAATACCGTTTTTTTTGAGACAAAAACCCATTTTTTAATAGTTTTATCAACAGCTACTAAACCACTCTTTATACGTGATAATTACATAAATATCGCTAGTTGCCCTGATCATTTTCCTTTACCTAAAAGGAAGTTCTATCGGATTTATGTATATGTCAAAAAATATGGACCAAATACTAAAGGTAAAGCGTTTTCCATTAAGGACATAACATTAACATTGCCAGAGCCCAATCGGAGAAGTTTCGGCGTTTCAAATGATGAAGTGGCTTTAGTGCTTGAGTCAGGTTGATCTTATAAGGATGAATATCCTTTCGCAAAATACGCCACAGTGAGGTTTGAGAGATGCCCAATTCCTGAGAACGACGTGGGATCGACTGATTTCGCTGATTTTGAACGGATACACTTACGGCTGCGATATTTTCGTCGCTTCGAGCGTCTCTTTGGCGCCGGAAAATCCACACGCACAGCCTGTCGCGTGGGACGATTATTACGGCCGAAAATTGGAGTAAGCGCTCTTAATTTAATGTTTAATGATGAAAATGTTGACTTCGACTTACGATTTGACACTGAAAGATCATTAAACATGTTTGAGGGTGAGTTGACATAAAGATATCCCTGTTATATCCCTATTAAAAAAATATATTAATATTATTATAAATATTTTTTTGGTGTTTAGGATTCCAAATTACACCATAAAAATATGTCTACTGCACTTCGACAAAAATGTTGTTGCCTAGTGCAATTATTGCAGATTTGGAGAAACAATTTGTTTTTGCTTATTCTACTCTAATACGATGGTGTAGGGTATCATTTAGTCGGCACCGCCCGACTTTTGCCTTTCCTTACTGGTTTACATGCAGTTAATTATCTGCAGTGTAAAAATACTAATATAAAAAAATATACCCATTTTAAAAAATAAAAAAACTATGTTTTCCAAAAAAGTATATCTGTGGTCTCTAAATTTCTGTAAAAGTCTTAGAGACCCATAAATACGGACTATTTTGAAATTGTACATCCAAAAGGGCTGTAATGTTCAAAGTATTCCATCACCGTCATAAAAAAGAGTCGTAAAAAGGTTTATGAACTTATTGTGTTGTTGTTGTTACTCGAAGAGAGTTGAGGAAATTTATGTCTTTAACGAGTTTGTTTTCGTTTTGTTTTGTTTATGTTTCGCGTGTTCTGACTATGTGGCCGAACTGACCAATGATGATGAAGTTATTTAAGACGGGATTTTATTGCGGAATCTTGGAGTGTAAATTTGTAATTTTATGAAGGTGATTTCAATTTATTACAGTCCAATGTAAATTAGCAGCGATTTTATAACGAATGGCTTTTGCATGATTTAAACAGTTTAGCACTGGAGTAGAATTTTTTTAGATCATCGACTGATTTATTTCCAAGAGAACGTGTGGAATGCCTCACATAACAAGTTGAGGAGTGTTTTTTATACCCTACACCACCCTGTGGTACAGGGTATTCTGGCTTTGTGCATTTGTTTGTAACGCCCAAAAAGAGAAGAAATAGAACGATAGTTTATTATACCAATCGACATAGAATCACTTTATGAGTCGATTTAGCCATGTCCGTCTGTCCTGTGATCAAAGTGCATGTCGTATTTATGGTCCGATAGTGATGAAATTTAGCACAGTGTTTTTTTTTGATCAAGGACGATTGGTCAACATCGGTTCAGATTTAAATATAGCCCCTATATACGAGTATATGTTACCCCCGACTTGACATGTAAGCGCTGTAGAAACTGTATTTTATATCCGATTAGTACGAAATTCGGCAGAAAGAATTTTCTGATTACATGAATGAACATTACCAAATTCGGGGAAAATCGGTTCAGAATTAGATATAGTCCACATATATATATTACACCCGATTTGACATGTAAGCGCTGTATGTAGATGCCGTATTTTACATACGATCAGTACGAAATTCGGCAGAGAGAATTTTCTGATTACGTAAATAAACACGTAAACATATATATGTTTCACCAGATTTGTCATGTAAGCGCTGTAGAAATCGTATTTTATATCCGATCAGTACGAAATTCAACAGAGAGAGTTTTCTTATTACATGTATTAACACTGCCAAATTCTTATCGCAATGCCCATTTTCGCATTGTTAGGAAGGTGTAGGGTATTATATAGTCGGCCCCGCCCGACTTTCTCTCTTTCCTTACAGGTTTGAATTAAATATGTATAAGGAGAATTTTGAGAATTGCGATTTCTAATTAAACTAAAGTATCGATGTGTCCACAAAATGTTAAATATATGTAGTATATGTTTATATTTACTAGCCCGCAGAATAAATCAAAATAGGTTGTGAATTTTCATAAAATCAAAAAATGGATTCTCTTTTTGGCTCACATTTGTTCTGTCGATAATATTTAGATTTTACTGAAATATGTATATTAGGGCGGGTTGATTATTTTTTTTAAGTCGTATAGCAAAAACATAAACTACATAAAATTCTAAGAAAATTCTCCTAAGAAACCATGTATCTAAAATCAAATTCTACTCCGCGCTTCTCGACTTGAAAATGTACATGCCCGCCAAAAATTCACCAAAATAAAAAACTTTGTATATTTAATATTTTTATAAGGAACATTGATAACAAAATTTTCTTTCATAATTTAATAAAAAAGATTGGAAATACAAAAAAAGTTGCACTCAAAAAAATTTTCTCAGTATTTATAAAATAACCTTCTTTTGTTTCGATAAACAATCCTTATTTTAAAATGCAAAAAAAACGTGAAACGTGTTCTAACTATTTTTTATATAGAAAGCAAATCATAGGAGATGCAAATTGTCTCAAGACAAAACCTGTATTGCATAAACTATAATATAACAAGTAAGAAAGTTTCTGTCGGGTAAACCGACTAAGGTACACCCTCACTTTGTGAGTACTGTAATATGAAATACACTTTGGTATGATTTGGCCATTTTCTGTGGGAGGTACCAAAAGAGGCGTGGCAACTTCGTCCATTTTTCACTGCATTGTAGGTACTATGAAACCATTACACTGTACAAAATTGCAATGTCTTTTTGTGCATAGGTATTCAAGTTATAAGCTGTTAAAATTTTGGAGCAAAATGGTCCATTTGTGTGGAAGATAGCAAAAGGGGCGTGGTAACTTCGCCCATTTTTATTGTGGTGATAGTGACTAATAAAATAATATTATGTGTAGAATTTCAGAGGATTTAAATAAGTAGTATAGAAGTTATTAAATAATCAATAATTCACTTAATATAGGGTGATCAAAGTAGATATACTTTTTTAAATATCCTTTTTTTGACAGACCACGTGTGAGTCGTGTCATGCTGTCGTGTTATTTTTGTTAAGTATTGTTTGGCATTTCATCATGGAAAGACTTACTCCTGAAAAACGTTTACAAATATTCAGTTTTATTATCAAAATAATCGTTCGCCAATTGCGCTAAGTCCATTTTTTTTTTAATCCAAAAAAAAAAAACACTTTCCAGTCGACCCACGACCTTGACACCCATGAGCAATATTTTAGCTCTCGTTAAGAGCTACCTTTTTGCCATTGACCGATTCCCGATCCGACGTACCGGAATCATCGGTCCATATTCACGTTTTGTGCCGGTCGATTGGCCACCAAGATCGTGTGATATCACACCGTTAGACTTTTTCCTGTGGGGATATGTAAAGTCTAAAGTCTATGCGGACAAACCCGCTTCGATTCAGGCCCTGGAGCAAAACATCACGCGTGTCATTCGCCAGTTACCAGTCGAATTGCTCGAACGAGTCATCGAATTTGGCTCAACGGATGGACCATCAGAGACGTAGCCGCGGCCAACATTTGATAGACATAATCTTTTTTTTTTTCTTTTCTGTTTTTTTTTCTATAAAAAGTAGGAAACCTCGAAATGGATCACGCTATATTAAAACTTAGTAGGGGGAGGTACTAGGAGGAGTGGACCAATATGGCCCACCTTCGAACTTAGCTGGAGATAGAAAAAAATATTGCCACATACCAAATTTGAAGTCAATCGGTACTCCTTTCGAGAGTTATCGTGCGCACCAGCCAGCAGACAGACGGGCGGACATTGCTCATTCGACTTAAAGCGACCTAAAACGGATATCCGCCAAACATACTTAGGGTCTTATGTCACTCCTTCGATGTGTTACACCATTGTTAAATGAGTGGATTTTAATATAGGTTCGACCCTACTTTAAGCGTTTGTTAAAGTGATATTTGCATTTTCTTCGTGTGCATTTCCAAAACATTTTTATTGAATTTTTTAATTATATGAAAAAAATATTATAAGATTGTTTTTGAACATATTTTCTAGAAATGGTTTAGGTTAAAATTAGAAAAAAAAAAGAATAATACACGTAACTGTGCTTTCTAGAACGTGTTTATGTCAAAACGGAATGTACCATTAAATGGGAGGTACAGGGTCTCCCATATTCGACGGACCCATCTGGCAACGCCATAACTTTTGACAGAGATGTCAGATCGCTTAATGACATACCGCGTTTGAAGCGTCAGTCCAAGCAGATTTTTACCATGGAACAATACACGCCACGCGAGCGCTCTGAAATAGTTGAAATTTACATTCAACAGAAGAAGTCAAGTCAACGTGCTTTTAAAATATTAAAAAATGTGAGAAGTGCGCCTTCTAAGAACACCATTAAGCGTTTATACGAAAAATTTTCGACTGGTGAGGCTCTTTCTAATCCGAAGAGGCCAAATAAAAGTCGACCAAGGCGATCGGCCGAGAATATCGCTGCCGTACGAGCCAGTGTTGAGAGGTCCCCAAGAACATCCCAAAAACGCCGTTCTCAGCAGTTGGGCATGGCTCGGTCCACTTTACAACGGATTATTCGCGTTGATTTGCATTTGTTCCCGTACAAAATTCAATTGACGCAAAGATTGTTGCCTGCGGACAAGCCTCGTCGATTGGAATGGGCCCAAAAAAAAAACATGGGTCCGTCGAATATGGGCAACCCTGTATATCAAAACGTGGACCGATTTGTCGCATTTTTCCAGGAAGAGTTAAAAGGCATTGTGCAACATAAGCTGCTCCTATCCCAAAAATTTCGTAAGGATTGGTTCCTTTTTTCGAGAAGTACTTTGATTGTCACAGACGGACAGACATTGCTAAATCGACTCTGGACATGATTCTGCGTCCATCGGTATATAAAATGCATTTTTGCATTCTTCTTTTTCACATATTGTAAATCGGTAATAATAAATTAATTTTCGCATCTTTATACCCTACACCACATTGTGGTACAGGGTATTATAACTTTGTGCATTTGTTTGTAACACCCAAAAGGAGAAGAAATAGACCCATCGTTTATTATACCGATCGACTTAGAATCACTTTCTGAGTTGATTTAGCTATGTCCGTCTATCCGTCTGTCTGTCTGTCCGTCTGCCCGTCTGTGCATGTATTCTTGTAATCAAAGTACAGGTCGCAATTATGGTCCGATCTCGACGAAACTTTACACATATCTTTTTTTTGGCCCAAGGACGATCCCTATTGAATTTGGTTAAAATCGGTTCAGATTTAGATATAGCCCCCATATATATGTTAGCCCCGATTTGACATGTAAGCGCTGTAAAAACTTTATTTTATATCCGATCAGTATGAAATTCGGCAGAAAGAGGTTTCTTATTATATGGATGAACACTATTAAATTTGGAAGAAATCGGTTCAGATTTAGATATAGCCCCCATATATACGTTACCCCCGATTTGACATGTAAGCGCTGTAAAAACTGTATTTTATATCCGATCAGTGCGAAATTCGGCAGAAAGAGGTTTCTTATTACATGAAGGAATACTGCCAAATTCGGAGAAAATCGGTTCAGATTTAGATATAGCTCCCATATATATGTTACCCCCGATTTGACATGTAAGCGCTGTAGAGACTGTATTTTATATCCGATCAGTACGAAATTCGACAGAAGGAGGTCTTTTTACATGAATAAGTATTCAGGGAAGATCGGTTCAGATTTATATTAAAGCTCCATATAAATGTTCCTCCTGATTTGGTATAAAACCGATATAGAAGTTGTATTTTACTTCCGATCATTAAAATTTTCCAGAAAGATGTTTCTCACTTTAGGAACGAATATTGCCACATAAATATACCACATAAATATGTACTTATATTTTCACGATTTAAGTACTTGAATAATCCATTACCAATAAGTTATAAAATAAGTACTTATTCCTAGCTTATGTACACTACATAAATAAGTACTTATATTTTAAAATAAGAATTAATTGAATAATGCATTACCAATATGTACTTAAATGAGCCGTGTCATGTCAGTGCATGATTTGAAATAATTTTTTCAATAACACAATTTTGTAATTGAAAAACAATTTTTAATACATATTTATACACCGCCATGTATAAAATACTTGTTTCTATAATAATATAGAAACAAAATGGTCTTGAAGCCGGGAGAGTATCTTAGTTAGAATCACAAAACAAAATATATTTATTTCATAGTTCGAAAAAGCGAAATACTAAAAGGATGTAAAAAGTTTCATTAATATCTAGTATTGAAAACTTATACAAAACTTATACTTTTCTACAAAGGAATTACAACTGACATTAATTAATTGTAAAATAAATTTCATTTCATTTAAAGTATTTTACTACTTAAAGTTATCCATTTTATGGAACTTTTTTAATATTGCAGAATAAATATGCGACCGTGCGACACCAATTTTTTTTCATGAAAATCTATACATAATTCAGAAAGCTGACATGAAACAAAACAAAATTGTATACTCAGTTTTTTTTATTTTCTGATCGAGTTCGTGTTTAAAAGGACGACATTTTTTAAGGATATAATTATTCAAATATTTGTTGTCATTTTTCTGAAAGCCCTAGTAAGACGATATGGGTGTCAAATGAAAGGACACATGTTGGGCTTTATAAATAATATTTTTGCTTTTAGAAACTGGAACTAAAAAGTTTTAAAAATGGATAATGAAGGACTAAAATTTGCAAGTCCATTTATACAACTTTTAAGTTCCAGTTCCTAAACACAAAAGTATTATTTATATAGTCTTACTAGGGCTTTCAGAAAAATTACAACAAATTTTTGAATAATTATATCCTTAAAAAATGTCATGTCCTTTTAAACACGAACTCGACAAGAAAATAAAAAAAAACTGAGTATACAGTTTTGTTGCTACTCAGCTTTCAGAATTTTATAGACATTTCCATGACCATTAATTTTTGTTTAATTTTGTCGCACGGTGTTATAAACATGTAATGAAATCATAGAGTAAATCCGAATTCAAGGATTTTATAATTGAAAAATAATAATATTTTTTTTAAAACTAATTAATTAAGATAAAAGTTACCTAAAGTAATGAATAAAAAATAAATTAATTAAGAATAGGAACTGCGAGAATACGTAGTCTTATTAAGTTAAAATTGCCGGCCTACTCGTTAGAAACCGTTTTATTTGTTGAGTTTTCTTTGGACTTCTTCAGGCATTCATCTTTAAAATGTCTATTTTTGGCATTTTTGATAGCTTTTCGCATTTGTACTTCAAAATTCAAAGGACTTTTAGTATCAAGCGACGCCACTAAAGTAAAGAAACAATATTTTTAAGTTTCCAAGTTTATTTTATATGAAATTTAAAGATTTAACTTACAGTCCAAGATCTTCATTAGATTTTTATAATCGCGTAGAGGAAGTTTATTGTGAATTCCTTGGTAATTATACATAATTAGTAATAGGTAATTATACATAATTAGTAAAATATGTTGAAAAATAAATAAAACTTGTACAATAACCCACATATAGCAAAAATTTCATTATATCAAAATTTTCCAAAACTATTTTGTTAACAAAAAATCACTTATTTCTGTTATTATTGGTAAGTCATTATTAATAAGCCGAAAGTAATGCAACGAATAATGAGATGTCATTATTTGGTAATGCAGGGAATAATGACAGGTACTTACCAAGATTTTGCTGGGAAAGTGCACTTTAATTCATAATTAGGATTTTTTATGAATACGGCTGAATATATTTAAAAAAAGAAGAGGAAAAAATTGTCAAGTCGAGAGGCGCGGATAAGTTTTTTATTTTAAACCCATGGTTTCTTCGGAGAATTTTCTTAGAATTTAAAATTTAAAGATTACGTTTTTGCTATACGATTTTTTATTTTTTTTTCATCCATACAGATCAACCCGCCTTAATGTATATACATACGTAAACATTTTCTTATTCTGACTCTAAAATAAAATATTGTTAGAATTATGCCAGGATTTATGTCACATTTGAAAATTATGCGTTTTTTGCAGTTTCATATATTTTTAAAACGATGTCACTTTTAAACAGGGAAGGAAAGGCAAAATTCGGGCGGAGCCGACAATATGATACCCCACACCATCGTATTTGATCAGAATAAGCACACATATTGACATATTGTTGCCTAGATTTGTAATAATTTTTGATTATTTTTTTAAAGAATAGACGCAAAATTGAGATTTATATATAAAAAAATTGCATTTTTGCGATTTGTAAAAAAATTATATGGCCATAAAATTATTAATTGAGCCAACTTAACTAAACGAATGATGCAGAAGTTCTTATTTTTGGGGCTACTTTCACCTCCAATTCTCAGAATTGAGCCCCAAAATCATGTGCTGTACTGTGTTATATATAGGAATATATTTTTCTAAAATTTGGATGTGTTCATAATCTGGAAACTAAAATTTGGTGGTGTTCATAATCTAGAAACTACACTCTACCAAATTTCAGTATGATAGGATGCAAAATATCACTTCAATAGCGCTTTGATGCCGAACAGGGAGGACGATATATTGGGGTTACATTTATATCAGAACCAGATTAGACAGTATTCACAACATTTCATTAATATTGAAGGAAACTATATCTCCAATATGGGCACTATATCGGAATCTGTACCAACTTTCACAATATTTAAAATGGTTAGGTTATTCAAGTACCAAGAAACACTAGATTTCATTCTGATATCAAGGGCAAAATATACTAGTCCACACAAATACCAAGAAACACATATGAGGCGGTACGTGTCAAACCGTACGATATTCGACAAAAGAATTTCAATGTGTAACGAATTTTCTTGAAAACTTCAAAAAACATTTTCACTAAAAGCCGTTAATTAAGTGTATTCGAAAAAAATCTTTAAAGTTTGGTTATCAAGATATTGATGCTTTACATTTTCACATATTGACGAAATTTTAGTAAAGGTATATATGTATGTATATTCAATTGCATGTATGTATATCTTGAATGAGAATGCCGATTTTGAAATGTTACAAGTCGTTGAGCGTACCTCAAGATTTTTGAAAAAGAAGGCAAAGCATTCTTTGATGTTCACAATTTTTTTTTTACAATTTTATTTTTTTTCAATTTAGCTTTATTATTACACTAAGCAATTTTTGGCAAAACATGTACACAAACAAATAATACAAATAAAGTTTTTGGTTTTTTATGGTTTCTATTTTTTTAATTTTTTTGTAAATTATTCACAGTATTATTCGTTTTGAATTAGGCAAACAATTTAATGAGTTTTAGATTACATACATATCTACACCTTTTCAAGATTGCAATGAGAACATATATATATAAAATCATATCGTAAAATGTAAATTTATAATGAGAACATGTAAATTCATAGTACTATGTGTAAATTCATATTGGAAAATTAAAATTTGTAATGAGAACATATAAATTCATAATGAGTAACATAAAGTCATGTTGAGAAAATATAAAATAATAACACTATGCAACAAAATTTTTGCCGAAAATCGATTCAGAATTAGATGTAGTCCCCATATATATGTTACACCGATTTGACATATAAGCGCTGTAGGAACTGTATTTCACATCCGATCAGTACTAAGTTTGGCAGAATGAGGTTTCTTATTACATGAAGACTGCCAAATTCGGGGAAAATCGGTTCAGATCTAGATATAGCCTAAACCTAAACCTCATCTTCACCCCCTCTTTACTTCCGATCATTTCAAAATTTTGAAAGAACACTACTTAGTTTGGGGATAATCGGTTCAGATTTAGATATATCCACATATATATGTTCCTGCCTATTGAGTATTTAAGCGCTGTTTGTTTGTTTTTCTGGGAGCATAGTTCCCACTAGTATAGGGGAGATTCATGCCCCCAACAGCCAGGCCCCTCCCAGCAAAAACTCTCATTACCATGTAACCTGGCGGGTAAGTGAAATTCAAAAGAAGTAATGACTTACCATTTAGCCACCCTTCAGATTATTTTTACATGGGCATGACATTGGAGCAAAGTACTTCCATGCAAGCATACGAAGAGCTACCAAACAACTACTTACCCCCACGCTTACGAAGATCCACCATATAAGTAGTTATTATTGTCATTTTAATCAGGGGTTGAATAACACCTTACCAGTAATGATTTTCATAACCATTTACTTATCATATATAATTAAATACGACGAGACATATTTTTTTACTCGGAATATTCCCATCAAAAACATGGTAAGTACATGTCATTGTACATTGCATTAGCATGTAAGACATGTCATTGCCCTCTGCATTACATGTAGACAACAAATAATGACTTACTTATATTGACATAGATATGTATTTGTAAGTTAATTTAAGATGGGTATTGTAAAATATGCAACAACGGTTTTTATTAAAGAAAAGTTGATTTGATAAGAAAATAAAAATTGGCGTTGTCGCATATTTTACAATGCCCGACTTAAAATAACTTACAAATAAGTGCATATTTATGTCAATATAAGAAAGTCATTATTTGTTGACTACAAGTAATGCAGAGGGTAATGATATGTCATTACCTGGTAATGCAAGTGGTAATGACATGTACTTACCAAATTTTTGCTGGGCTGGTAATGTGGCAAGGACTTAGTGGCGAAACACTGTTAATTGCTGAGGCGCCCAGGTATCAGAAGGGCTCCGTACAAATACCGTCGATTAACCCTAAATTAAAACCATACATAGATGGGTAAAAGGTCGCATAACACACCGGTATTACGGGAGTTTGCTTTAAGTATAACCACTACTGTAAGACCATTTGGAGTTACTCAGGCTGCACTACGTGGAAGCGGTCTATCGTTGCACCCGATGAGCTAAAGGGTTTTTTTGCACCATTTGACATATGCATCTACTTTGTACTTAAGTATGTCATCTGTTAACTTGTTCATAATCATATTATCTACTATTCGCTGGGAAAGGACTAAGAAAGATGTTAGAGTAATGGGTAAACAAGGCCAAGGGATCGCATAGATTGTTTTGTCAGGTTTAGTCATGAGCACTAACAACTCTATCAAATAACCATCTTTACCTGCTGTTTAAGGGTCTGGGCCTTTAACTGTGATAAAAGGTTACATAAATGTTTTCTTACCTTTTAATGATATAATAAATCCTAAAATTGTACGATTAATGTTTTGTTCTTATTATGTAATTATGATGTTCTTTTTCCTCCAATTTCAAAATGTGGATCTATTTCATTTCAGGTCTATTCCGAGACCTCGATTATTGATCTTCTATACTTGTCCAGAACACATGCTGCTTTATGTTCATTTTGCTCGGTTCTTTTGTCATTCAGATTGTATTTTGTTTTGATCACTTAACCTAAGAAAAAGAGTCAACAGCCATCAACCGGTTGCTTGCTTGGTTGGATGCTTGTTAGGGACGATCGATTGTTTTCTAGTTCTGGCGCAAAAACTCTTTTCGCCAGAGTAAATAAAGCCACCAAATACGAGTATGTATTCTCAAGAGCTGGATTTGTATGCCAACTCCAAATTGGAGTCCAAACATACGGTGGCACCACCCAAAGCAACCACATACATATGTTTCAAAGCTTGACTTGGCGGCTAACCACATCTGTTTCCACCTCTGTTTGGTTTCCTTGTTTGTTTGTTTGTGTCTTTGTTTTGTTCTGAGTATTCGTTTAAAGCGATCACTAGAATTTCAATGTAAAATTTCTAAAGTTGTTCGTTCGTTCTTTGACTTCTTAGTTCGGTCTCAAACCCCAATGTTTGTGTGACGTGTAAACAAACAAAACGCGTAATGTTTCCTATTTACTTTTTATTCTCCTCCTTCTTCTGCCTCTTATAGGTCTCTTGTTATTCTTTAGGACTGACGACGGATAATGGCCAAAGATCGTAGCAGTTTCTTGAAGAAGCTAAAGTAGAATTTCAAGTTGTAATTGGATTGTGTATCTGTAATAGAATGTTTGAAGTAACTAAATTTTGTGGAGAGAAAAGTCAATAGGAAAACTTCGTTTGTGTTAATTCGGAGACAGTGGTGGAGCAGAAGAAAACAAAAACTGGTCTGAAAGTCATTCAGTCGAGACAAAAAACCGCGATCATAGCTGGCATTTGTACGACATGCATTCATCAAATGATCGATAGATGCGATTGTCACCGCCATCATCATCATCGTCGTAGTCACTGGAGCTGCCAATGTCGTATATTCGCCGTAACATACCCACATTTGTTATCCAGGTAGGGTAACGAGTTTGTAAGCGATCCACATAGAGGCTGTTAAATCTATATCACGGATACACTGAAACAAACGATTTTGTATTGACCGGAATATCTTGATTTATTATATGGCCATGTTCATTGTTACCGGACTAGTAACCTAACAGCCTGTTTCTGTAACTTAAAAATTTGCTTTCGTTCGCCTGACAGACGACAAACATTTGATTTGGGTTTCACTAACTACCATCAGAACGACAAGTCGCACGATAACGAACTCATACGAAAACTTTATCGTTCCAGTATGAATTTTGGGTTCTCCATCTCTTTTCGCTGTCATCTGGGTGAAGACAAATGTCAAATCAAGTCACTTTGATTTATTTGTCGACTGATAAGAACAATGACAAAAAACCTTATTGAAAGCAAAAACAAGTAAGAAAGTTCAGGGTAAACCGACTTATGAATCCCCTCACCTTGAGTCCCAAACAACTATTAGTAAATTTATTTATTTTTTTGTTTTAATTAAATTGTTATCAATTTAAATTGCATTTAATATCTTTTAAGTACGTACTAGTATTAAGGTTTAAACCTGGTACAAAATGCTCCATGTACCAAAAGGGGCGTGCAAATAACGGTCACTTTTCTTTGGACTCTATATACTATAAATCATTACACCGTACAAAATTTCAAGTATTTGTATTCACTGGTATTCAAGTTAAAATCTGTCAACTTTTGGTACAAAATGGTCCATTTGTATGGGAGGTACCAAAAGGGGCGTGCCAATAATGGCCACTTTTCTCTAGGTACTATAAAATCAGTACACTGTACAAAATTACAAAGTATTTGTATGAACTGATATTAAAGATATAAGCAGTTAACTTTTGGTGCAAAATGGTACATTCGTGTGGAAGGTACCAAAAACGGAGTGGCCACATCGCCAATTTTTCTTGACGTGTTAGCGACTAACAAACTACATAGTACTATGTGTGAAATTTCAGAAGATTCTAGTAAGTAGTATAGAAGGTGTTAAAGAATCAATATATCACTAAAAGTTAACCCTTTGTGGGGGACGTTCTAGAAGGGGTGTACCAATATGGCCCATCTTCGAACATAGCCGGAGATAGAGAAAAATATTTCGGCATACCATATTTGAAGTCAATTATCAGTTATCGTGCGCACCGCTGAACATAGTTAGGGTCTTAGGTCACTCCTTCGATGTGTTACACTTTTGGCTCGTAGCAAATGATGTATACCCTCCTCTCTAAGGTGAGGGGATAACAAGTAGACGTTAACAAAGGGTGGTTAAATTATAAGGGCCAATGTTGATTTTGAATAAAACACAAATTATTTAGGAAATTATTGTCATTTCTTTTTAATATGATAATATTGGTATGGTTCAATTATGTATGGAACAAAATATCGGCGAAATGGCCGCCGGGACCTCGGCGGCACAACTCCATCCGCTGAGGCATAATTGAGGTTCAATGCCGTTAATGTTCCGAATTATCTCATCCTTTAGCACTTGAATCGTTGCTGGCTTATCGACGTACACCATTTCTTTCAAATAATCCCAAAGAAAGAAGTCCAACGGTGTCAAATCACAAGATCTTGGCGGCCAATTGACATCGCCACGACGTGAGATAACACGGCCATTGAATTTGTTGCGCAGAAGAGCCATTGTTTCGTTAGCTGTGTGGCAAGTGGCACCATCCTGTTGAAACCGCATATTGTCCTCATCGATATCTTCCAATTCGGGATATAAAAACTTCGTTATCATCTCACGATAGCGAACACCATTCACAGTAACTGCCTGACCGGCTTCATTTCGAAGAAATATGGCCCGATGACGTCGCCAGCGCATAAGCCGCACCAAACGAACTGGGCGAACATGCACAGGTGTTTTCACATCTCCCACAGACTCGATTTGCTGAAATTTGCGCACAATTCTCCCGATTGTAGACACATTTGGTCGATTATGCTGATCAAAAAAACATCACGAAGTGCGCGCAATGCATGTTGATTTGAACGCCCAATTCGTAAAAGGCTTAAAAAACTTTAACGCGATGCTCGATTGTCTATCTTTCCATGGTTCAAATTGAGTTAGTCTGAAATTGAGAAATGCCAAATGAAATGCAGAATAAAACTTGACGTTTAGGTGTGGTTCACATTCAACATCGGCTTATAATTTAACCACCCTTTATAATTAAAACTAATTAAACATTAATAAATTTATATACATACTAGCTGGACCCGGTCCACTTCGTTGCCCCAGACTTCAGATTTCCGATCCCGTTAATTTTTGGACTAATTACGTAGACTGACACCAAATATCTGCACATAATTACATTGATCTCTCTAACAAATTGCTCAAGATATATCAAACACAAAATTTAATTGGCTTATATGGGCGGGGCCACTCCCATTTGTCCGACCCTGCCCATTTTTGGACCAAGCACGTAGACTGCCACCTAATATATATGCACAAAATTAGAGTAATCTCGCTAATAATTTGTGCGAGTTATGTCAAATTTGTGCGAGTTATGTCAATTTCAATTGGTTTTATATTGGCGGGGCCACGCCGATTGGTCCAATCCCGCCCATTTTTGCACCAACCAATAAGACTACCACCTAATACATATGCAAAAATTACAGCACTCTTGCTAACAAATTGTGCAAGATATGTCAATTTAAAATCTTTGTTTATATGGGCGGGGCCACGCTCATTCGTCCAATTCCGCCTATATTTGGACAAATCACGAAGACTACCACCAGATACATGGCACAAAATTACAGCACTCTCGCTAACAAATTGTGTAAGATATCTCAATTTCAAAATTTGGCTTATATGGGCGGTCCACGCCCATTGGCCGATCCCGCCCATTTTTGGACCAATTGAGTAGACCACCACCTAATACATATGCACTTACAGCACTCTCGCTAACAAATTGTGCAATATATATCAATTTAAAAATTTGGTTTATAAGGGCGGGGCCACGCCCATTGGTCCACTCCCGCCTATTTTTGGACCAATCACGAAGACTGCCACCAGATACATATGCACAAAATTACAGCTCTCTCGCTAACAAATTGTGCAAGATATCTCGATTTTAAAATTTGGCTTAAAGGGGCGGGGCAACGCCCAGTAGTCCGACCCCGCCTATTTTTGGACCAATCACGTAAGTCGCCAACGCTTATATGGGCGGTCCACGCCCATTGGCCGATCCCGCCCATTTTTGGACCAATTGAGTAGACCACCACCTAATACATATGCACTTACAGCACTCTCGCTAACAAATTGTGCAATATATATCAATTTAA
Organism: Eudasyphora cyanicolor; assembly: GCA_963930755.1. Classification (NCBI taxonomy): domain Eukaryota; kingdom Metazoa; phylum Arthropoda; class Insecta; order Diptera; family Muscidae; genus Eudasyphora; species Eudasyphora cyanicolor. The sequence continues at coordinate 70,054,354 of OZ005735.1, read as the reverse complement.
AAATTTGGTTTATAAGGGCGGGGCCACGCCCATTGGTCCACTCCCGCCTATTTTTGGACCAATCACGAAGACTGCCACCAGATACATATGCACAAAATTACAGCTCTCTCGCTAACAAATTGTGCAAGATATCTCGATTTTAAAATTTGGCTTAAAGGGGCGGGGCAACGCCCAGTAGTCCGACCCCGCCTATTTTTGGACCAATCACGTAAGTCGCCAACAGATATATATAAACAAAATTACAGCTCTCTCGCTAACAAATTGTGCAAGATATCTCAAATTCAAAATTTGGCTTATATGGGCGGTGCCACGCCCATTGGTCCTATCCCGCCCATTTTTGGACGAATCACGTAGACTGCCACCAGATACATATGTACAACATTACAGCACTCTAGCTAAACAATAGTGAATACAGCTCTCTCGCTAACAAATTGTGCAAGATATATCAATTTCAAAATTTGACTTATATGGGCGGGGTCACGCCCATTCGTCTGATTCCGCCCATTTTTGGACCAATCACGTAGGTCGCCAACAGATATATTTACCCAAAATTACAGCTCTCTCGCTAACAAATTGTGCAAGATATCTCAAATTCAAATCTTGGCTTATATGGGCGGGGCCACGTCCATTGGTCCGATGCCGTCCATTTTTGAACCAATCACGTAGAGTGCCAGCAGATACATATGCACAAAATTACAGCTCTCTCGCTAACAAATTGTGCCAGATATCTCGATTTCAAAATGTGGCTCAAAAGGGCGGGACCACGCCCATTAGTCCGACCCCGCCCATTTTTGGACCAATCACGTAGACTGCCTCCATATATATATATGCAAATTTCTAGTTCTCTCACTAACAAATTGTGCAATATATCTCAAATTCAAAATTTGGCTTATATGGGCGGGGCCGCGCCCATTGGTCCGATCCCGCCCATTTTTGGACCAATCACGTAAGTCGCCAGCAGATATATATACACAAAATTACAGCTCTCTTGCTAACAAATTGTGCAAGATATCTCGATTTCAAAATTTAGCTTAAAGGGGCGGGGCCACGCCCATTAGTCTGACCCCGCCCATTTTTGGACCAATCACGTAGACTGCCTCCAGATATATATATACAAAATTTCAGTTCTCTCGCTAACAATGTGTGCAAGATATCTCGATTTCAAAATTTGGCTTAAAGGGGCGGGGCCACGCCCATTAGTCCAACCCCGGCTATTTTTGGACCAATCACGTAGGTCGCCAAAAGATATATATAAACAAAATTACAGTTCTCTCGCTAACAAATTGTGCAAGATATCTCGATTTCCAAATTTAGTTTAAAGGGGCGGGGCCACGCCCGTTGGTCCGATCCCGCCCATTTTTGGACCAATCACGTAGACTACCACCAGATACATATGTACAAAATTGCAGCACTCTCGCTAACAAATTGTGCAAGATATCTCAATTTTAAAACTTGTCTTATGTGGGCGGGGCCACGCCCACTTCATATATCGAAAATTCAAGTACCCTATTTTCACCACGCCCCACACATGTACATTCTGTGAAAATTTCAAGAAGATCGGTTCAGTCGTTTAGACGTCTATACGGTACAAACAAACCAACAAACCAACAAACAAACAAACCAACAAACAAACAAACAAACAAACACACATTCTTCTTTATATATATAGATGTAAGCATAATGAAGTTAACTTTGCGGCAGCTCGCTAAGTCCATATTCACATTTGTAATTTCCCCCCCCGCAGAATTGCAGTGCTTGTGGTAGAGCGGCGCAGTCGGTAAGGGGACAACCGGTAACCGACTGCGTCCCTCTCCCACAAACACTGTAATTCTGCGGGGAAAATTGCTAGTCTGGATATGGACTAAGTTGGAGAAAAATCATCTCTGTACAATGACAGAGAGAGAGAATGAGAGTCTTGGTTCAGCTCAGCTGACCTACCCATGGTTGATTTTGTGGCCAACACTAGTGTAGAGTGGTGTATTTGCTAATGTTGAACATACAAAAATGTGTAATGTGTGTTTTTTTTTAAAACCGGAAATTGTGAAATTATAGATCTGGCAATTAAATTATTTTCCAATTGGTAAATTGTTAACGTCATTGACGTAACGCAAGTCGAACGAACGAACCTTAGAGAAACAAAATTCCTGACGAAAATGAGTGACTGGTTCTCGTTCGCAGAGACTTTCGTGAGAAATACAGAAACAGGCCGTAAATGTAGTGTGATCTACCAGATCAATATCCTTCGAAAAGTCAAATAATACTCCAGCAACACCTTTAAATCCTGAATCAACTCCTTGGCAAACATATTCAATTACATTTGCAATCGCTTCTTCCGTTCCCGAACCATTTTTTAAACCAAGTTTTTTTCTTATCCATATTTTTAGAAATCTCTGTGTGAATAGGTTTTTCGAAGAAGTCTGAAATCGCTGGAACACGAGCGTTTTGGTATTGGGTCAACTTTATGAACCTTTAACTCACTAGGATACTTCGCAGATACAATTATGTTATTAAATATTTTAGGCAAAATACGACAGTCGCACGCACGATATTATTTTTTCTGTAGGTCTTGGCGAGTAAAACAATATTTGCTCTGTGAAATTTGCCGGACACCCCTAAAATCCAGATTTACGGGTAAAAAAATCGATATTCTTGATTTTTTGCATTTAAACGTCAATAACTTTGGCAAAAGTATGTAGTTATGGGTTTTTTCGTAATTTTTCAGGATAATTGTAATATGATCGAGTTTTGGTTTTTCCCTATGACCATTTCTCATAAATTTACTAAAAAAAATCCAATATTTTATGCCGTTTCCGCGTGGTTAAATGATTTTCTAAAAAACTACACATACATAGCTGGTTTTATTACGGAATTTATTTATTGAAATTTCGTTATTTCATACACATAACTACTTTTGTTGAAGGAGTTCGTTAGGCATGGATGTTTGAATATTTCATTAAAGATATTTTTAATTAGGATATATTATTATATATTTTAAGTTAGGTTAGGCGTTAGACGGAGTTACCAGCTCTCATAGATCAATAGATGTCCCTAGTGATACCACGGGCCAAGTTGCCCCGGATCGGAACTAACCTATTTGATAAACTAGCGAACATAGGTGCTGGCATGATCTGGAAGACTTCCTATTACGGCCAACCCCAGTATGTATATCCGGACCAGACATCGTTTACTCAATGCACCAATATATGAATATTCTTCGAGAATTTGTAATGCCGTCACTTTCCCAGCTAGTCCGTCGGCTTTATAGTTCCCTGGCATATCCCTATGCCCAGGTACTCACATGAGGTATGTATATGGTAAACTGTTCAGCCATCTCGATGAAAGATCTACGGCAGTCAAGTATGTGAATTTAGGGATGTATCCTCCAGGAATTTAATTGCAGCCCGGCTGACGAAGTAAATTACGAACCCAGTGATGGTAACACTGTGTTCGTATGGTGCAACATACGTGTATCAATACGGTGGACGACTCGCCTTCTGCAGTAGGAGCTATGTATATCCTGTTTTATACCTTCCTGACTATGGTTTCGAATTCACAGTGGAGAGTTATATTTGCACGCTGTATATAGGAAATGGATTCAGCGTTAAGGATAAAATTGAACTGCCGGTTTTTAACATCCGCCTCACCCACCGTGCTAATCTTCCAATTATGGGCCGGCAGACCAGGATTCGAATATTTTAGTATATTTAATATGTCAACCGGGTTTTAGGGCTGTTATGTAACCCAGGTGATGGTTCTAGGGGGACAAGGAATGTTGTTTTTTCGACAACATCCAACTTGGCACCCGGCCACACCTCACCCGCTCGACTCAGAGCAGCCTTATACAGATCTATTGATCTGGCATCACCGACATATAAAAGCTTCACTCTCCCCTGATGTCATCCTGCATCGTTGCAAATTGGTGGTTTGCCCGTCATTTCTCTACGGACATCGAGGTAATGAGCCATAATGGCTGATGTCATATGGCTCAATTAGTCCTTGAGTACTGATTTGTCTTGTTGTGAGTACTGGGGGGAAATTTTCTGAATTGTGGTCGGCTTTGGCCAAAACCAACGGACGGACAGGCGGGCGATTGGGGAACCACGCTCCATCGGAATATAAAGGCATCCCCATCAAGCGGTGGGGTAATAAGCCAAGCACGGCGATTGTTTTGTATTTTTTGTCTGTATTAGCCCGTTATAGGTACTACGATATAAACCTTCCAGACTTCTTTTTTTTATTGCGTAATAGGTACTGTGTAATAGGATTTAACTTTCCGTTCTGTGATGAACACGTCCGTTCACTACGATTGATCATTAACGACTCCTGGGGCAAGGACTCTGTGGGTTATATCGAGAGTAAGTTCTTTACAGAAACCGTGTTTCTAATAAATATAGTAGTTTGTACTCAATCTAAAAATTATCTTGTAAAATTTATTTAAAAATTATGCATCCATAGTTGCTCAAAAGTCATTTGAAGGTATACAAATGTCAAGTTAAGTAAATCATATAGCCAGATGCTAATGTTTGCAGAACCTATTTAAATCTGGACAATATTGATGGAATGAAAATCCGACCGACAGGTTCAAGGAATTAGGTTAAGGTTATTGTGGTAGCCGTTAGACCAGTTTAGGTCCCTAGTGTTACCACGGGCTCATAATGCCCCTCATCGAAACAGACATGTTTGATATACAAATTTATTGATAGATAGACTACCTAGAAAGCCCGCCCCAGTATGTCCAATCGTCGTTTACTCAAATCGGGACAGTAGCATAGCAAGTGCTCAATTCTCTTCACTTCTTCCTTTTCTCCACAGCTTCTGCAGAAGTCATTGGAGTCAATGCCCAATCTTTTGGCGTGTTTGCCGATCAGGCAGTGTCCCGTCAGAACTGATACTAACTTAGACAATCTTTTCCTCTCTAGTGCGAGGAGATATTTTGACCTTTCAAGGAGTTAACGCTTATGAAAATCTAAATTTACTTACTGTTAGCTGTTATTAAAGAAAAAATGATTTAATATAGTTTAATAATAATTTTTTTTAATTAGTAAATTGTAGCATATGATGGCAGATATGATTTATTAAAAGTACATCAAAGCGTATACTATCTGGAAAATTTTACTGTTTTTAGAGCTTTATCTCAAAAATTACCTCCTTTAAAGTTAAAAAGTTGTACACCTAAGAAACTGCAAATGTGTGCTTTATTTCAAAGGCTATACTCTCCGGAAAATTTTACTATTTTTAAAGTTTTATATCAAAAATTACATAATTTTAAATTAAAAAGTTGTATACCTGAGAAATCGAAAATGTGCTACACATTTGTGACTTTAACATTCAGAAAACTGTACACTTCAGAAAATTGCTGTAACAGATTTTTAGTAGATAATTAAAAATATCGTTTACGGCAAAATAGTATAATTTATCTTACAGAAAAATGTATATGTGGATTCCATTACGAAGTTCATCCTGTGAATATGTTTTATACAAAGTAAAGAATAATAATAAAATTATTCAAAAATATATATATGTATATGTATTTGCTACAACAGGGTGGATACTCGACAATATTTTAATAAAAGGCAAAGAATTGAGGAGGATGACGTAAGTATTATGATATAAGTAACTACTAAGCAGAATGTAAAAAAAATTTGATAAAATAATGCTTATTTTTTTATTATCATGGAATGTTGTTTTTGAGAATTCATTTTTGATATTTATTTTTACCTACAAATCATGCTAGATGGCGCTGACATATAAATGGTGCTATTTCTTGTCGATTTTCATAGAAAAAAAGGCTCAAAATCACCAACTTGAAATGTGTGTAAAAAAAATCTCGTACTGAACTGAAAAAAACCCTTGAAGGTTTTGTTATGGATAATGTCAACTTTCATTTGCAATTGGTTTCATCCCATTCCCATTTCGGTTGTTGCACTGTGTTATTACTATACCTTCAATGAATTTTTCTGAATATTCTTCATGATTCAGGATCCGGAGAGATGTAATTTGCCCGTCGAAACGAATGATGGCCATATGGAAAAGCCAACTACATCAAACTCTACAGCTTCCAGTAACCCAAACGAAGTATCACCATATGATATAGGTTTATTCGTGAACAAGTCAGCTTCAGAGAGTATCGACTATATAGAAGGTCTTCATGAAAAATCTGGATTCCTCCAGATAATTATAGTTTTCCAGTGACTGGGCAAAGAAGTTTAAAATTCCAACTTTCTTGCTTACATAAATATAAATGGTTGGCGTACTCCGAGAATGAAGTCGGTGCTTTCTGTTAAACATGTGTATTATTTGCTCCTAGGGATACAGAAGTGCATAACCAAAAACTAGGAAACTTGGTATCAAGACCATTTAAAAATTGGAAAAAACACTGGACGTATTTCGCCACCACTCATCACTCGAATACCAGAGAGCTGAAATGAGATCTAATGTAGAAAATCAAGCCACAGCGTCCATCGATAAATAATTACAAATTCAGGAAAAGCAGGTCGTAAACGAAAATAGAAAGCATTTGGAAACAATAGTTCGAACGGTAGTCTTTTGTGGTCGATAAGGATTAGCACTAAGAGGAAGTTGTGATACAGGCAGAATCGATTCAAATGAAACTATTCAAAATAATGGCAATTTTAGGGCCTTGCTAATGTATGCCATAACGGATTCAAATTTAAATATTCACTTGACAAATTCACCACGAAACGCATTGTATATAAACAATTCGTGTTCGTGAAATTATAAGTATTTGTCACACTCTTATACACCGACTACTTATTAAGAGAATCAATAGTTCCAGAGCTTTCACCGTTGTCTTGTGCCTTAAAGGGTTAGCAAGGGTAACGGACATTTTTGAAATAAATAGTGGGATATTCCAGAACAGCTGATCTGACGACAATAAGCGACAGCTGACAGTTAAGGAGGTTAGGGCGAAGAAAACAAAACGTATAGGAAGAAGATGTTGACAAGGAGAAGTTTCTTGGACAAAATAGCAAGAAACTTCTTCCCTTTTTTTACCCTGACTTTACCAAGATCGGACGCAGTAGCTCTCCAGAAAACTCGGTAAACCCCAAAGCAAAGAAAGTTGGCGATTTAACATTCGTTTATTGTTGTGAAAGAGTAAACGTTTACAATAAAGATCTTATGATCTGAAATATGAATGAATCCTACAAGCTAAAAGAAAAAAAAAACACAAATGAATTTCTAAAGCTACAAACTTAGTACATAAAATTAAAAGGAAACCTTAAAAACTAAGCTATAAAAAAAAGAACATCTTATGGGCTATTAAAAGAAAAAAAAACAATCTTTGGAACTAAATAAAAATAAAGTCGAAAGACTTTCAATCTATGAAGAAGAGTTAAACTAAACTACCAAATATATACACGCGAGTGCGTCCAACCGACATCTAAGCCATATCACCGAGCGTTCCGATCCAACGGGGGAGAAGCAGTTTCGCTTAGCCAAGCCTGGCAGGCGAGTGTAACCCAAAGTGACTCCTTATCGACTTGCTATCTATACTTCCGGACAGACATACTGACGGACGGACAGTCTTTTATAACAATACAAGGTGGCGCAAAAGTAACCTTTCGATGTTTTTTGGCTGTAATTTAAAAAAAATGAAAAACTTTGATTCTTCTTGTGGATTATTTTTATTTGGTCTTTTAATTTTTTTACATCAAGTCGAGAATATGATGTCATGTAAATGGCAGCCGCCACAGTTGATTGTCATTTGAGCCCTTTTTATGGCATTTTCCATCACTTTGGCCAAAACTTCCGGCGATAGGTCTTCACATTCTTGACGGATATTGTCTTTAAGAGCTGCAAGAGTCTGAGGCTTGTTGACATAAACCCGCGACTTCAAAAAGCCCCACAAAAAGAAGTCTGGAGCGGTCAAATCAGGCGAGCAGGCCAGTGCAAATCGCCAAAACGGGAGATTAGGCGCCCGGGAAATGCATCCTTCAGCATATCGGTTGTGGCATGTGCAGTGTGTGCCGTTGCACCGTCCTGTTGGAACCACATGTTTTCCAATTCCAATTCATCAAGTTGCGGCAAAAAGAACCCGTTGATCATTGCTCTGTAGCGCTCACCATTCACAGTAACCGTTTGGCCCGCGACGTCTTCGAAGAAAAAAGGTCCGATGACTCCTCCAGCGAAAACAGAACACCATACAGTGACTTTGAGCGGGTGTAATGGCTCTTCGTGGGTTACACGCGGATTTTCAGTGCCCCAGAAGCGTAAATTTTGCTTATTTACGTACCCGCTAAGATGGAAATGGGCCTCATCACTCATGATTATTTTTGATGAATAATCATCTTCCTCTTCGTGGTGATTAAGGATGGCTTGAGCGTATGTTAGACGCGATTGGCGGTCAGCAGCTAACAGCTGATGCACCGTCTGGACTTTGTACGGAAACATCTTCAAATCTTGTACCAAAATTCGCTGTAGAGACCGTCGACTGATACCCATTTGCGTGGCACGTCGTCTGGTCGATGTCGACGGCGCTTCCATGACATCCTCGGCTACAGCAGCAATATTCTCTGCAGAACGGCTACTCCGGGGTCTGCCACGCCTAGCAGCATCTCGTGTTGTGCCAGTCTCTTCGAGGCGAGCGGCTAAACGTCGCAGTGTTTCACCAGTAGGCGTTGGACGGCCAGGAAATCTGCGACGAAATTCACGTTGTGCCAAAGTCACCGACCGATTATTGGTCAAATAAATAGTCAGCAATATTCCGCGTTCTGGAGCAGTGTAGCGTAACATTGTTTATTAACGTGTATTTCGCATGTGTTTACTACACAAATGTCAAAACAGAACTGACATTAGGGGCCAATCGCAAAATTTATAGCATTTTCTGATAGGAGGATTACTTTTGCGCCACCTTGTATTTGTCAAAAAAAGAAGGAAACAAGTAAGAAAGTTTCAGTCGGGTAAACCGACTAAGGTATACCCTCACTTTGTGAGTAATGTAATATTGAATATTACACAAATTATTCTGTCAATTTTTGTGGGAGGTACCAGAAGGGGTTTAAGAAATACACCTATATTTCGCTGAACAGTAGATACTTTAAATACATTGCACTGTGCCGAATTGTAACCGTTTATATGGACTGGTGTATTAACGTTGAGATATTAAATTGTGGTATAATTTGGCCATTTTGTGTGGGAGGTACGATAACGCCCATTTTTCACTGGACTGTAGGCACTATAAAAGCATTCACTGTACAAAATTTCAAGTATTTCTAAACACTGGTATTAATGTTATAAGCTTTTAACCTTTAATGCAAATTGGTGCATTTGTGTGGGAGGTACCGAATGGGGCGTGGCAATTTCGCCCATTTTCCTCGAGTTGATAGCGACTAACAAACTAATGCTATGTGTGGAATTTCAGAAAATTCGAATACGTATAATAGCAGTTATTAAAGAATCAATATTTCACAACATTTTAACCCTTTGTGGGGGAGGTACCAGAAGGAGTGGACCAATATGGCCTATCTTAGAATTTAGCCGGAGATAGAAAAAAATATTACCACATACGAAATTTGAAGTCAATCGGTTACTCCTTTCGAGAGTTATCGTGCGCACCAGCCAGCAGACAGACAGAGAGACGGACGGACATTGCTCATTCGACTTAAAATGACCCATAACGGATTTCCGCCGAACATACTTGGGGTCTTAGGTCACTCCTTCGATGTGTTACACTTTTTTCCGTAGCAAATGATATATACCCTCGTCACACTAAAGTGAGGGTATAATAAAATAATAATTAGTAGTAGTCAAATAGGGAACAAACAATTGGTATTATTATAGTACTTATCTTTTGGTGGAACTTATGGCACTACACTCAGGGTTGAGCTCAGGCCTAGGATAGATAGCCCCTTTTTTCTCTCATGGCTTCAGTTAGCCTTACCTCAGCCAGTTGTTCGTCTCTTCCAGAAAAATACTAATAAGAAAGACAGCCACAAACATTAGTTTTGGACAAGAAAAACAATAAAAATTTCACAACAAATAAACATATAAACGACCAAAAGTTGACTTACTTACTAAAAATACTCGGACGGACAAATACAGACGACCGGAACCTTTTGGGTCCCTTCGGCCCGTCCAGAACCGCAGACAGTCATCAAATCGTCCCTTCTCCTGTGTCCCAATTGTTTCCGCCGAACCTGAAATAAGAAAATGGAGGACATTAGAATGTCCTGAAAACCGTTCCTGCTGATAATTTATATATTTTTTTATGATACTTACCTTGTACATTACTTACAAGTTTTTTTGGGGAATATAACCCTTATCTGAATTTGCTTATATTTACCTTTTTAAATTCCGAGAACCTGAAAAGAAAAGATATAAATGATTAATTTTTTTTTATTTTCGGGAAATGATCCCAAATAAAATTGTACAATTTGAATTGAAACGAAATTGCTAAAAATGTTGTTGGCTTAAGGCCTATTTAAACGGTGGTAGGGGAATAGGTAGGAAAGGGGTAAGTATGGGATACCTAACCCAAGAAATGTGGGTGTCAAGGTGGAATCGTAAACCGATTCCAGTGGGAGGGCCAAAACTTGACATAACACCAACCAAGTAGTGTATATGTTCCGTGAAGTGTACGTAATCTGTGCGTTTCGTGAGTGTCTTTGCCTGCCATCCTTTCCTCTTGCTTTTGTTTCTTTTTTTTTGTCAAACTTATTTCGGGTACCCTTTTCTTAATATTTACGTCTTCGTGGAAGCCCGGTATGATTATAGTTTTTGTTTCTGTGTCAACGTCCACCACGCCGGCAAGAACGCCACCCCGATCCGACGAGCCACGCCGACAACGTGGACCAAAAAAAAAATAGATCGAATGGATGAACAGTGCACAGTACACCGTCATAGCGGACGAATTAGATGATATTTCAGGGGTTGAGCAAGTTTCGAAGTGTATCCGATACATTAACGAAAACGATGGGCGATATAAAATTTGCGAAGATTTTTTGATTTTCGTCCCAACAAAACAGATCGATGGAAAAGGTTTGGCTGATGTTATTCTAAATTTCCTCGAAACTTCTGGTATTGATTGTAAGTATTTATTTGGGCAATGCAATGACGGCGCAAGAGCAATGAACGGAGAATTTCATGGGGCGCAAGCATATATCCAAAAAAATACAGCTTAGCACATTACTCACATTGTGCAGCTCACAGCTTGTACTTCGTTGTATGTTAGGCATGGAAAGTAGTCCCAATTAGAAATTGTCTCCGCACTATCCAAACCATGTACCAACTTTTTTCAATATCCTAAGGCAAATAGCTCTTCAAGAAGCAATTTCTAACAAGAGCAATCTCCGTGATGATAAAAAGCAAAAACCAGTAAGGAAAGGCTAAAGTCGGGCGGTGCCGACTATATAATACCCTACACCACTCTCGTAATATTGAATAACTCTGTTATATAAATTTTGTAATTCATGTATAAATTGTTTACATAAATTTACTTTTGGGACATTTTATACTTAAATAATACCCTGTACCACAGTGTGGTGTAGGGAATAAAAACGATTGGATCTAAAGAGCCAAATCGGATGAGCTATAGCTAAATCTTTACCGATTTTCTTCAAATTCCGCAATGTTGGTTCATGAATCAAGAAACTCTACCATTCTACATTTCAAAACGATTGGATGTAAAATATAGCTTATATAGAACTAAAGGGCCAAATCGGACGAAACATATATATGGGAGCTATAGCTAAATCTTAACCGATTTTCTTCAAATTCGGTAGTGTTGGTTCATGGATCAAGAAACTCTACCATTCTAAATTTCAAAACGATTGGATGTAAAATACAGCTTTTATAGGACTAAAGGGCCAAATCGGACGAAACATATATATGGGAGCTATAGCTAAATCTTAACCGATTTTCTTCAAATTCGGCAGTGTTGGTTCATGGATCAAGAAACTCTACCATTCTAAATTTCAAAATGATTGGATTTCAAATACAGCTTCTACAGTACTAAAGAGCCAAATCGGACGAAACATGTATATGGGAGCTATAGCTAAATCTTAACCGATTTTCTTCAAATTCGGTAGTGTTGGTTCATGGATCAATAAACTCTACCATTCTAAATTTCAAAACGATTGGATGTAAAATACAGCTTCTATAGAACTAAAGGACCAAATCGGACGAAACATATATATGGGAGCTATAGCTAAATCTTAACCGATTTTCTTCAAATCCGGTAGTGTTGGTTCATGGATCAAGAAACTCTACCATTCTAAATTTTGGATGTAAAATACAGCTTCTTCAGGACTAAAGAGCAAAATCGGACGAAACATATATATGGGAGCTATAGCTAAATCTTAACCGATTTTCTTCAAATTCGGCAATGTTGGTTCATGGATCAAGAAACTCTACCATTCTAAATTTCAAAACGATTGGATGTAAAATACAGCTTCTATAGGACTAAAGGGCCAAATCGGACGAAAGATATATATGGGAGCTATATCAAAATCTGAACCGATTTTCTTCAAATTCGGCAATGTTGGTTCATGGGTCAAGAAACTCTATCATTCTAAATTTCAAAACGATTGGATGTAAAATACAGCTTCTATAGGACTAAAGGGCCAAATCGGACGAAAGATATATATGGGAGCTATATCTAAATCTGAACCGATTTCAACCAAATTCAATAGCGATCTTAACAGCCGCGAAATACTCTAAACTGCAAAATTTCAGAACGATCGGAGTAAAATTGCGACCTGTAGTCGACGAACAACTTTACATGGACAGACGGACGGACGGACGGACATCGTTAAATCGACTCAGCTAGTGATTCTGAGTCGATCGGTATACTTTAAGGTGGGTCTAGCTGTGTTATTTTCAGGTGTTACAAACATCTGCCGTGAAACAAACTTATAATACCCTGTACCACAGTGTGGTGTAGGGTATAATTAAAGCGGTGTTGCGCAACTCGATGGGTAGAACGACATGAGTCTATTGAAATATATCTTCACCTACAAGTAGCCGTTTTCGAGGCTTTGGAATGCATCTACCCCCTGGTCTGATCAGAAAACTACAACATCTGCATTTTATTGATGGCTATAAAAATGTTGGATTTTCAAGTTTCGGTCCACGTACTTCATTCAGATCACTGCTGGGCATTATCATTTAATCGGGTTCTTCAAAGTGAAAATCAAGATTTAGCTGAAGCCGTTCATGGACATGCGCGGAAATTGTACTCATAATTTTGGAGCGATTTGTTCGTCTATTAAAATATTTTGTGAAGAACAATACATTCATATCAAGAAACCAAGGATTGCGGTCCGACAAAGTCGTCGTTGCAATGCTAATGCAACAGATATTGAAGAATATTATAAGATTTCGACCTATATTCCGTATCTAGATTTATTCATCACTCATCTCGAAGATCGCTTTTTGAAACACCGTGGAATTTTGTAAAATTTCCAATGTCCTTTTCCATCTAAAATTGCAATACTAAATGAAGAAAATTGTAAACAGTTATTTGAAAAATATTCATCAATTTTGACTGATAGTTCTTTTGAAGTGCAGATTAGTGAAGTGAAGCTTTGGAGAAGAAGAATTGAAGCGGAGAATGTCAGAAATTCCCTCGAAGCTCTTGACATATGTAATATAGATGCATTTCCAAACGTTCACAAAATATTGACAGTGACGGCGATGTTGACTGGGACTACAGCGAGAAACGAACGCTCTTTATCAATATAGCGTCGGCTGAAAAATTCCTTGCGGTCAACCATGACTGAAAATCGTTTCGGATTGGCTTCCCTGAATATTCATCGAGACATTCCAAGATGATGTTAACGCAGTATTAGAGGAATATTTTATTTCGCCTCATCGTGTCAATTTATTAAAACACTAATACAATTAATATATGATTTAAATTAATAAAATTCATAATGAAAATATTACCTAAGTATTTTTTAATGTTAATCAATATAAATATATGTGTTTACGACGGCGGGGGCGTAGGGGAGCAAACGACCAGTTTACGTTTACTCCGAGAGTTTTAATAAAGAAAGAGAGTAGGAGAAATAGAATATAAATAGAAATAAAACACGATTAGTTGCAATGTAATAATAAATAGGCAAGGTGCCTGAGGGTTATTGTTGTTTTTGCTGCTAAGTGTGTGGTAACGAAGATTTACCTTTACAGCAAGATGTACTTATTCGGTCGACGATCCAAGATGGAGAGGGGTGTGGTGACGACCATTGCACGTAGCGGAATTATGTCTACTATTGCAGGTTTTCACTGCATGTCCTCGTGAAAGACAATTCACGCAGCACCCAAGCTTTTTTATGACCGAAAATCTATCACTAACCGAAAGGTTCTTGAATCGAGGACAAGAACGCAATACATGACTCTGCTGGGGACAAAGCACACAACACGTGTTCGAAGGTGACCGGGGAGGACTTAAAGGAGAGACATTTGTAGAATGCAATGTTTTGTCCTTCACCACGGGCTTTTTCTCAGAGCCGAGACCCATGAACTCCCGAAGGCAAACTGAAGTCTGAATTCTTTCCGTGAGGAAAGAATCTAAGTCGTGCCAGGAGGATAGGGATGACTTATTTTTTATACTCTGTTCCCAACGAGTAAGGGTTAGTTTCGGCAAACGACGGAGGCATTGAAAGACCAATATGGGATCCCAATGGTCAGTCACGACATCGTAGACTGCCATTGTCGAAAGACACCCATTTATTTCCCGTTGTATGGTCTTTAAACCCGAGCTAGTCTCGCGGTCTAGCACGGGAAGATCGAAGAGGAGCTTTAGGTGACTATTCACAAGAATGCGTTTGTTGTCATACGCATCTTCCAATTCTTTCCAGGCAAAAGCGAAGCTCCCGTGGGTGAGAGGGAATCTCGAGACAATTTCCCAGGCAAAATCTCGAGACTATTTCCCTTGCCTCACCTCTGGTTAAGATGGGGGTTTTCCAGCAAGGGAGGTGAGGGTAGGCGATGCGACGAAATCCCTTCTATGACAAACTCCAATAACAACGATAGCTCATTAGTGGGGGTCCCCCCACGTGTGTGTGTGTTCACGTATGCATTTATTCATGCGTGTGTAGTGACCGATGTTGGAGATGCAGTAATGCAAGGGGCGAAATAGAAAAGGAAAATAAATAAAACACAAGAGTTTAGTATTTTCGATAAAGGTAAAGGCAGAGCTTTATTTTGTAATTATGATAAGGTATATTACCATATAGCGATGCGTAGGATCTGTAGAGATCCAAACGGCACGATAGCAAAACGACAAGGGATATGCGCGAGTGCAAAACAACGACTATTAGTGATGTGCGCGATTGTATCGCCTAACAAAGACTAGTTTCAATACGAGAGCCGGATGAAGCAAGGTGTCGAAAATCCGCAACAGCCTCTGCTTGCGGGAAGTCCCTCTCTACATCCGAACTATGCGAATAATGTCCCGGGAGAGTTGGAGAGAGATACAACGCTGGAAGTCTCTCCTTACAATCCGTGCCATGCAAATGTCGTCTTGGGAGAGTTTGTAGAGAGATTCTTGCAATCCATCTACGATCCGTGCTGAGCGAATTCGTCCCAAGAGAGTCGAAGGAGAGCACCAGACGCTGAAAAGCCATCTCACAATCCGTACAAGCGAATATCGTCCTGGGAGTGTCGTAGCAGGGGCTTCTTCTCCTTCAAATCGCCAGGGTTGCCAATCAACGAAGGAGATGCACAAGCTGGGGAAGTTGCGTGACAATGTTACGAACTTAAACAATATGTACATATATGCACTAAAAATTGATTTTTAATAAAAAAATGGGTACAATATGTGAAAACCCCCAAAACAAAATCCTGCGCATGGCCCTGTGTCATTTGACGGCAAATCCCAACAATTTTTAAAGACAGACTGTCGACATTCGTCATATATAGCTCCACGTACAACATTTCTATCGATTTTTCTTTCAGCCTTTAGACTAACTATTCATTTTCCGTGATCTCTTTGTTTCATACATTTTTTCCCAAAAGGCGCAATCGAAGATTTTTTCATCCTTTCTTCATCTTTAAAATGTTTTCGAAAAGACCAGTTTCTCCATTAAAAATATATATTTTGACATCCATTTTTGGCCACAATTATAAACTAATGGTCCATGTCAGAAAGTGTAGTATGAAACATTAAAAATATACTTATCGGTTTCAGTCCAACATTTTTAATTTTTGAAATTGAAATTTTATTGAGAAAATAGCTATGTGCTGAAAAACACATAACTACTTTTGTTTGTGCTCTAACGGGCCACTCAAGCTTACAGGCACATCTTCATCGCATAGGACTAGCAGAAAACGACGAGTGCAGGGCATGCAGGGAAAACATCGAAACGATGGAACATTTTCTGTGTCACTGCCCAGCTTCCGCACATGCAAGATCCCGATATTTCGGTTCCGACATATTGCCAGACATGACTCATCTCAGAGGATATGACTGGAAGATACTGAGAAAATACGTGTCTAGTACCGATAGACTCGTGAGGTATAAAAATATCATAAATAAGGAGCGCACAACAGGCCGAACCACTGGCTTAAGTGTATGTCCATGGAAATGAGACATTTTAAACGTTTCCTCTATTCAACCTAACCTAACCTAACCTTTGTTTTTATTCAGGAAACACATTGCTAATTGTGCTACTATATGAACCAATTAAGATATCGAAAATGTTTGCTTGGGCGTTCTCCTTTTAAATCGTCATCATCGTCAAAACCAGTATTTATGAACACATTTAGTTTTAATGAATCTTTAATAAGTCAGAGTCAATTGCAAACGAATTTTTAAAATACTTGTTGCATTCGTTTTTCCATACAAATTATACTACATGTGTAAATCAACTAAACATGCGGTTATCTCACAAGATAACTGCTAAAAGCATTGCCTAAAGTAGAAACTGTCGAAAAAATGAGTTTGTAGGACAAATAAACATATACTCCTAAATTTGTAAATAAACAACATATATATCGATCGAAAGGTCTAAGTCTCTTCTTTCTTAATTTGTAAATCGGTTAATAACACTGTGCAACAGTGAAAAAAATACACGGCCCTGGCAGTATAGGTTCGATTCTACTCTCAAAGGGTAGTATAACCCTATACTCGGTTTGGCGAAATTGGTGACCAATTTTTTTTTATGGGCCTCCAAAGTTTCTGAAAATCAGTCAGAAAATCAGTATGTTCCACAAAATATTGGCTTTAATATTTTCCATAATGTTGCTGAACATACCCTATACCAAAAAAAAAATATTTTTGTTACATAATAGTGAAATACTAACATTTTTGGGGTACAATGTGGTTTTTTGAGCTATTTAGGGTACCTAGACACGTTCAGATTGTATTGATATGTTCACAAAAGTTGTTCATATTTACGTTGGCTACAATTTTTCCAAACATTGTTAGTGAAAAATTACGAGTCCCTGAAAGTTATGCTGAAAAAAGTGAAAAAAAATATTTTTTCCTGCAGTTTATCAAAAAAAAGTACCGGAAACAATTTTTTTTTCGCAAAGTATTTTAAGAAACTTTGTTCAGCATATTCTTAGCTACATTATTGCCAAATATAGTTAAGCGGTATCACCAAGTCTGAATTAGTTGTTGGACAAAAGCTGATGACACCTTTTTCGAGGGGCCCCCTGATTTTCAGAAACTTTGGAGGCCCATAAAAAGAAATTGGTCACCAATTTCGCCAAACCGAGTATAGGGTTATACTACCCTTTGATAGTAGAATCGAACCTATACCGTCAAGTCCGTGTATTTTTCAAAAAGTGTTCATTTGTTGCATAGCGTTATTAACAAGGTTCAATTTAACAAGGTTTAAGTGTGAAAAGGCAAGAAAATCGGGTTTTTAACCGTATATCCGGATTTTGGGGGTGTCCATGGAATTTCAAAAAAGGATTCTTATGTTACTCGACAAGACTTACAGGAGAAATAATATGGCGTCATTTGCTTTTCAACTTGAGTTTATTTTGTCGCACTGTGTTAACAACCACAAGAGATTTCCTCGCTAACACTACAGGTCGGATGTAAAATAGGGTTTCTACGGCGCTTACATGTCAAATCGGGTGAAACATATATATGGGGGCTATATCTAAATTTGATCGGATTTTCTCCGAATTTGGTAGTGTTCATTCACGTAATAATAAAACTCTCTCTGCCGAATTTCACAAAAGATCGGATGTAAAATGTGGTTTCTACAGCGCTTACATGTCAAATCGGGTGAAACATATATAAGGGGACTATATCCAAATCTGAACCGATTTTAACCAATTTCAATAGGGATCGTCCTTGGGCCAAAAAGAGCACTATTCAAAATTTCATCACAATCGGAACATAAATACGACCTGCACTTTGATTACAAGAATACATGGACAGACAGACGGACAGACAGACGGACATGGCTAAATCGACTCAGAAAGTGATTCTGAGTCGATCGGTATAATAAACTATCTCTTCTCCTTTTAGGTGTTACAAACAAATGCACAAAGTCATAATACCCTGTACCACAGTGTGGTGTAGGGTATAAACACAGAAAATTTAAATTGAATGGGGAATTTTTATTATCATTTGAAAGAATATTCTTTGGCATTTATTTTTTGAAGATTATGTCTATCAAATGTTGGCCGAGGCTACGTCTCAGATGGTCCATCCATTGAGTCCAATTTTCGATGACTCGATTATGTTGACCACAGAACGTGAATTTTCGTAATAAAGTTGAACGATTTGTAATCGTTGTTCAGGCGTAAGTCTTTCCATGGTGAAATGCCAAACAATACTTAACAAAAATAACATGACAACATGACACGACTCACACGTGAT
The DNA here is from genome assembly GCA_963930755.1 of Eudasyphora cyanicolor. Classification (NCBI taxonomy): domain Eukaryota; kingdom Metazoa; phylum Arthropoda; class Insecta; order Diptera; family Muscidae; genus Eudasyphora; species Eudasyphora cyanicolor. The sequence goes on along the minus strand of OZ005735.1, from coordinate 70,035,552 downwards.
CGTAAGACCCCATTATGTTGACCATAAGTTGAGCGAAGTGCACGAAACACATTCCTCACAGAACGTGAATTTTCGTAATAAAGTTGAACGATTTGTAAACGTTGTTCAGGTGTAAGTCTTTCCATGATGAAATGCCAAACAATACTTAACAAAAATAACATGACAGCATGACACGACTCACACGTGATCTGTCAAAAAAAGGCTATTGAAAAAGTATCTCTACTTGGTTCACCCATTATAAGTATATTATCACATACCAAATTATCACATATAATAATCCGAGGAAGCTAAACCTGGCGAATAAGGTGCGTGCTAAGGCAATTGGAACTTTAATGCATTGATTTTGCCAATCGCAATAGTGGATGTGTGAACTGTTGCATTGTATTTATTGTGAGCAAACGCGGCACCCATCTTGCGCACAGCTTTCTTATCATCAAATTTTCCGTTAATATGCGATGTACGAGTATATCACTTTTTGAAACTATGAACCTATGACTAGCTCACGAACTTTCATCTGATCCAATACCATTGTGTGGATTTTTTAACCATTTCTAGAGTGGACAACACAATTAATGGACCACTACGGTGTTCGTCTTGGCAGCTCGTACGGCCCCGTTTAAACTCTGCCACCCAATATTTTGTAGTTGTAAACGAAGGAGCAGACTCCCCAAAGTAGAATTTAGCTTGGTTTTAACATGTTTGGACTGAATATTTTATTACATATCGGTGACCAATGTTTTCCATGTTTACAAATTCGCTGCGATCGTTGAGTTTTGAGGGCTCAAAAAAAATTTAACAACGTGGTACCTTGAATCTTAAAACAGTTGTTTTAGTAGGTTGCCACGTTTCACGAAAGTAATTTTTTAAACTACTACCGTCATCTCTATGTCATTTTAGCTATTTTTGGGACCGATACTCGGCAGAAAGGATCATTAGCTTCTTGCCTAATAATAAATCATGTTCCAGCAAAATCTTGGTATGTACAAGTCATTATCACTTGCATTACCTATTAATGACAACAGTTATATAATTTACATTTATCTACTTGATTGAATAATTATTATTATGCGATCCTCCTATTAATCGCGAGGTAGTTCAGTGCGCGCGCGTTCAAGCCCAACTCCCGGCAAATGAAATTTTTCGACATATGACGAAACAATCGCTAATTATGCATTTTTTCTTTCTCTCCATATACCACCACTGGTGGTGGAACTAGGGTTGCCAGACGGTCGGGATTCGTCGGGATTTTCCCGACTTTTCGAGTATTTACAGAGTCCCGATTATTGAAGTAATTTAGGGGGGAAATCCCGACTTTTTTCCATTTACTCTCTACACTATGGAAAATAAAAGCGCAGTAAAAAAAATAATAAAGAAAGTACAAGAAAATGCTATTTTCATATGTACTTGTTATGTACATTTGTAATTTTTCCGTCACTAATCTTTCATCTTTCAAGAAATGTAAATTTTGAACGAATTCAGCAACTTATCTAAAAGAATAGCTATTAACGTGGGTGAATTTGGTAGAAATTTCAAAAGTTATACAAATTTTAGATGCAGTGTCCTATGACATGTTGTGCATCGACTACTGCAAACTTCGAGCTATGTATTTGTAAATAATTGCCACGGATATTTATACCCTTGTTTCATGGCAGATGTTTGCTACAGCTAGACCCACCTTAACGTATACCGATCGACTAAGAATCAGATTTAGTTATATATAGCTCATTAGTTATAAAAACTGTATTTTACATGCAATTGTTTTGAAATTTAGCACGGTAGAGTTTTTTATCCAGAGAACAACTTTGCTCAATTTGACGAAAATCGGTTCAGATTTAGATTTATATCCCATATATATGTTTCGTCCTAATTGGCCCTTAAGCCCTATAGAAGCTACACGGTGCAAAATCGGCTTTTTTGATATGTTTGAATCGAAACAAAATATATTTGGAACACCAATTTTTAAATATTTTATATTTCAACTGAGATACTCTCCCGACTATAGACCAACCTGCTTCTATACAGTGATAGAAAGCAAGTATTTTACATGGCAAAATATATTGCAAGTATTTCATTGCGTGCCCACAGACTATATCATGATTTCTGGGGCGTGACCCCCGTCATCAGTAGTCTACATGGCAGGCTTTTCATCGAATCATCAATCAAAGGCTTTTTTGAAAAGCCTGCCATGTAGACTACTGATGACGGGGGTCACGCCCCAGAAATCATGATATAGTCTGTGGGCACGCAATGAAATATATTTTGCCATGTAAAATACTTGCTTTCTATCACTGTATAGAAGCAGGTTGGTCTATAGCCGAGAGAGTATCTCAGTTTAAATCATAACGATTACAGACCGAAATAATAACGGGCAACCGACATATTTTATATTTCTTTGCAAATAAATTTTATTTGAAAATCAATATAATATATTTGGAACGCATATATTATTATTTTTCAACAAATAATATTTGCAAACTAAATTTCTCAAATAAAAAATGTGTTTAAGTACAAATAAAATTATTATTTAAGAATTTTTCCAAATATATTTTATTTAAAAAATATTTCCAAAACTTTTCTTGCCTTTTTCGAATTTCATTTTTAATTTCTTCTTGGTTTTAAATTGTACCTCCCAGTTATGATACCATATGCAGCAATAACTCCTTTTTAAATCAATCATTTCAAATTTCTGAGTATATCAAGCCATCATTAGTTGTCAATCCTCTAAGTACATACTTTATATTGATCTAAGATTTTACGATTTCAATTATTATTTTTACGAACATTAAACATTTCTAAAAATTTAAATTTGAATTACTGAAAAATTTTAAACAATTTATGTATTTTATGAATACTTAATGCAAATAAATATTTGTTTCGGAAATAACAGTCACATTGGGATGCAAACAAATATTTGTTTAGAATAACATCTTCCCAAATACACAATTTTTGTGTGTACCAAATATTATATGTTTCGAGTGTACCATAAACATATATATGTTTCAAGCCGAATATGTTTGGGACAATATACTACAGAAGCGATTTTTTCAGCGTGTATAGTTTACATCCAACCGTTTCAAAGTAAAAGCGAATTTCGTGACGAATAACACAAAGAAAGTATTTGTGGCAAACATAATATTGACCTATAGTGTATATAAGTTATTTTGAATATTCTTATGATAGACTTTTATTGAAACTGTAATGAGTTTTTTTTTAAATGCCAAAACCAATAAAATATTATCTTTTTATTTGTCCCGACAAATCCCGTTTTTAAGTCTCGGTTATCCCGACTTTTCGAATACGGTGTCTGGCAACCCTAGGTGGAACTCGAAACTATACACACACCTCATAAAAGAATTACTTACGTTCACGCTTACTTTTGAAATAATGGTAAGCGTGGGGGAAGTTATTTTTCAGCTTCTGATATGCTAGAGTGGAAACACTTTACTCGAATGACATGTAGGTATGTGTAAAAAAATTCGAAGGGTGGCCAAATTATAAGCTGTTACTACTTTTGAATACAGCTTACCCGTCAAGTTATTTCGTAATGGGAAATTTTGCTGGGTAGTAACGAATATTTCTAAGATTAAATGTATATATTGTTTTTATTTTATTTACTATAAAATTATAACGAACCACCATCGTTCACAGACGATTTCGGTTTAATTCAGCAGAGAGGAACTCGCTCCATCTTCCGGCTTGACGAGATTTTTAGCACAATCTGTGACCTCTGACAAAAAAAATAGACATTTTCGATAAGAAACGTATACATACTAGTATACGAGTATAACAATAATCTTAACAATAGAAAAAGTACTCGACAACAAAAAATGCGGTATAACTAAGTTTGACGGGTTCTGCTAAAGATCAGTTCCCATCAGCACTTCTAAGTTCTAGAAGATGAAAATTTCTTTCGTTCTGCTCACCCTAGCTTTAATGACTTCGGTAAGTTGAAGCTGAAAATCAAGATTCAAACTTGACATTAATTACATATGTATGTATATCGTACTAGGTCATCAATGGAGATTCGTTCCGTTTCGGAGGTAGCTTAAACTCTGCAAAAACTGGTATTGAAATTTTCATGACTATGATGGCAGAAATTAAAACCAATGTTGAGGCTTACATCCAGGATATACCAGATACCGAGGCTTACAAGAAGTATCGAGAAACATTTGTGAATATTTTGAAAAAATTCGATGACGAGATCGTGTGTAGCGCAGAACTGGTCACAATTTATAAGGAATTGAATGACGTGCTCGACCAACTCAATAGCGATACAAGTGAGGAGGCGAAAAAAATCCAGGAAATAGTTGTGGCCCATAGAAATGAAAATTTTGCCACCGAATATATGTATGGCATATTATTTATGGAATATCCAGATATCCATAGGCAATGTGAGGTAAGTTTTAGTAAAAATATGTGATATTAGAAAAACAAAAAGAAACCTATTTACATTTCACAATTTTTAGAATGTCAGTGATACTATGCGTCTGCAAAATCAAGAACGTTCAAAGTTCATAAAGGCTGCCAGAGAAAATTTTAAGGAATTGATAGCATTTGTCAAAACTCAAATGGAGTTTGTAAGCGAGACGATGCCTGAGACTGACCCCAAAAACAAATACAAGTTAGAAATTGAAAACCTTTTGAAAGAATTCAATGAAAAGTCTCGAGATGATTTATGTGAACGTAAATTGGTTCGAATTTATGGAAAATACAACGAACTGTATGATAAAATTAATAGCGATCGGAGTGATGAGGCCCAAACTGCTATCGCTGCACGCGAAGAATACTCCTTTCAAGAAAATAAAATACAATTGGATAATTTTATCAATGCAATACCCGATGCTGAGAATTATGGCAAATACAAAAAGGAACTCCAAAGCCTTTCAATGCGATTCGATGGGAAGAACATAGACACAATAGAAGAAGTTTTAAACAAATTCGAAAAAAGTGAAGAAGTCAAGAAAATTAAGGAAATAGCCGAAGAATGTTTTTTGAAAAATGTCTTTAATAGATACAGAGACGGGCACAACTATATGGAAGATCCCGAATTATGGGAATTAAAATTTTGTTAAAATAATGTAAATAAAAAGTATGTCAAGTTGGGAAAACCCAACCATAAATTTCAGCGCGTTTCGATGAACAATTAGCATAGCTCGATCTGTAGACTTGTACACACAATATTGAGAATTCTGTTAAACATGTACATGCTAAAATTCCAAAGTTTTTTAAAAGATAGACAATGGGAAGACCAAAAAAGTCTTGGGTTACGCCAAACTAGTAGACGTACTAGACAAATTCGAGGAAGTGTACGAGAAAACCGGTCAAAATTTAACTGAATAAACCTAGAACATCCGTGAAATTGTCGAAATTTTAAATTATATTCAGGTTACAGATATCATAAGATAATTCTGACAAATTGTAAGACTTTACTGCTACTCGTATTGTAAAATGTTTTATTATTAAAAAACGAATTTTAGATATATGTATGTATAATCTACCAAGCTTCTTTTGACTAATTTTTCGTAGGGCTATATGCTTTTTGTAACCTACACTATTTCTTCAATATAAATGCAGAAAATGTTGAACTACACTATGACCTGGCTGGATAAGATGTATGAGGGATGCATTAAGCTCTCGTATATCCCCAATCAATGGAGGGGCACCAAAGTGGTATTCATAGTTAAAGCGAAAAATATATCACACACTAGGCCTAAAGACTTCTGTCCTCGTTTCCATTAAAATCGAATCGTCCCTACTCCTTCATTAGAGAAAATCTGGATACAAAACTCTTGTCGTGAAAACTACAGGCATACAACAAGGGCAAGTCTGCAGAATCGGTCCTGCATAAACTGGTGGGCACTATCGAATCGTCCCTACATTTCAAAGAAAGACTCTTAGACTCCTTCATTAGAGAAAATCTGGATACAAAACACTTGTCGGGAAAACAACAGGCATACAACAAGGACAAGTCTGCAGAATCGGTCCTGCATAAACTGGTGGGCACTATCGAAACGTCCCTACATTTCAAATAATACACTATGGTGGCATTTCTTGATATTGACGCGGCTTTTAACAAGATTCACTAATATTTGGTAATTGCGACGCTGTCGCATCTAAGGGTCAACTATATCTTGATTATACTTAGTGAGCGGTTGCTCTCCAGAAGATGCGTAACTGCAAGTGTCGGGGTCACTACTGTAGCGAGATTTGTAAACAAGGGGACTCCACAGGGAGGTTCACTATCTCCACTAATTTGGAATCTAGCGATGAATAGAATCCTGTTAGTTTTGGAACGTTGTGGTTGCAAAATCGTGAGTGGCAAATTCAAAAATGTTCGACTCTACACATACCAACGGTCTACACCTTCGAACGGCACTTCTCCACTTAGATACCTGCCAGAGAGTAATCGGTTGGTAGAACACCAGGAAATAGAAAATATCTTCACTTCTACACAGATGGTTCGAAGCTTGACGATAAGATAGGCTTCGGAGTACATTGTAAAGAACACAGTCATGATATAGCTCATAGAATACCAGATACCTATAGTGTCAATCAAGTTGAATAACATAATATTATATATATTATAAAATATTATATATACGAATATTATATAATAATATATATTATATTATAAAGGGTCCGCCATCTAACGTTTTTTTTTCAACTAGTGCTTATTTAGCTCATGTCTGATTAGACAGATAATTAGTTTTATATTCCCGCTGAACAAATATGGTTGTGTATACGCTTGAACTTTGAAAAATACGCTTGAATGCGATCGACTTACAGAAGATGCCGATTTTGCCAAAAAAAAATCATCTTTTCAGATGAAGCTCATTTTGATCTTGGCGGGTATGTAAACAATCAAAATTGTCGCATTTGGGGCACAGAAAACCCGCACGCATACATTGAAAAGCCGATACACCCAAAACGAGTCACTGTTTGGTGCGGATTTTGGTCCAGAGGCATAATTGGGCCATGAGCAAGGAGTGGCCGTTACAGTCAATGGCGATCGTTATCGGGCCATGTTGAACGAATTTTTGTTCACAAAAATTGAAGAGGATGATATTGGCAACATTTGGTTTCAACAGGACGGCGCTACGTGCCACACAGCCGAAGCTACACTCGATGTTTTGCGCGAAGTTATTTGGCTGACCCTTTATTATCAGAGCCACAACTCATCCTTAACTCACAATTATTCAATTCTTCCTACACTTCGCTTTTGTTTATCTCTCTAAAATTGAAAACGCTCTTCCTTCTGCTATTAGAGTACCGAACATGTTCACATTATCATCGGGATAAGATTGACGGTCTGTATTTCTAACAAAAGTCTCTGCGAATGAAAACCAGTCACTCACTTTCGTCAGGAATTTGGTTTCTCTAAGGTTCGTTTGTTCGTTCGCCTGGTCTTTCTTAATGACGTTAGCAATTTACCAATTGGAAAATAATTTCATTGCCAGATCAATAATTTCAAAACTTTCGGCCTAAACAAGCACACACTAGCGGTGGCCAAAAATCAACCCTGGTTGGTCAGCTGAGCTGAACCAAGACTCTCATTTCTTTCTCTCCCACGTCTCTCTCATTGTGCACTGATGATTTTTTTTCCATCTTAGCGAGCTGCCAATGTTGTCTTCTTTATGCTTAAACATGTATACAATTTTATTATTATTTAATTGGTTTTATCATAATTATATTAATATCTACTTATTTTTGATTTCAATAACGTTTTTTGTCATTGTTCCTATCAGTCGACAAATAAAACAAAGTGATTCGATCTGACATTTGTGTTCGTCCAGATGACAGCAAAGAGAGATAGAGAAACCAAAATGGTTACGTTTTCGAACGAGTTCATATCGTGCGACTTGTCGTTCTGATGGTAGTTAGTGAAACCCAAATCAGCTGTTTGTCGTCTGGCAGACAAAGGAAAGCAAATTTTTAAGTCACAGAAACAGGCCGTGAATATTATTTTTTAATGTAGTCACAGATTTTAAAAAATTAAGTATTTATATAAAATATTTAATCCTTGATTATCCTGAAAAATACCTTTCAATTTTTTTCGTTCTATTTCAAAAATTATTCTCTTCAAAGTTATCATTCACAACATTCAGTCGAACAAACAGACGAACCGACATTAATTAATTTATATTTTTTTAACCCATTGAGATTTATAATTCCTAGGGAGGATGTTACAATAGTTCAAATGGTAGATACATAATTTAAATCTGACATTCCGCTCAAAAGTTACTTCGGTTTAAAAATAACTAAATTTGTAAAAAAAAAAAATTAGACGACCAATTTGGCGCCCCATAAAATCTGAACCGCTATGAATTTGAATTTGGAAAAGCGGTAAAAGGCCATAACGTCTTGTAATAAGGCCAAAATAATCAGATCACCTTTCTACGAAAAAGACAACAGACCACAATGTCCCCATCAACAGTACACTCACCAAGCCCTTCAATGAAGTGGCGAAAGAGAGTCTAGTGATGGCTTTTATAGACAGAAGTAGTGAGATGGCACCATCCCCAAGCATAAATGGAGCCATGTGCGATCGGCCATTATGGCTCAATACCTAGATGTCCTCAGTGAGATGCCGGTCACACCTCCAATCTGCAACGATGTAGGATAACATTAGTGGTATTCATAAAAACTTAAAACAGCTTTACAAACCTTTGTTAAGCAAAATCTCTTAAAACTGTATTCATAAACGATTATAACGATTAAAACACCTCTTGTAAACCATTGTAAAATGCGTGAATTTTAATATTGGTTCGACCCTACTTTAAGCGTTTGTTAAAGTGACATTTGCTTTTTCTTCGTATGCATTTGCAAAACCTTTTTATGGAATTTTTTAATTAAAAGAAAAAAATATTATAAGACTGATTTTGAACATATTTTCTAGAAATGGTTTAGGTTAAAATAAGGAAAAAAGAATAAAATACGTAACTGTTCCTTCTAGAACGTTTTTATGTCAAAACGGAATGTACCATTCAATGGGGGTATATCAAAACATGGACCGATTTCTCACATTTTTCCAAGAAGAGTTAAAGGCATTGTGCAACATAAGCTGCTGCTTATCCCAAGAATTTCGTAAGGATTGTTTCCTTTTTTCGAGCAGTACTTTGATTGTCACAGACGGACGGACGTGGCTAAGTCAACTCAGGGAATGATTCTGCGTCCATCGGTATATAAAATGCATTTTTGCATTCTTCTTTTTCCCCATATTATAAATCGGTATAATTAAAAGTCATTGCGATATAATTTGCAGATTGTTGCATGTGCGAAGTTTATGCATGTGACAACGGCGCCATTGTCAGAAAAACATGTTATTGGCAACACTGTCTATAAAAGGTTTTTTTTTGGCAATTATGCATATAAGTATTTACAAAATATATTGTAAATACATGAAATTGTAATGTTTTCTTGCAATCGTCTGAACTGTCAATTCACATTTGCCTAACAATCTGTCATTGTCCGTACATTTGCAGCACTTTAACAGGGTTGATAACGTTTGCCGATCTGGCAATCCTCTATACTAAGCTCTATTTAAAATGCTGTTTATGAATACAATTTTTTAATAATCGTTTATTAGGCCAAAAGTGTTTGTTAACTAATGTGCCCTTTGAATCATAATTAGGTTTTTTTTATGAATACGGCTGTAAATCTCTTAGCTTTCGGTGATGCCAGATCAGTAGACCTGCATAAGGCTGCTCTGAGTCGTGTAGGTGAGATCTGCGCGGCGCCCAGTTAGATATTGTCGTAAAAACTACATCCCTAGTCACTCAAGAGCTCTCACATGGGTTACAGAAGAGCCATACAACTCGGCTGACATTCTTGAGATTATTGCAAATTCCAGTCCTGGTCTGCAAACCTATAATTGGAGAATTAATAAGAATACTAAGGCGGATGGTAAAAAACGGCAATTCAATTTGATCCTTAATGCTAAATCTAACCCCCATTTAACACGGTTAAATGGAACCTGCTATATGGCTTCGAGACTGTAGTTTTGAAGGTATACAAGCAGCATATAGCTCCCATTTGCGGAAGGTGAGGTATCCCCCATGGTCGATACTCAGCCCTCCGGAAGTACGGACCTTCCCACACTCATAATTTATGGGGCATCAGATCCTAATACAAGGGCTGAAAAATTTTATCTGAGGACGAGAGCACTACTTCGGGCACTGAGGAAGGTTTCACGACTCCTTGACGCATCTGATGATCTGATCCTCGATGGTACAGACGAGGAGATTGACAACACCTTTGTTGGGTTAGAGGTCAGGCTTGCCAGTTTTTTTAGTGCCGAATCCCCAAATTTTTATTTTTTATCCCCTAAATCCCCGAAAAAAGTGTTCTTATCCCCAGAAAATATTTTAACTTATGTGAATGATGTATTTTAAAATTCAATGTACTTTGTACTAAAATTCATTTTGTTTGTACAAAATGTACCTTGTCAAATTATCAAATATATCTGATTCAAACTCTTCCACCTCATCTACATCATCTAATTTTTTTGTACAAGTTTTTGTATTAAAAGTTTGATCATTTCTGCCAATGGACTAAATAATTGATAAAACACTGAATTTTTTTTAAAGTACATTAAAGGGTTAATACTAGCGATTCCAGTTCTTTAAAATCGAGTTGGACCAGCAGAATCCCCTTACTAGTAAACTTTACTCCAAAATTAGCTTAAATTGTTCGAAATGTCGTCTCGGAAGAATTTTATAAATCGCATTTGATTTCAATTAAGATTTATAAATATCCATAGAAATACGTATTGGCAATTACTACAGGTTGTCTATTTAAGTCGTACTCGAATACACTGCGAGTCAAGCTACTTTTTGTAGGAACTTTTGACAAAATTTTTTCGAACGCATTTTCTAAAAAAATAGATTTAACAGAAAATAAAAATTTTTACATAAATAAAGACATGTAATTATAAAAATTGCAATCCCCGCCAAATCCCCGGATCCCCAAACCAAAAAATATATCCCCATTCGCGAAGAAATATCCCCAAATTGGGGGTAAATCCCCTAAACTGGCAGCGCTGTTAGAGGTTAATCTGTCGGTTACAATGGTAAGAATTCTACAGATTAACCTTCATCACGGTAACGCAGCCGCTGCTCTATTGCTGCGCTTTTCCACACGTGTTAAAGTACAGTATCCCCTGGCTGGAGAAAATTTATTTAGGCTGTATCAGGCTTTCATACTTCCCGTATCGATGGAGGGAAACAAAAGTGGAATTCATACCCAAAGCGGGACAGGTATTGCACACTTGGGCGAAAGACTTCAGACCAAATAGCATATCCTCCTTCATGTTCAAAGTTCTGGAAAGGCTTTTAGATTCTTTCATTAGGAGAAACCTGTATACAAAACTCCTGCCGGGGAACCAACATGCTTACAACAAGGGAAAGTCTCCAGAATCTGCTTGCACGAACTTGTGAACACTATCGAATGTGACACAAATCCTTCTAAAAGACCAATTCCAAAATTTTTCTAAAAAAAGTTTTTTTATAAAAACAAATAGAGTAAAAATAACTCTGAGAATGGGAGAGTATAATTATCTCTCAAATAGATTCAATTTAAGAAGAATTCTTTAAAATAAAGACAACTGTCATAAAATTAACTATCAGAGCCGACTCTTTTTTAAAGTCAGCACAGCCTTAATTTTATTCCTGAAATTTTGTATACTGATTAAGTCCAAACCGGCTTTAAAATTATTACATAAAAGATGAATCCGTACATTTAAAGATGAACCTATACAAATCTAAAGATTAGTTTTAGATTAAATCAATTAACTTTATATCAATGAAAAATTCTTAAAAAACATGTAAATTATCTTTGTTTTAATGAAAATTGTGGTAAGTACGAGTAAGTGCAGTCTTTAATTTTATTACAATCTTTTGTTTTAATGGACACTTTTTTACCAGCTCACAGAGACCAGTTTATGTCCACAGTTACCATCGGCTGAAATGCACTTCATCGAAACCAACCTGTTTAAAATACAAAGTTATTGATAGTACGAATATCGGTACCGGAGAGATCTATTAGGCTACCTAGAAAGGCCGACCCCAGTATGTCCAGACGTCGTTTACTCAAAGCGGGACAGTCGCATAGCAAGAGATCAAAGCCCTCAATTTCTTACTCATATCCACAGCTTCTGCAGAAGTCATTGGAGTCAATACCCAAGCCACTGGCGTATTCGCCGATCAGGCAGTGTCCGTCATAACTGATACCAACGTAGACAATCTTTTCCTCTCTAGTGCGGGAGATATTTTGACCTTATCAGGTAGGTATTAGAGGATGTTTAACAAATACACTTATTTTTCGCTAAACAGTAGATACTTCAAATATATTGCACTGTACCGAATTGTAAGCGTTTATGTGCACTGGTATGTTAAAGTTATGACCTATTCAATTGTTGTATTTTTTGGGCATTTTGTGTGGGAGTTACCAAAGGAGCGTGTTGTTTAAAATATTACACTGTGCAAAATTTTGTTTTATTTTCGTGCGATTGTACACATAGAAAACAGTTTGGTTGCCTCAACCGAATATTGGTAGTTCGGTCTACTATCATGCGATTACCTCAGGACAACCAACATTTTGGTTGTGGTATACTTCTGCTTCCATGTTGACAACAATCATATTTGGTTGCGCCAACTACGAAAATGGTGGCTAAAATTATCTGTTGTATGTTGCTACAACTAACTGTTTTAAAAAATTGGTTGTCCTGACAATTTATCAGTCATATACTACCGAAAATTAATTAAAAGCAGTTTTCATTAATTTTTATTCTATTTATTGAACAAAAAACCAAACAATTCATAACAAATTAAAAATCCCATATTACAAATTAGTACACGAAAAAAACACAAAACTTTTAAGCAAATATCGCTTAACCCTGTTTCAAGATTGTTGCTTTTATTTTTTCTTTATGTAAAACATTTTGCACAACAGATTCTGCATTTCACAGATTATTATCCACACGAATTATATTTGACTATAAGTAACATATCGCGACCTAAGAGTGAAAAGGCGCTAAGTCCGCTTTCTACCAAAATGTATTTTTTGAAGCGGGACGTAAGATTAGTTGGATATGCATCGATTTGAAAACAAAAAGCCAAAAAAATGATGCCTTGTCATCTTTAAAAGCTGAATCGTAAAAGCGTTAAGTACATATACCCTTTATAAAAACATTCATACACATTAAGTATTTTGCCTCCCCTGTAAAATTTTAAATATTGAACTTAGCGCCTTTACACTCTTAGGTCGCGATTTGTATTCCGTTCTTGAACAAAATGTTGAAGATTTTTTTATGTCAAATAATTTTTTTTTTTTGTCATGTAACAACAAAAGAACAGCAACCAACTTTCGGTATTTCCCAAAATATATTTAGTTATTCTAAATTTCGAAAATTATTTGGATAACCAAAAAACAATTATTTATCAATATTTTTCTGTTATAGTAACAAATTATTTGCTGCAATAATCTTTGGTCTATTGATACAATTTCTGTTGTCAAGAATAACACATTCGTTGTCTCTACAAAATATCGATCATATGGTACTATAATAAAATTTTAAAAGTAGTTACCACAACTAACTGAATGTCAATGAAAAAAAAATCTTAAATCGATTGATACAACCATCTATTTAGTGGCAAGCATTTACTTTTGATCGTACCCATGTTATTATTGTTGTTCGAACTATTTATATTTAAATACAACTGACACACGGTGTAGGCAATATACTTTTTGTTGCTAGTGGTATTTTTTTTATTGTTACAATCGAATTACAATCAAGTATTTATATATAATGGGTGATCCATTTCGAGGTTCCCTACTTTTTTAAAGAAAAAAAAAACACGGAAAATTCAAATTGAATGGGAAATGTTTATTATCATTTGAAAGAACATTCTTTGGCATTTATTTTTTGAAGATTATGTCTATCAAATGTTGGACGCGGCTACGTTTCAGATGGTCCATCCGTTGAGTCCAATTTTCGATTACTCGTTCGAGCATTTCGACTGGTACCTGGCGAATGACACGCGTAAACGTTGTTCAGGCGTAAGTCTTTCCATTATGAAATGCCAAATAATACTTAACAAAAATAACACGACTCACACGTGATCTGTCAAAAAACGCTATTGAAAAAAGTATCTCTAATTGGATCACCCGTTATAACATTACACTAATTAATCTGTCAATTTGTTGTCAAAACGTTGTAAACGTTGTGCAGGCGTAAGGTTTCCATGATGAAATGTCGAACAATACTTAACAAAAATAACATGACAGCATGACACGACTCACACGTGATCTGGCTATAGAAAAAAATATCTCTACTTGGATCACCCTATATATATAAATACAACTGGCACATGGTGTATGCAATAAAATTTTTGTTGCTAGCACTATTTTTTATTGTTACTATCGAATTGCAACCAATTATTTTCCTGGGTGTACCCACGCTATCAGCTCTTAACTTTTTGTATAAAATAGTACTTTTGTGTGAGAGGTACCAAAAGAGGAGTGGCAATAGCCCTCGTTTTTTACTGGACTTTGGCACTATAAAAGCATTACACTGTACACAATTTCAATTATTTTTATGCACTGGTATTAAAGTTATAAGCTGTTAAATTTTGGTGCAAAATGGTTCATTTGTGTGGGAGGTACCAAAAGGGGCGTGGCAACTTCGCCCATTTTTCACTGGATTGTAGGAACTGTAAACCCATTACACTGTACAAAATTTCAAGTCTTTGTATGCACAGGTATTCAAGTTATAAGCTGTTATCTTTTCGTGCAAAATAGTACATTTGTGTGGGAGGTACAAAAAGGGGCGTGTCCATTACGCCCATTTTTCACTGGAATATAGGTACTACATATAAAAGCATTACACTGTACAAAATTTCAAGTATTTGCATGAAGTGATATTATTGTTATAAACACTTAACTTTTAGTGCAAATTGCTGCATTCGTGTGGAGCAATTTGCACAAAAGGGGCGCGGCAACTTTGCCCATTTTTCTCGAGGTGATAGTGACTATTGAACTAATATTATGTGTAGAATTTCAGAGGATTCAACTAATAAATATTAAACATTTGTGGGGGAGGTACCAGAAAGAGTGGACTTATATGGCCCATCTTCGAACTTAGCCGAAGATAGAAAAAAAAAATACCACATACCAAATTTAAAGTCAATCGGTTACTACTTTCGAGAGTTATTTTGCGCACCAACCGGGAAATCTACGAATCCTATGGTTCCCATCTATTCCCAGGATTGGGACTGGAGAGTGATCCCAGATTGGTCACCAGTCCTAGATTATCTAGAGTCTAACTGGTTGTATCTTCGGGAACGCAGCCTGACCAGAGCACTTAACCTGGTACCACGGGAGTCAGGAAAGCCCTCGGGCGCAGGTTCCGGCCTGACTATTGTTGTGGACCCTATTGGGTGCAACGTGTTGGCTGTGGTTGAAACCAAAATCGCTGGGAGAGAACATTCTCGGATATGGAGTTGCAAACCAACCGGGTGCCATGACCCTTAGAATGGCAAGGAGTTTTATTTGGGCTCCGCTCCTAACCAAGGAGGAGGGAAAAAGAATCCTGAAACACGGAATTGTTTGGAACTCTTGCACATTTTGCGTGGGGGCGTTGGTCGACGCATGTATTCACCCAGGTGTTTAGAGCACGGTGGGCTTAAGTCTAACGGCAGTAACTCACCTAAATCCAGAATACCTACTGTGCGCACCAACCAGCAGACAAACAGATGGACGAACGGACATTGCTCATTCGACTTAAAACGACCTAAAACGGATATCCACCGAACATACTTAGGGTCTTATGTCACTCCTTCTATGTGTTGCACTTTTGGCCCGTAGAAAGTTATATATACACAGAAAGAAAAATGCCATACTAAATTCAAGTAAAAAATTCTTAATTTAAGCCGAAATCGTACTTAAAAATTTAAGTACGTTCGTACTAAGTTTTTCTTAAAACAAGTATAAGTCGGCTTAAATTTAAAAAATCAAGCGCTGAAAGGCTTACAATAAGCATTTAATGCTTGAAATCAAGTAAACATTTCTTGAAAAGGAAAATTAAGCCTAATATGGCTTAAAGTAAGAAAAAAAAGTTTACTTTAATCTCTGAGAGACAGAACCATTATAGAGCACAACCCTCCCAACCACTCTCATGCAAGTGGTTGATTTTGGCTGGCGCAACATCAAACACACATGCATATAAATTGTCGAGATGTACGTATATGTATAAACATTTCGTGCGCGACCGTATCCAATTCGTTTCTCGCTCAAGCAGTGTTGGCAAATACATTACTTGGCGTGATATTTTTTGATTTTAGTTTTTTCAAGTTGTTAATAATTCTTATTCGTTTCGTTGATGCTATTCCGTATATGTTTCATATTTAAATCCAATAAATGCATCAAAACTTTTACTTTTGCTGTCAAGCAATTGTCTTTTGACATACCATTGTGAAAATTTGCATTATTTGCAATACAGTGGCAAAAATGGTATACTTAATATAAATGGTATATAGGTATAAAACCGACGAAAGCACAATAAATCTAGTATGACCAGGCTTAAATCAAGAACTTATCTGGCTTTATTATCAGACTTAAATCAAGTGTTGGGCAGGCTTAATTCAATCAAAAATTTCTTTATTGAAGCCCGTTTCGCACTCAAATTAATCCGATAAAATTCTTAAATCAATCGCTTTATGCTTAAAATAAGAATTTTTCGGCTTAAAATCAAGCCTAATCAGGCTTAATAAGCGCTAAGATTAAGAATTCAGGACTTAAAAATCCGTACTTGATTCAAGTATTTTGTACATGGTATAAGAAAATCCATACTTAACGTACTTCTGACACCGCTACGGCTTGATTCAAGTACGGATTACTCAATTTTTTCTTTCTGTGTACCCTCGTATCACTAAACTGAAGGTATAATAAAAAGTAATTCTTAAATGTACGTATGTTCAAATGTATGTTCAAAAAATATCGTGAATTTTTAATTTCCGCGGGCTACGAGTATTTGATTTTTGATATTTTTGTAGCGTTATGTTGGTACTCATGTCCCTTACTTATGCTGACAAGGTCGGTTTTTTTGAATGTTTAGTTAATTTTTGACAGCTGTTGTGCTTGGATGTGTTTTAACTTGTCTTCGATTTTTATCTATTTCAGAAAATGGATCAACGAATCTGCATCAAATTTTGCGTGAAAAACAAAATAAAGTGCGCTGACGCATTCCGAATGTTGACTGTGGCATATGGTGAAGCTACCTTGGGCCAAAAAATGTTCTTAGAGGGCCGAGAAGATGCGAAGGACGAACAGCGTGCCGGACGCCCGAGCACGTCAACAACAGACGAAAACATTGATAAAGTGAATAAAATAATATTGGCCAATCGACGAATTACCATTAGAGAAGTTGCTGAGGATCTAAACATATCGATTGGCTCGTGCCATTCGATTTTAACCAATGATTTGGGCATGAGTCGGTTTGGACCAACAACAGCATCGCGTTAACATTGCTCAGGAGATGTTGAACTCGGTCAGTGACGACCCAAATTTGCTTCAGAGGGTCATAACTGGTGACGAATCATGGGTTATGGTCAGGGGCGTATCCAGGATTTTGGTTCGGGGGGCCCAACCTTTTTTCCATAACAAAGATAAACAATTAAAAATGCGTTTATTGTGTAGGTAAGGGAAGTTAATTTCCTTAGTTTTTTATTCGAATTTTATTCCTAAATATAAATATGTACTTTAGTACGAGATCATCAAAACTTGTAATAATAAAATACGTAAAGGTTAAAATGTATTCTTCGATTTTTTTAAAGAAATATATCAATTATTTCATCGATTTTGACTTCATCTTTGTATATAGACATAAAAGCCAGATAAGATAGCCTTTCTCCCTCCAATCTGTTCCGGAGATAAGTTTTTATTCTTCTTAACGTCAAGAACAAAAACTAAAATAACATCTAATGCATTTGATGGCTTATCATTCTTCTGCTTCCAATAACACAGTGCGACAAAATAAACTCAAGTTGAGAAGCAAATGACGCGATACTATTTTTCCTGTGGGTCTTGTCAAGTAAAACACGAATCTTTTTTTTTTTGGAATTCCCCGGACACCCCCAAAATCCGGATTTACGGGTAAAAACCCGATATTCTTGCCTTTTTTTACTTGAACGCCTATAACTTTGTTAATTATTAAACGATTTCCAATCTCTAAAAGAATTTAGAAATGAGAGAATTAGACCTTTCGGACACCCCCAAAATCCGGATTTACGGGTAAAAAACCGATATTCTTGCTTTTTTTACTTGAACGCCTATAACTTTGTTAATTATTAACCGATTTCCAATCTCTAAAAGAATTTAGAAATGAGAGAATTAGACTTTTCGAACGATATTTTGTTTTTTTTTTGAAGCTGTAGGAATATAGGTTTATTTGCCCTACAAACACATTTTTTCATTTTTGTCTGCCATTTTATAGTTTAGACAATGTTTTTACCAATTATATTGTGAGATAACCGTACGATTAATTATTTTACATACTCGTATATAACATATTTTAAAAGGAAAAAAAATCCGTTTGCAATTGACGGAGTTATTAAAGTTTCATTAAAACTAAATGTGTACATAAAACGTACATCGTTCGAAAGGTCTTATTCTCTTCTTTCTAAATTCTTTTAGAGATTAATAAAATCGGAAATTAATAATTAATAAAGTTATAGGCGTTCAAGTGAAAAAAGGCAAGAAAATCGGATTTTTACCCGTAAATCCGGATTTTGGGGGTGTCGGGCAAATTTCGTAGAACAAACGTTGTTCTACTCGCCAAGACCCACAAGAAAAATAGTATCGCGGTTTTTTTGTTTTTGGACTGTCGCACTGTGTAATCAATCCATATACTTATCCATATATATCAGCTAATCTATATACATACTTATTTCAGCTAATTTCTGGCTAGCACCAATCAAAAAATCGTGAGACATGCACTTTTCTTATTTTTAGTTGTTATCACTTTTACTGTTACCATTTTTTACGCTTTTGTATTGTTTTTTTTTGGAACTGCCTTCCAAATATTTTTCGTGTTTTATTTTTTTTTTGAATGATTTTGAAAATTGTAAATAGTTTGCCAATGTTTAAAACATTTCGGGACGTAATAGATACGTCCCTGTTTATGGTTACGACGTGGAATGGAATGGAAGCTGCCGCATGAACCAAGATCGAAAAAAGCTCGCCAAGTTCGGTCGAACGTAAAGGTTTTGCTCACAGTTTTCTTTGATTGCAGGGGCGTGGTGCATTATGAGTTCTTGCCACAGGGTAGTATGGTCAATAAAGAATATTACCTGCAAGTTATGCGCAAATTGTGCGAAGTAGTCCGCCAAAAAACGCCCGGATTTGTGGAAGAACAAAAAATGGCTTTTGCACAATGATAACGCCCCTGCACACACTTTGTTGCATGTTCACGAATATTTGGCCAGAAACAACAGAGTAATGGAGCCGCAGCCACCGTATTCCCCTGACCTAGCCCGCTGTGACTATTTTTTGTTCCCAAAACTGAAAAGGCCCATGAAAGGGCGACGCTACGCCACGATTGGGGAGATAAAGACGGCATCGAAGGAGGAGCTGAACAAGATCACAAAAAATAATTATTTGAAGTGCTTCGAGGATTGGAAAAAAAACTTTGGCAGAAGTGTATTATATCCGAGGGGAATTACTTTGAAGGTGACAAAATTGATATTCATGAATAAATAAATACTTTTTGAAAAAATACAAATTTTTTGAACATACTCGTATTATACGAGTAGATATTCTTTTTTGATTTTCCAATACATATAAAAAATAATAATAAATAAAAACTTTGGAAATACTCGTACGAAGAGCTGTCGTTAAAATATCTTCGTAACATGTATGAAGTATCTTGGGCTCGAAATCATTGCTGAAATCTTAAAATTTAAGACAATTTGTTAGATTTTCAGTACGTTTTTTCTTAGTGTACTATTATATTTCCTCTACGATGTATCAATACTTTCATACATAGTTTTCTTGTAATTGATCAATCGATCATATCGAATGAAGTCTTCAGTCTTTTTGAACAAAAAAATATGTATGTTGTTGTTTTTTTTACAAGAGGACAAAGAGACAGTGAATTGTAGAAAACTACTAATCTAGCGACATTAATTAATTCATTAGATTTTTTCATAACGTACACACTGAAAAAAAATCGCCTCTGTAGTATATTGTCCCAAACATATTCTGCTTGAAACATAAATATTTTTAGGGTGCACTCCAAATATATAATATTTGACAAATACAAATATTATATGTTTGGGAGGATATTGTTCTAAACAAAACTATGTTTACATCCTAATATTTTTTATTTGGATATGATATTTCCCAAACAAAGATCTTTTTGCGTGAATGTATGTCTACTATTCTTTAATTGTTTTAAGTTTACAGCAATTGAAAGGTAATTTTTGAAATTTTTAATGTTAGTAAAATTTCTTTATAATTGATGAATTGAATTGAATTGGTTTCAAATAGAAGTTAATGCTAAGTACGCCATTTTTAATAGGAATGCATAATTCGAAAATAAAAAAATTAAAACTAATATTCGAAAAATTCAGCAAAGTTTTGAAAATCCTTTTTTTAATAAAATATATTTGGAAATATTCATAAACAATAATTTTATTCGTATTTAAACAAATATTTTATTTGAGAAAATCAGTTCGCAAATATATTTTATTCTAATATATTAACATATTGGTTCTAAATACATTTTATTGATTTTCAAATAAAATTTATTTGCTTGAAAATATATAATATTTAAAAATTTGTGTTCCAAGTATATTTTCTTTCGATTCAAACATATCAAAAAAGGCGATTTTGCCCCGTGTAGCAATACAACACAGTTTTATTCACTTACAAAACGTCAACAAAATTGTTGATATCAATTGACTTTCCAATACACATCTTTTCACAACAAAAAAATAACAAGGCAATCAAACTTTTTAATCATTGCCGTTCGTTCACATTCGGATTCATTTCACAAAGTGCGGTCGGTTGTTCGGAGTTTGATTTTTTGTTAATAAAGCTATATAACTCTGTCCGTCAATTCTGGGTTGTTCGAGTATTGTTGTGTTTTTTTGTCTGCCTGTTTTCTGTCTGACGTTGCCATTGTGTTGTGCCTCAGAACAAACGACCAATTCAGAGTTTTATATCTAATGTACTTCTCGCCGTTTAACGGAAAACATTTCTGAATTTTTGTTTTGAACAAGTTGTCGTTGTCACTGTCGTCATTGTTGCTACTGCTGTTGTTGTTGTCGTCGTCGTTGCCGTTGTCATTGTTGTTACTGTTGCAACCGGTGTTTGTTTTTTGGCCGTTTTATTACCAAACATCAGATTTCAATTTACGTGTTTTGAACTGAGATTTTCTCAATGAAGTGTTAGTTTCGAGTCAAAACTGTGGAAAAGGCTTAAACAAACGCGACAACAAAAAAAATCTTGTTTTATTTTTTGTTAATGTCAGTCAGTGTTGTTTTCCATGAAATGTGTTCGGAATACAGAATTAGTTCCTTAAAAGTATAAGAACACCGTTTTACGCTGTTGTTTTTGTCCATTGGGATTCCAATGTGCAGTTGCAGTGCCGCTAAGCATTTGTTATGCATCTACGTGAAAATCTAATGTATATTTATGTAAATTTGATATATGGTTCATCGCCTGGCACAGTGTTTTGGAAACTATTTACATTAACAAACAGAGACAGTGGCTTAGCAACTAACAATATTGTGAGGAAAATAGCGGAAAAATGCAACCCCGTGAACTAACTATTGTGTGATCATACAATTTATGTCTTGCAACATTGGCAGAAAAGTCATTGTAAGACAATAAAACACACACCGTTGCCATTGTGAAATAATATGCAGATTTGATTGTCAGATGTGCGAAGTTTATGTATGTGACAAAGGCCCATTGTCAGAGAAACATTTTAATGACAGCGTGAAAAGCCATTCAAAATATTTAAAAAATCGCAAAAAAATATTGCTTAATTATACCCTCACTTTAGTGTGACGAGGGTATATATCATTTGCTACGGAAAAAAGTGTAACACATCGAAGGAGTGACCTAAGACCCCAAGTATGTTCGGCGGAAATCCGTTTTGGGTAATTTTAAGTCGAATGAGCAATGTCCGTCCGTCTGTGTGTCTGTCTGTCTGCTGGCTGGTGCGCACGATAACTCTCGAAAGGAGTAACCGATTGACTTCAAATTTGGTATGTGGTAATATTTTTTTCTATCTCCGGCTAAGTTCGAAGATGGGCCATATTGGTCCACTCCTTCTGGTACCTCCCCCACAAAGGGTTAAAATGTTGTGAAATATTGATTCTTTAATAACTGCTATTATACGTATTCGAATCTTCTGAAATTCCACACATAGTATTAGTTTGTTAGTCGCCATCAACTCGAGGAAAATGGGCGAAATTGCCACTCCCCTTTTGGTACCTCCCACACAAATGCACCATTTTGCACTAAAAAACTTATAACATTAATACCAGTGTTTAGAAATACTTGAAATTTTGTACAGTGTAATGCTTTTATAATGCATATAGTCCAGTGAAAAATGAGAGTTATCACCACGCCCCTTTTTGTACCTCCCACACAAAATGGCCAAATTGTACCACAATTTAATATCTCAACGTTAATATACCAGTCCATATAAACGGTTACAATTCGGCACAGTGCAATGCATTTAAAGTATCTACTGTTCAGCGAAATATAGGTGTATTTCTTAAACCCCTTCTGGTACCTCCCACAAAAATTTACAGAATAATTTGTGTAATATTCAATATTACATTACTCACAAAGTGAGGGTATACCTTAGTCGGTTTACCCGACTGAAACTAGCTTACTTGTTTTTTTGTCTATTTGAAAAAAAGTATGACCCATATTGTAAAAGTAAGGGAATATAAATAGAAAAACATTATTATGACTTTGTGCATTTGTCTGTCACGCCTAAAAAACATGTCCGTCTGTCGGACTGTCCACCTATTCTTTTTGTCAATGTGCAGGTCGCAAATATGAAGCTATCTTTATGAAAATTGGTACAGCGGCATTCCTTAGACTAGGGACGATCCCTATTGAAAATGGGGCATATCGGTCTATGTATTATTTTTTGGGCGGATACTTCAATTGATCTGCTTGAATGTTAAGATTTCATACTAAATATTATCCCTCTTAAAAATGGGGCACATCGGTCTATGTTTTGGTATATCGCCCATATAAAGGTCCCCACCTATGTCATTTCTTGACGCTCTGCAGAACGGATTCTTCAATTGATCTGGCTGAAATTTAAGAATTCATACTTAATGTTGGACCTAATCATCCCTAGTAAAACTGGGGAACATCAGTCCATGTTTTGGTATAGCCCCATAACAAATGGTCCATAGTTTGATATTGCTCCCATATCGATCCCTCCATTCTAAAACATGCTAAGTCGACTTAGCATAGTTTTAGGGCGATTGCAGTTTTAATTTCTAAATATTCCAAATTATATTCAGTCAAAATTTGGTCTTTATCCATCAACCCAATCAAAACTTATTCACAAAACAGTACAGGTCATTCGATTTCCATTACAAAGGAAGTCCACACAAATTAAAAAAAATCATCAAACTTTGATCGCCTCTCCTGTAAAACTACCTGTTTGCATTTAGCATAGTTTAGAATGGAGGTATCGATATAAAGGTCCCTTCCGATTAGACTTCTTAGCGTTCTGGGGGTGCATTTTTTAACCCATCATGCGGACATTTTGAATTAAATCATATCTAGTGAAAAAAGAGTTATCGATCCGTGTTTTGATAAGTAAAGGGTGTTTTTTAGACGTGTGGGTTTCAAGAAGAAATAAAACGCATACAATTTAATGTTATGGGCAAGAATTTAGCTTTATTATAAAGACAAGGGTTTGCCACTATGTTATACAAATGATTTCAGGCAAGTGGCCGTCGCGGCTGACTCGAATAAATTCCAACCGAGACGCTCAATTTTCGACCACTTTTTGCAGCATTTGGGGCTGTATGTCAACAATAACGCGCTAAATATTATTTTCCAAGGCGTCAATCGTGTCGGGCTTATCTGCGTAGACCAACGACTTCACATAAGATCACAAAAAATAGTCCAGCGGTGTTAAATCGCACGATCTTGGATGCCACGCCACAGGCCTACGACGCGAGATAATGCGCTCACCAAAAGTTTCCTTCAATAAATTGATTGTTTCGTTGACTGTATGGCATGTAGTGCCATCTTGTTGGAAGCAAAGGTCGTCCACATCAACATCCTCCAATTCAGGCACGAAAAAGTCATTAATCATGGCTCTATAGCGTGCCCCATTGACTGTAATATTATGGCCGGCTTCACTTTTGAAGAAATATGGACCAATGATTCCCTCTGCCCATAGAGCACACCAAACAGCGACTTTTTCTGGTTGTAACGGCGTCTGAACAATGGCTTGTGGATTATCATTACTCCAAATGCGACAATTTTGTTTATTAACGTACTCATTTAACCAAAAGTGAGCTTCATTGCTGAATTCCTCGCTGATGGAACCATTATTTTGGTAATCAATTTGCACGATTTGCAAACGTTGTTCCGAAGTAAGTCTATTCATTATGAAATGGCAAACCAAACTGAGCATAAATCAAGGGACTGCTGTCAAAAAGACCAACTCCGAAAAAGTATTGCCAAATTGAAAACCACACGTTTAAAAAAACAGCCTGTAAATTCCATAACATAGAGGGATCCTTCAATAAAACTGACTAGATCATACAGAGCGGTTTCGGTTGACTTGAATTGCTGTAGGCATGCTGCTGGGTGGACAGTATCCTGTGATCAATTTTAGTCCTAAGGTAACTATATATTAATCTCTTAAGGGTTTTAAGCAGGGAGCAGTCAGCCACTGGTTGTAGCTCGGCCGAAGAGGCATAGTCTGGTATTGGCAACAGGATCAAAGCTTTTGAGAGACCAACGAATTATAGATTCGGTTACAACCTCACTGACGACCTCTGATGGCTACATTTCAAAGGAATTTCCAATTGAAGTACTCGTTCTGATCTATTTCTTTTGATCCAGCAGTACTTCTAAATTTGATCTTCACAAAAATGAATTTAGCATGGGCTTGTCGCCATTGCTTATTGCATCGTGTTTTGACTGAAATTTGGTGTTAGTTTTCAATATCGTATTTAGCCACTCCACAAAGAATCAATAATTGTCAATCGAGTAGGCGACCATTATTAATTTGCTTAAATTTTTCATCCATTCTCTCATGATTTGGTATTTTAGCGCCATTCTTGAGATTTTTCATGTTATAGTATTGAATGTGGCTCATGGTACGGCCGAACTTATCCCCATTTTTACTTGTCTTTTTTTCTTCATATTATTTCTAAGTGTATCTAGAAATTGTATTCATTAGCAAGGATATGCATATCTGAATAGACTACAAATAAATTTAACCACTGCGTAATATAGTGAGCTAGGAGCAAGTGTAGCTACAGCCACCCTATCTGAAACTGTATTTATCACCTGTTCGCCATTTACCTGGAAATGGGAAACAATTCCCCTACCTACGATTCGCACGTATCAAAGCTAGTTGAAATTTTGCATAAAACTCCTATTAACGGTTCAATATACATACATACATAACTTTTATGTAGAGAGGAGAAGTAGCCTATAATTTACATAGTGTACATTTTACAAATTTATTTTACATATGGTAGATATATATTTGTATCTTTCTACAAATAATGTATGAAGGCATTACAACAAAAGTGGCCAAATTCTTAACGAGGTGTTCTAAATAAAGAACATCTGAATTGTATTTAAGTTTGAAAAATGTATGGTTTATATGTAATTAGATTAGTTGCTCATAAAGTATTGCAAAACGCTTTATTTTCAATGTATCCTTCGGATCACAAACGGACAATCTTTGAGGTTACATTACCTTTTGGAAAATCTTGGATTTTCAGATCCCCAACTGTTGAATAATTTCTTCTTTACAAATCTGTTGAAGTGAAACATCTCTGAACAAATTGTTCTTCGAAAAAATCTACTTCTTGTTCACGTACCCATTCGAGATACCCGCGACGACGTTATACTTACAGAAATATGGGTTTCAATTCCTGTGTTATTTGGAATGCACATGCGTATAAATACCAACCCTTTGTCAAAATTCGCTGTTCATTCGAGAGGTGCGAAATTTTAGACAACTACAGATTGTGTTTCCGGCAAATAAAACTTCATTTACTCAAAATACTATTTTTCGATACATTCATTCAAAAAAATAATATTTTAGTATTTATGATCCGATCTTGATGAAATTCTGCAAAATCAGGTTCAGATTTAGATATGCGCCTCAGATATGTATACGAATATGTGTATGTACGAGTATATTTCCTCGAATTTCCCACAAGAGCTCCACAGGACTGGAACAAGGAAGAACTCAAGCACAACAAAAGAGGGCTGACAAAGGCTCAAAATAAATTCTGGATTAATTTATGCAATGGCGTAGAAAGTTCATCCAAAGCCTCAAGATTGTCGAACAGCTCAACGCCCTGTACGAGCATTATTAGGTATATCAAAAAAGAATACGCCCAGTGAGGATTTGGAATCGTTTGGCATTTCATCATGGAAAGACTTACAGCTGAACAACGTTTACAAGTCGTTCAACTTTATTACGAAAATTCACGTTCTGTGAAGAATGTGTTTCGTGCACTTCGCTCAATTTATGGTTAACATAATCGGCCTACTGAGCATGCTATTCGCAACACCATCACCCATCTTGAGACCCAGCATTCATTATTGGATAATATTCGACCGAATAGACCACGTCCAGCACGCAGTGAAGAAAATGTAGCGGCCGTAGCTGAGAGTGTACACGAAGACCGTGTAGAGTCGATTCGCCGCCGTTCGCAGCAACTCGGACTGACGTATGGAACGACTTGGTACATTTTACGTCGAGATCTTAAATTGAAAGCATACAAAATACAGCTTGTGCAAGAACTGAAGCCGCCCGACCTTCCCAAGCGACATCGCTTCGGTCTATGGGCTCTTGGAAAGTTCCAAGAAAATCCGACGTTTTCGAGCCAAATTTTGTTCAGCGATGAGGCCCATTTCTGGCTCAATGGGTATGTAAACAAGCAAAATTGCCACATTTGGGACGAAGAGCAACCTGAAGAGATTCAAGAGCTGCCACTTCATCCAGAAAAAACAAAGGTTTGGTGTGGTTTGTGGGCCGGTGGAATCATCGGTGCATATTTCTTCAAAAATGATGCCGGTGAGAAAGTTACCGTCAATGGCGACCGTAATCGTGCCATGATAACCGACTATTTGATGCCTGAAATTGAAGCTCGTGATTTCGGCGACATGGTTTCAACAAGACGGCGCCACATCCCACACATCGCATCAATCAATGGATTTCATGAGAGAACACTTCGGTGAGCAGATAATTTCACGTTCTGGGCCGGTCGATTGGCCAAAGATCGTGTGATATAATACCGTTAGATTTTTTCCTGTGGGGATATGTAAAGTCTAAAGTTTATGCGGACAAACCCGCTTCGATTCAGGCCATGGAGCAAAACATCACGCGTCTCATTCGCCCATCTGAGACGTAGCCGCGGCCAACATTTGATAGACATAATCGTCAAAAAATAAATGCCAAAGAATGTTCTTTCAAATGATAATAAACAGTCCCCATTCAATTTAAATTTTCTGTGATTTTTTTTTCTTTAAAAAAGTAGGGAACCTCGACATGGATCACGCTATATATACTGGTATTAAAGTTAAAAGCTGTTTACTTTTGGTACAAAATAGTTCACTTGTTTGGGAGGTACCAACAGGAGCGTGTCAATAACGTCCACTTTTCTCTGGACTCTAGGTACTATAAAAGCATTACACTGTACAAAATTTCAAGCATTTGTATGAACTGATATTAAAGCCATGAGCAGTTAACATTTGGTTCAAAATTGTCCATTCGTGTGGGAGGTACCAAAAAGAGAGTGGACACTTCGCCCATTGTGTGAAATTTCAGAAGATTCGAGTAAGTAGTATAGAAGGTATTACATAATCAATATTTCACTAAAAGTTAACCCTTTGTGGGGAAGGTACTAGAAGAAGTGGACCAATATGGTCCACTTCTTCTTTATCCTCTCTAAGGTGAGGGGATAAAAAGAGGGCCACCGTCTTTTTCTAAAATAGCTAAAATATCTTCAAGACGATCTATGGTATGCTATAATTGAGTAGCAGTAGCGCGTCTGGTAGAATTTCCGAAGACCAAAAAAGAAACTTCGAAGATTTGCTCTATACTTATACAAAGCTAGTGGAATACATTCTGTAGTCTAATGATGGGCCAACAATCCAAGCAATGGGCTGCAAGTTTGAGAGAGCAATTGAACCTGACAAGTGCAACTGTGTGCACAAAAAATATTCTAGAAACAGCGGTTTCTATGATATTTTTTCCTCTATGTTACCGTGAAGGGCATCGCAGGGCAGGGCTGTGGGGTCGGAGTCTGGGAAATTTGCCCGGAGTCGTAGTCCGGAGTCGAAAAATTATGGTCGAATCCGACTCCGAGATGTGTTGTGCAAAATGTACCAATTATGTGATAAAACTTTTGCACTCAAAAAATTTTGGGAAAACAAATTGGTAAAAAAAACCAAATATTTAAGTATGCCAAAAATACATAAAGTTAACCAAACTATCGAGTTTTTATGTAAAACAGTTTTAGGAAAGCTCTGAATATATGTATATAGCTAACAAAATAAGAATTTTTGCAAAAATATACACTATTCCTAAGTTCTTGGATAAATAAATTCTACCCTACTAAATTAAAAGAAGTAAAAGCGTTAAGTTCGACCATGCCGAATCTTATATTCCCTCCAACATGGATTGTATTAAATTTTATTACTGGAAACATCTTTGGATATGGAGCAAATCATGAAACGATCCTTTTTGTTTAAGTAAATTATTAAAACCAGTAAGGAAAGGCTAAAGTCGGGCGGTGCCGACTATATAATACCTACACCACTCTCGTAATATTGAATAACTCTGATATATAAATTTTGTAATTCATGTATAAATTGTTTACATAAATTTACTTTTTGGACATTTTATACTTAAATAATACCCTGTACCACAGTGTGGTGTAGGGTATGAAAACGATTGGATCTAAAGAGCCAAATCGGATGAAACATATATATGGGAGCTATAGCTAAATCTTTACCGATTTTCTTCAAATTCGGCAATGTTGGTTCATGAATCAAGAAACTCTACCATTCTAAATTTCAAAACGATTGGATGTAAAATATAGCTTCTTTAGAACTAAAGGGCCAAATCGGACGAAACATATATATGGGAGCTATAGCTAATTCTTAACCGATTTTCTTCAAATTCTTTAGTGTTGGTTCATGGATCAAGAAACTCTACCATTCTAAATTTCAAAATGATTGGATGTAAAATACAGCTTCTTCAGGAGTAAAGAGCAAAATCGGACGAAACATATATATGGGAGCTATAGCTAAATCTTAACCGATTTTCTTCAAATTCGGTAATGTTGGTTCATGGATCAAGAAACTCTACCATTCTAAATTTCAAAACGATCGGATGTAAAATACAGCTTATATAGGACTAAAGGGCCAAATCGGACGAAACATATATATGGGAGCTATAGCTAAATCTTAACCGATTTTCTTCAAATTCGGCAATGTTGGTTCGTGGATCAAGAAACTCTACCATTCTAAATTTCAAAACGATTAGATGTAAAATACAGCTTCTATAGGACTAAAGGGCCAAATCGGACGAAAGATATATGTGGGAGCTATATCTAAATTTGAACCGATTTCAACCAAATTCAATAGCGATCTTAACAGCCGCGAAATATTCTAAACTGCAAAATTTCAGATCGATCGGAGTGAAATTGCGACCTGTAGTCGACGAACAACTTTACATGGACAGACGGGCGGACGGACGGACGGACGGACAGACATCGTTAAATCGACTCAGCTAGTGATTCTGAGTCGATCGGTGGGTCTAGCTGTGTTATTAAGGTGGGTCTAGCTGTGTTATTTTCAGGTGTTACAAACATCTGCCGTGAAACAAACTTATAATACCCTGTACCACAGTGTGGTGTAGGGTATAAAAAACGAACGCTGCATTTTTAGGCCGCAAATTCTTTAGCCAAACCTGAAAAAGGTGACATTTATGGCTTAAATTAGCTTTTTGAAAGCTACATCTACACGGGGACTACAACAAACTAAATTCAGTTAAAATGCTTCGAGAATATGGTATTTATGGCTTAAATACGTATATTTTGGAGCGTCCTCTATAGGGTGACTATAACAAAATATGAACCGATTTGTAAAATTTTTGCTTTGATGAATTCTTGTTAAAATAGAATACAAACTGCAAAGTTTTTGCTAAATTGCTATATAATAAATATAAGGGATCAAAACATTGACCGATATGGCCCATTTGCAATCCCAAACAACCTGCAACTATAAGAAATATTTCTACTAAATTTGATTAACCTAGCTCTATTATTACGGACTGTAGCGGGATTACAACAGACGGACGGACGGATGAACAGACGGACATGGCATCGTCTTAGAATTTTACGACGATTAAGAATATATATCCATACTTTATGGGGTCTCAGATCAATATTTAGAGGTTTTACAAACGGAGTGACAAAATGAATATACACCCCAGCCCATAGCGGATCTGGGGGCAATATCGACCTGAAGCGATTTTCACCAATTCCAATAGGTTTCCTCCCTAGTTTGAAAGAGTTCTTCTTGCCAAATTTTAATACTGGTACAAATGCTTTACGAACAACTTAAGCTGGACAAACGGACAGCTAGTGATTCTGAGTTCTACTCATTACACATTTACATTTTAAGGTGTGTCTAGATGTAGTATTTTTTACAAATCTGTCACAAAACAAAACTGGTTGCCTGAAGCGGAAATAATTTCCAAAAATTGCGGTATATTAAAACAGATGCAGTGATTGATGAAAATTTTTTCATGATTCCATGTTGAAAGAATTGACATATTAGTTGCAACTTGCAGGTCATGCCTCGATTAATAAATAATCAAATTATATTTAATTCAATACCAACTTTATGTTTTTTTTAACAAACCTATATCTTATTTTCAATAACATGAACTCACGTCTTAGTAGAAATATAATTTCCGAAATTTATGTTATTTAACTGGCGGAGTCGGAGCTGGAGTCGGAGTCGAATGATTTTAAAATTCGACTCCTGGAGTCGGAGTCGATTAGTTTTGGCTCGACTCCACAGCCCTGCTGCGGGGACATCAAATTCCTCGCAAAAATGTCATTGAAATATATGAAGTTCGAACACAAAATACATTTAGATAATTTTAAGCGAATGCGAACTTTTTGCCTCGAAGCCTTCATATGTATGTACATACATATGTACTCATATAAGCTTATTTGGTATTCACTGGTGTAAAATATGTATTTTACATTTTGGTAAGATCAATATCTTGCATTGTTTTGTAATCGACCATATTCGAATGTATTTCCGTGACTCCATTAGAGAGCGGACACATTTTTTCCATTGTTCAGAGTTGTCTGATTAACTCTGGTTGCGATGTTGTGGTGGTTTCCGGATTGTTGGGTGTTTTTCGGTACGTTTTCCATCTACATACAAACATTCAATTATTTTACCTGTATTTTTTTGCACTAATTGGAGTTTGTTGGCCCCTCTCTGCCGTCCATCAGTCCGTCATTTCGTACGTAACTCTGTCTTTGTTGATGTTACCATTTGAAAATATCAAAATAATTACTTCTAATTGGAACAATTAGCAATTACCATAAGTGACTAGTATTATTAAATTCAAACGAAACGAACAGAAATTATTTTCCATTGCCGTTCCAATTGGAATAATGCCAAAATGGACAAAAATATGTACCACAGACAACTTTCAACCTCAACCTGTGTCTGCTAAATACAATTAGAAAATTAACTCTACAATTGAAGATTGTATTTAGTATTTTGTAATGAGGCTACAATTTAAATCAATCACTTGGCCAGACGAGAATAAAAAAGCACTTTTATAAGACACTAAAAACAAGCTAAAGAAATAATAATTGGCCCACAATTTTCTGTTTTCAATTTCAAAGATTTCAAGATTTTCCGATTACCAATGAATGTGCAAATCATGATTATTAAATGCGAATGTGAGTGGATTTGAATAATCCGAATAAAAAAACTTTGCTGAACGATCTGAAAGAAACCTTTCCCTAAAAATTATCTGAAGTAAGAAAAACAAAACTGTTTTTGATTTCGTCGCGAACGCCGAATTATTATTGCAACACAGAAAGTGTGTTTTCAGCCTACGTTTTAAGGTTTGATTGCACCGTTTTTGGAAATAACGATTTGAATTTGTATTTATATTCGAGTATAGGGTGTTCAGGCAGTGTCGTGATCGATTCATTAAGTGGGATAGTCTGGGGGACTGTCGTAGACTAATTAAATCATATAAATACAGGATAAACTGGTCAAGTAGTTTTCGAAAGTATTTGTATAGAAATTTAAAAGTTTATGTTCGAAATCGGACTATATACCTCCTAGTAAGAGCAGAATATCTGAAACGATTACATTTAAACACACACATAATTGATAGCTGAAGTCAATTATCCATAATATCTAATAGAAAATGTGTTTATTTTAGAACTAATGCAAAATTTAAAGAAATATATTGTATAAGTATATGGTTAGTAAACCTATTTTCGAAATGCTATGAAATGCTTAATATGACTTCAGTAGGGTTTAAGTGCCAACTCGGGAATAGTCAAATTTTATAATGATCGGATGTTAAAAAATGAGGTGTAATGGTAGATCGCTTCCTCTTAGTGAAACACGTGTTTCGCCACCCAATTCTTTCCACCGTGCCGGAGGCTATGCTGTGGTGGATATATATCTCCACTACACTCGTGAGAACTATATGGATACTAACAGTATTAATATACAACAAACACAAAAACAAATGCTGTCTTTGGACTCTGAATTCTACTGCAAAGGACAGAAGATGACTTCATATTCCAATATTCGAGCGGGATTCCTCAATCATCTGACAGTCCATCCGTTGCTCTTGGCCAAAGCTGACCACACCAAAAATGGAGAAAATGTCCCCTTAGTACTCTCAACGGAAGCGCATAGCAGCGGATAGCGCTTAGAGTTTGGACGAATTTGGAGGCTGTTGAGGTTTCGATTTTTACCAAAGAACAAAAAGAGTGGTAATAAATCCAAAATGGTCAGATCGCCTGATAAACCAATGCCTTCGAAAAACGCAAGAGGCCATAATGTCTCCATCCACAGGACTCTCGGCAATCTCTTCAACGAAGTGTCGAATCAGAGACTAGTGATGGTTAGGTTAGGTTAGGTTAGGGTGGCAGCCGTATTTTTTATACAAGCTCACATAGACCAGCTTAGGTCCCTAGTGTTACCACGGGCTGAAATGCCCCTCATCGAAACCAACCTGTTTGATATACAAATTTGTCGATATTACGAATATCGGTACTGGAAAGATCTGTTAGGCTGTCTAGAAAAGCCGACCCCAGTATGTCCAGTCGTCGTTTACTCAGAGCGGGACAGTCGCATAGCAAGTGCTCAATGCTCTCCACTTCTTCCTCATCTCCACAGCTTCTGCAGAAGTCATTAGAGTCAATACCCAATCTTTTGGCGTGTTCGCCGATCAAGCAGTGTCCCGTCAGAACTGATACTAACGCACCAATATATGCAAATTCTTCGAGAATTTGTAATGTCGTCCCTTTCCTAGCAAGTTCATCTGCTTTGCAGTTCCCCGGGATATCCCTATGCCCAGGCACCCATATGAGGTGTATGTTAAACTGCTCAGCCATCTCGTTAAGAGATCTGCGGCAGTCGAGGGCTGTTTGTGAATTTAGGGATGTTGCCTCCAGAGAATTGATGGCAGCCTGACTGTCCGAGTAAATGACAACGCCAGTGTTGGTTACTATGTTGCGACTCAGCCACTTGGCTACTTCCCATATTGCCATTATTTCGGCTTGATAGACACTACAGGTATCTGGTAGTCTGTGAGCTATATCCAATCTAAGCTCTGCACAGTGTACTCCGAAGCCAACCTTTTCATCAAGCTTCGAACCATCCGCGTAAAAGTGGAGATGGTTTCTATTACCTGGTTTTCTTCCAACCCATTCATCTCTCGCGGGAATCATAGTGATGTAATTTCTCTCGAAGGTGTACACCGTTGGTATATAGTCCACTCGGTCGGTTCCCATAGCACTACACTTTGATATTCTCATGTGACCGTAGTTTTTGTACCTCCACATTGATAGGCAGTTTAATCTTATTGCCGCTTTGGTTGCAACTTCTCTCGCCACAATATTAATCGGCAGTATATAGAGTAGGGCTTGTAGAGACTCGGTCGCTGTAGTCCTTAAGGCTCCGCTTATGCTCAGGCAGGCAGTTCTCTGAACCTTTGTTAGTAGGTTGGTGATGGTAAGTTTGTCAGTTGCCGTCCACCATACCACAATGCCGTATAGCAGTATAGGACGAACTACTGCTATATATATCCAGTGGACGATTTTAGGAGAGAGGCCCCACCGCGACCCTACAGCCTTTTTGCAGGAATATAAGGCGACGTTAGCCTTCCTTACACGTTCCAATACATTAAGTCTACATAACAGTTTTCTATCTAGAATTATTCCTAAAAATTTTGCACTTTCAGAAAAGACTAGATCTGTTCCAATTATCCGAGGTGGAGGGTGCACATGTGGGACTTTATTCATCCTAGTAAAGGGAACCAATTCTGTCTTGTTTGGCTTTATGCCCAAACCGCTGCTTCTGGCCCATCTAGCCAATTTGTTCAGAGCCACCTGTAGAATGTCTCGGAGGACGTTTTCGAATTTGCCACTCACTGCGATTGCAACGTCGTCCGCATATGCCACGACCCTGCAGCCACAACGTTTAGATCTAGCAGGATTTCATTCACCGCTAGGTTCCAAATTAGTAGAGACAGTACTCCTCCTTGTGGGGTCCCTCTGTTTACAAACCTTGTTAGAGTTGTGGACCCAAGACATGCTGTTATGCGTCTTCTGTTGAGCAGACTTTGAATTAATCTAATCAAACTAGAGTTAACATTAAGATGTGACAGTGCCGCAATTACTGCATCTGAGTGAATGTTGTTAAAAGCCCCTTCTATGTCAAGAAATGCCACCATGGTGAATTCCTTGAAATGCAGGGACGATTCGATAGTGCTCACAAGTTCGTGCAGGGCTGATTCTGTAGACTTCCCCTTATTGTAAGCATGTTGGTTCACTGACAGGAGTTTTGTATCCAGGTTTTCCCTAATGAAATAATCTAGAAGTCTTTCCAGACCTTTCAATAGGAAGGAGGATAGGCTAATTGGTCTGAAGTCTTTTGGCATAGTGTGTGATATCTTCCCCGCTTTTGGTATGAATACCACTTTGGTATCCCTCCATCGATTCGGGATGTATGAAAGCCTGATACAGCCTACATAAATTTTCTCCAGCCAGGGGATAATGTATTTCAACATTTTCTGCATTTCTGCTGGAGTGATGCCGTCTGGTCCAGGTGACTTGAAGGGCTCAAAGCTATTAATAGCCCAGCTTATTCTGGATCTCTCAGTCAACAAGCTAGCGACGCTCGCAGTCCACCCGCACTCTTGTTGGTCCTGCTGATCCTCTGGTTCTGTTAGAGAGTTCCCCGGGAAATGTGTGTCGAGCAGTACATTGAGCGACTGCTCGCTGTTTTTGGTCCAATTATTTGCCTCATCCTGCAAGTAACCCACTGTACAGGGTGAAGCTGATAATATTTTCCTCAGCCTAGCGGCGTCGGAGACCTTTTCCACTTCGCCACAGAAGGTATACCAAGAGCGTCTTTGCGCCTTTCTAAGCTCCTTCTTATAGATCTTGAGTTGCTCTTTATAGGTATCCCAAACATTAGCGACCCCTGTAGATTTAGCCCTGTTGAATAGCTTGTTGCAGG
The DNA here is from genome assembly GCA_963930755.1 of Eudasyphora cyanicolor. Taxonomy (NCBI): domain Eukaryota; kingdom Metazoa; phylum Arthropoda; class Insecta; order Diptera; family Muscidae; genus Eudasyphora; species Eudasyphora cyanicolor. The sequence goes on along the minus strand of OZ005735.1, from coordinate 69,999,501 downwards.
TCTTTTTCATAGCCGTTAGCTCAGAAGTCCACCATTGGGGTTTAGTTTTACCTTGTACCTTGTTTTTGGACAGGCTTCTTCAAGGGAACTAGACTAGTGATGGCTGCTATATACAGAAGTAGTGAGGATGGATCCATCTCCAGGGACAAATGGAGCCATGTGCAATAGAGTGGCGTCAAAAAAAGCTAATGTTGTTCAAAGCTTTTATGAAAATTTGGTTTGTTTTAAGTATATTCGCAAAATATTTCGTTTCTGCTATCGCGAAATTAGGGGCTATTTGCAGTTTACATAACCTCTAAAAATCGGGTTTTCTCTGATTAAAACTGAAAATTTTTACTACTATTAGGAATTGACCACTGGACATTAAAATCTGGGACATTATTTATAGGGCGACGTAACTTCCTTTAAAATTGCAATATAAAGCCACTTTTTATACCCTCACTTTAGTGTGACGAGGGTATATATCATTTGCTACGGAAACACATCGAAGGAGTGACACATCGAAGGAGTGACCTAAGACCCCAAGTATGTTCGGCGGAAATCCGTTTTGGGTCATTTTAAGTCGAATGAGCAATGTCCGTCCGTCCGTCTGTCTGTCTGTCTGTCTGCTGGCTGGTGCGCACGATAACTCTCGAAAGGAGTAACCGATTAACTTCAAATTTCGTATGTTGTAATATTTTTTTCTATCTCCGGCTAAGTTCGAAGATGGGCCATATTGGTCCACTCCTTCTGGTACCTCCACCACAAATGGTTAAAATGTTGTGAAATATTGATTCTTTAATAACTGCTATTATACGTATTCGAATCTTCTGAAATTCCACACATAGTATTACTTTGTTAGTCGCTATCAACTCGAGAAAAATGGGCGAAATTGCCACGCCCATTTTGGTTCCTCCCACACAAATGCACCATTTTGCACTAAAAGTTAAAAGCTTATAACATTAATACCAGTGTTTAGAAATACTTGAAATTTTGTACAGTGTAATGCTTTTTATTTTTAAAATGGGCGTTATTGCCGCGCCCCTTTTGGTACCTCCCACACAAATGCAACATTTTGCGCCAAAAGTTAACAGCTTATAACATTAATACGAGTGTATAAAAATACTTGAAATTTTGTACAGCGTAATGTTTTTATAGTGCAGTCAGTCCATTGAAAAGTGGGCGTTATTGTCACGCCCCTTCTGGTACCTCTCCCACAAAGGTACCATTTTGCACCAAAAGTTAACAGTTTATAATATTAATGTCAGTGTATACAATTACTTGAAACTTTGTACAGTGTAATGCTTTTATAATGCCTATAGTCCAGTGAAAAATGAGCGTTATCAACACGCCCCTTTTTGTACCTCCCACACAAAATGGCCAAATTATACCACAATTTAATATCTCAACGTTAATATACCAGTCCATATAAACGGTTACAATTCGGCACAGTGCAATGTATTTAAAGTATCTACTGTTCAGCAAAATATAGGTGTATTTCTTAAACCCCTTCTGGTACCTCCCACAAAAATTGACAGAATAATTTGTGTAATATTCAATATTACATTACTCACAAAGTGAGGGTATACCTTAGTCGGTTTACCCGACTGAAACTTTCTTACTTGTTTTATATGCCATATGTACAACTCCAAGAGACCTTTGGTAGAAGTGGACTGTATTAATAGTTGAAACTCCCAAATTGTAAACAGGTATACATACATGGTTGTGTATTATGTAAAGAGATAGAAAGAAAAGCAAGTGTTGGTTTTGTATTTAGTATGGAACAGATTTATTGTGTAAGGGTCGCTGCTGCTTACCGCGTTAGTAGGTAAATCTAAAGTAAAGTTGCGGTGCAGAGCGAACAATAGAAAACCCTTAGAAGAGACAATTCAGAAAAGATACAACTGGAAACAGTAAGGAAGATGGCAGCCCTTTATCCATTTGCGTAAAAGCTTTTGCTTTCGTGGCAGGGAATGGATAAAGGGTTGCCATCTAGACGAAATGTAACAGTGTTCAGAATTCAGACTTAAAATTATTGGAATTAACAACTAATTTGACTTCAGATATAATTTTAATTCAATTGTTTTCAATTCAGATACAAGTATAGCTTAAATATGTAGTCATTGAACCTGGGTCCAACACCATATATGATTAAAAATACTACAAAATTCTTACATACATAAATTACATTGAATAATGAATGCTCTTATATAATTTTTATGCCAAATAATTCGTTTTAACCCATTTGGGACCAAAAATCAAATAAAAAGTGCACGACTTTGAAATGGTTAATTTTTAACAATAATTAAATCTAGAGATCTGCAGTTCAATAACGAGTCCTGAAATGAAAAAATCGGACCAAAATTGTACAAGTTATTTCCGATTTTGTAAAAAATTAACTAAAAATTGCACTTAAATTAAGAATAAGTAACTTTATATTGCAATTTTTTTTTAAGGAATTCACGTCGCCCTATAAATAATGGCCCATATTTTACTGTCCAGTGGTCAACTCCTAAAAGTAATAAAAATTTACAGGTTTATTAAGGGAAAATCCGATTTATAGAGGCTATTTAAACTGCAAATAGCCCCTAATTTCGCGATCGCAGAAACGAAATATTCTGCGAATATACTTAAAACAAACCAAATTCTCATATAAGCTTTGAACAACACGAACTTGTTTTTGTCCTTAAAAATGAATCCACTCTAATGTGCAATAGACCATTGTGGCTCCCTATCTTTCAGTACTCAGTGAGATGCAGGGCACACCTTCACCACCAACAGCTCTTAGCTTTTGGTGATGCCAAATCAGTTTACCTGTATAAGTCGGCTCTGAGTCGAGTGGGTGAGGTCGGGTTTGATGTTGTCAGAAACTACCCTCAGCTAAGGAGCTGGACTCTTTGACGGACGAAGAGTTCAATAACACCCTTGTTGGGAAGGAAGTTAATCTGTCGGTTACCAATGGTGACCCAGATTAAACTCCATCACGCCAAAGCAGCCTCAGCGGCTACCCACAGGTCAGCGGCTCTATTACTGCGGCTGTCCACAGGTGCAGTAAACATTGCCCTGATACAGGAACCTTACAAAGTAGGATGAAAGGTTTGTGGTATCAGGGAGCCCAACTTTAAGTGCTTCTGCTAACTGTGAAGGTACTACAAGAACCAGTATTTTGGCAGGAAAGATCTATGAATTGTTCTCTTACCTAATGTCAGTGGTAAAGACCAAATAGCTGCTAGCTTGGAGATAGGAAATCGTATGTACTGGATTACCCGGAAATAAATTTTATTTGAAAATCAATAAAATATATTTGGAGCGCATATATTAATATATTACATCAAAATATATTTGCAAACTAAATTTCTCAAATAAAATATGTGTTTAAATACAAATGAAATTATTGTTTAAATTTTAACCAAATACTGACTTTTTAGAACTTCAGTTAAAATTTTTCCTTAGTTTCGAATTGTACCTCCCAGTTATAATATCATATGCTGCATTAACTTCTGTTGAAATCAATCATTTCAAATTTCTGATTTAGTATTCCAAGTCATCATTTCTAGTCAATTCTCTAAGTAATTTATTTTGATCCAAGAATATACGATTCCAATTATTATTATTATTTTTACGAACATTATTTTTTTTGAAAAAATAACTTTGAATTAGTTAAAAATTAAACACAATTAACGTATTTTCTGAATTCTTAAGTGCAATTAAATATTTGGTTCGGGAATAATAGTCCCAAATAAAAACATATTGGGATGTAAACAAAGATTTGTTTAGAATAACATTTTCCCAAATATACACGTTTTGTGTGTACCTAATATTATATGTTTAGAGTGTACCCGAAACATATATATGTTTCAAGCCGAATATGTTTGGAACAATATACTACAGAAGCGATTTTTTTCAGCGTGTATAAAGAACAACTCAAGATCTATAAAAGAAAAGCGTAAAAACGTTCTTGATACACCTTCTGTGGAGAAGTGAAAATGTCTCAGATGCCGCAAGGCTGAGGAAGACAGTATCAGCTACATTCTGAAAACTCAGAATGCAGGATGAGTATAGGGCAATTCCAAAATAAAACGACCCACAAATTACAATTTAAATATTTGACCCTTTCGATTTCACACGTATACTAGAAGACCATGCAGACTTACTACCTTTTACTGATTGCCCAAATTCATAACAGTTTTGATTTTATAGGGTGCCCAAGTTAGTCACCTACAAATTTAGCCCTTTTGAAGTCAACTTATACATAACTCTTGGACGGAATATCAGATTTGAATGATATAAGTACAATTTGAAAGAATTTAAAATCCTCCCTAAGAATTATAAATGAGTAATTAATTTTTGTCTATTAAGAAAGATGTTCTTAATCCCTGATTTTCCTGAAAAGCATATCTTCCATTTTTATACCCTACACCACACTGTGGTACAGGGTATTATAACTTTGTGCATTTGTTTGTAACTCCCAAAAGGAGAAGAAATAGACCCATCGTTTATTATACCGATCGACTTAGAATCACTTTCGGAGTTGATTTAGCTATGTCCGTCTGTCTGTCTGTGCATGTATTCTTGTACTCAAAGTACAGGTCGCAATTATGGTCCGATCTCGACGAAACTTTACACATATCTTTTTTTTGGCCCAAGGACGATCCCTATTGAATTTGGTTAAAATCGGTTCAGATTTAGATATAGCCCCCATATATATGTTACCCCGATTTGACATGTAAGCGCTGTAAAAACTTTATTTTATATCCGATCAGTATGAAATTCGGCAGAAAGAGGTTTCTTATCATAAGAATGAACACTGTTAAATTTGGAAGAAATCGGTTCAGATTTAGATATAGCCCCCATATATACGTTACCCCCGACATGACATGTAAGCGCTGTAAAAATGTTATTTTATATCCTATCAGTGCGAAATTCGGCAGAAAGAGGTTTCCTTGTATATGAATGCACACTTTTAAATTTGGAAGAAATCGGTTCAGATTTAGATATAGCCCCCATATATACGTTACCCCCGACTTGACATGTAAGCGTTGTAAAAATGTTATTTTATATCCGATCAGTGCGAAATTCGGCAAAAAGAAGTTTCTTTCTACATGAAGGAATACTGCCAAATTCGGAGAAAATGAGTTCAGGTTTAGATATAGCGCTGTAGACTGTATTTTATATCCGATCAGTACGAAATTCGACAGAAAGAGGTCTTTTTACATGAATGAGTATTCAGGGAAAATCGGAGTAGAATTATAAATAACCTCCATATAAATGCTCCTCCTGATTTAGTATCAAAGCACTAAAGAAGTTGTACTTTAGTTCCGATCATTAAAATTTTCCAGAAAGATGTTTCTCAATTTAGGAACGAATATTGCTTAATTTAGCGATTATCGGTTTAGAATTAGATAATATGTTCCTACCCATTAACCAATTATTCCAAATTATTATCACAATGACCCTTATCGCATTGTTAGGGAGGTGTAGGGTATCACATAGTCGCCCCGCACATATAGTACAATTTTATGGCCAACATTTTTGTAGAACATTTCATCCCCGCGCTCCTAATTTTAAGGGGTGTTTTTTACGATTTGTTAAAATAGGGCCAAAAATTACAGTTATGTAGGGGAGCTAGAGGGTTAATATGTTCCACAAAAAAATTGCCCTTAATATTTTCCATAAAGTTGCTGAACATACCCTACACCAAAAAAATATTTTTGTTTTTTGAGGTATTTATGGTGCCTAGACCAGGCTATGAAGCCGACGCGGCGCAAACCGGCGGCGTGCCTTCGCCGTTGATTTTTTACAAGCCGGCGCCGCCGCCGATTTTAGCGGCTCATATCGGCTGAAACTCAGCCGCCGAATTTTATTTGGTGAGTCAAGAAGATTTTATTTTTGCAACCATGAAAATTTAGAAAGCGACTACTAAGTGATACCTTAGGTTCGGAATTTGCAATATTTAGAGTTAAGTACAAAGCGTAGCGTACAAAGTTTATAAAAAGTTGCTAATGTTAATATAATATATGGCTATCTTTTATTAAAAAAAACGAAAATTACAGCTGAACCGATTTTTTCAAAGTCTACGTTTAAAAAAGTTTGAGTTCCAAAAAAATTGTTTCCCTCGATTTTTTTTCAAATTTTCACAGAATATTCGCAAGGGCGTTTAAAATTCATATGTACAGAAATAGAAGAAAAGCGCCAAAATTAAGAGACCAATCTTAGTATTTCGTCCATAACTTTTAAAAATACTGAGGCCCAAAACCATCGGATCAAAACTCCGGAACGACCCAACTCCTTTTGGCCAAGGATTGTCAACTTAATAACAAATGTATCAACCATTGAATATTTATTAAACCGATTTTCAATATTATATCAAACGTCCATAACTTTGTGTTAATTTTAAGTTTTTTCCTCTAACGCTAAATATTAAAAAAAAGCCACTTTTGCAGGAGAATTACATTCGTATTCGTGCGCTTTCGATTGTGGAAAATTTACCGGCTCAGCCGATTGTTGAAAATTGATCGGATCAGCCGCCGCCGCCTATCTATATTTTTCCATGCGCCGCCGCCGCCGAACATTTTGGTCGGCTTATTGTCTGGCCTAAACACGTTCAGATTGTATTGATATGTTGCAAAAGTTGTTCAGATTTACGTTGGAAAAAATTTTGCCGAACATTGTTAGTGAAAAATTACGAGTCCATGAAAGTTATGATGAAAAAAATGAAAAAAAAATATTTTTTCCTTTTTATTTTCAAAAAAAAATATTTTTTCCTTTTTATTTTCAAAAAAAATGTAAGGGAAACCAATTTTTTCCCATAAATTGTTAAGAAACTTAGTTCAGCATATTCTTAGCTACATTATTGCGAAATATGGTTAAGCGATATCACCAAGTCTGAATTAGTTGTTGGAAAAAAGCTGATGACACATTTTTCGAGGGACCCACCTATTTTCAGAAACTTTGGAGGCCCATAAAAAAATTGACGACCTATTTCGCCAAACCGAGTATAGGGTTTTACTACCCTTTGGTAGTAGAATTGAACCTATACTATCAAGTCCGCGTATTTTTCAAAAAATTTTCATGTGTTGCATAGTGTTATTTGCATCATTTTTAATATTTTTGAGGTACAAAATGGTTTTTTGAGGTATTTAGGGTGCCTACACTGATAGAAAAACCGTTCGTCACCATGACAAATCAGTTTCGTCAATATATCTTCGTACTGGTGACGAAAAGTTTCGTACATGCGATGTTATTGTACGTCGATAGAACGAACAAAATCATCAACCCATGTTTTTGGTGATTTCAAATTCGTCGAGGGAACGATAAGGTTTCATTCTGACGACGAAAATATTTATTTGACCATTTTGCTCAAAATATGATAAAACGAAACAATCAATTTATATTTTGTGCTTAATTGTACTGTTTTATATGCGTTCTGATTACCTTTGTTAAATACTTTATTGTAAAAGTTTAATTTAAAAAATCTAATAATGGTGATGAATGGTATTCGTCGTAATAATGAATGGGATTCGTCGTGGTGATGAATGGAATTCGTCGTGGTGATGAATGGGATTCGTCGTGTTGATGAATGGGATTCGTCGTGGTGATGAATGGAATTCGTCGTGGTGATGAATGGCATTCGTCGTGGTGATGAATGGTATTCGTCGTGGTGATGAATGGGATTCGTCGTGGTGATGAATGGGATTCGTATGTTGCCAAATACATTACTTGATGAGATTATTTTTGATTTAAAATATTAGAAGTAATGAATACTTCTCGTTCGTTTGCTTTAAGCCTTTCCTGATAATAACTGCGTTTCGAACCGAGTGATCAGAACCTTGCAAAGCAGTCAAGTAATTTTATTTTCCATACCGTTTTTAATGGTTTTAAAACTCAAATAGTCGGGGGCATGAATTCGTCGTGGTGATGAATGGAGTTCGTCGTGGTGATGAATGAGATTCGTCTTGGTGATGAATGAGATTCGTCGTGGTGATGAATGGTATTCATCGTGGTGATTAACTCGATTCATTGTAGGGATGAATTGTGTTCATCGTGATGATGAATGGGATTAGTCGTGGTAATGAACTCGATTAATCGTAGGGATGAAATGTGATCATCATGAGGACGAAAGTTTTTGGAAACAGAGATTCGTCATGGTGACGAACAAATTCATCAAGAGGATTATTCCATACGTTAGCTGACTTTTGACGAAAAAATAATAGTGATGATGTACAAATTCGTCGTCATGGCGAAGCTTTTTCTATCTGTGTAGACACGTTCAGATTGTATTGATATTTTCACAAAAGTTGATCAGATTTACGTTGGCTACAATTTTGCCAAACACTGTCAGTGAAAAATTACGAGTCCCTAAAAGATATGCTGAAAAAAGTGAAAAATATTATTTTTCTTCACATTTTCAACAAAATGTAAGGGAAATTTTTTTTTTCGCATAAAATGTTAAGAAGCTTTGTTCAGCATGTTCTTTGCTGAAGTCTGAATTAGCTGTTGGACAAAAGCTGACATCTTTTTCGAGTTGCCCTCTAATTTTCAGAAACTTTAAAGGCCCATAAAAAAATGTGGTCACCAACTTTGCCAAACCGACTATTGGGTTATACTACCCTTTGGTAGTAGACTCAAACCTAACTGTCAAATCCGTGTAATTTTTCACTGTTGTACAGTGTAATTCGCTTTCGCAAATGCGAATATTCGTTGCATCCCCCAAAACGACCAAAATCTCAAGTGATAATTACCCTCCTCTCTATGGTCAGGGGATAATTATATAAAAATTGACGAAATAACACCGACAAAATGTCTGCCTTCTCAAACAAAATATCATTCTCATTGCCGTCTATCAATATCATTTTGACCATTTAATTTCTATCATACTTTGCTCCTACACCCTTTCATGTTCACACTAGGCTCGTGTACATCGTATTCATATTTTATTTATTCGAGTACTTTATGTTCAGTTTTTTTGTAACTTTTTAGTGTTTTGTTTTTTTTTTTCTCTCGATTCAATTCATGAACTACAAATTTATGATTACGATTTTTTCCGTTTTCAATTTTGTCGTACGATAAAGCCAAAAGTGGCATGAGGCAAACACCAAGACGCCGCAGAGCAAACGACATCGTAGTTCGATTGTGCCCACATTGTGTCGTCGTGATTTCCACATGAGCAGAGTAACATGGGCAGCAGATAGGTATATGGGTACGGGTACGGATTTCAATAAAACTCGTACCTACCTGGAGGAAAGGAAGTGGTACGTATGTATTATGTACGAGTACTACGTAGTACGAGTTCAAATGAAAAATAAGTTTTCTGAAAAGATTGCCTCCTCTCTCGGTTTCTTTCCATTTTCGTTGTCCTGGAGTAAAATTTCTCAATCATGCCATATGTAGATCTATGGAAAAAGGGTTGCCAATATTTTGGTTAATTTATTTTCGGATAAATTTTACAAGTTTAGTTATGATTGTAAGAATTTACGAAATTTGGGGAATGTTAATAGAAATAATTTAGTAAATGTCGAAAAAGTTGCCACAACGGCCACCTGATATGATTGATTTGGACACTGATATGATTGATATCGGACATGGTAAATAAGTAAACATATTAAGTCAAATTTGCCTGTTTAATATTAATATTTTTATTCGAAATACCAAATTAATGACAATTGATATTATTAGCTTAAAAAAATGTCATTAATGAAAGCCGATATTTTTTGTATAACTGGCAATTCCATCGTGATGGCATTACTGTCAATTGACTGAGCAAATAAACGAAACCATTCAAAATGCATCCATACCCAAACATTTACTATAAACGATGATTAAATATTAAATTCGTTAGTTGGAGTACTTATGACTGCGTTCAATATTGAGCAATAGGCCTCAATTTATAATCCATTACCAGATGACAAAGAAGAAGATGAAGCAGCGCCAGAATAACATCTACATGTGAAGAAGAAGAAGAATACGAAATCAACACGTTTTAATGATGCACTGGAGATGCAATTTTTGTTTCATTTAACTCTGTAGCATAACAACTCCTCTCTATTTGAGTGTGTGTATGAGTTGTTCATATGGAACTCACAACTCTGATTCAATTCAATCAATTTGGAACTGTTGCAGGCAGAGCTGTCATTGCGCATTGCTTACGAGTATTACAATTGCAGCAACAAAGCTGGAAATGAACATAAGCATAAGAGCATTTAGAGAACGAAGCGCCAACTTGGATATATCAAGGCCTTTAAAGTAAATAAAGGGCCTTTACGGAGAATGAATTGTGCTTCTTCCTTTACTTATTTCGGCCAGACCGAATATAATATACCTTCCACCATGGAACCGCATTCCACAGTATAATAAAGAAAATCGGCAGTTATATAAAATTCTCAATATGAAAAAACAACACTTTCCTTTTTCGCCAAATGCGGCCTTTTTCTTTAATTACATCACTTAAACACTGAAATAAGTTAGCATAGCACGCGATGATCAGAAGGCAGTAACCCATCAGTACTGACACCAACGTCGGCAGTCTTTTCCTCTCTAGTGCTAGGAGATATTTTGACCTTCTCAGCTCGTATCTTCTCCAGATTTGTCTAGGTACCCTGGTGTCGATTTCGGTCCATCTCTCATTGGGCTGCCTCTCTCCCAAGCCAAAGTTTGCATGTGGACAGTGCCACACCAATATAAGCAAATTCTTGAAGAATTTGTAATTTCGTCCCTCGCCTAGCAAGTTAATCGGCTTTGCACTTCCCCGGGATATCCCTTACCAAGGTACCCGTATGAGGTATATATTTTAAACTGCTCAGTCATTTCGTTAAGAGATCTGCGGCAGTCGAAGGCTGTTTGTGAATTTAGGGATGTGGCCTCCAGAGAATTGATGACAGCGTGTGTTGTCAGAAATGACGATTTATCGTCATTTTGATGATTTTCAGACCCAAAGAATAGAACATGACGATTTTTGCCCCGAAATTACGATTTTTTATGATAGGAAAAAAGCAAGGAAAAATTCACAAATTGTTCTTATATTAAGGATTTGTTTATAATTCCTTCGGGCTATATTTACACTCCCATTTATCTTTTTAAAATGAAAATCAGAAATAATAGAGAATTTCTCAAACATTATGGACTGCACTCAAAGAAAAATCTCTGAAGTTTTGTTAACTTGTCAAATTGGCAGAGTGAAATTTTTTAGGTAAAGTAAGGGCTACGTCAAAACTTGAACCTAGGTCATTTTTGCAACGTATCGTTTCAGTTAAAATTAATCTCATATATAATTTTTAAGACAAATTGGAAAGCATTTTTTTCTTTGGGGCCAAGAAGTCAAATCGGATTGGATAGTTGTATGGGACTATGCCGAAATATAGTCCAATTGGGTCACTTGCTCCTTGAAATAGTTCTGCGTATAATAAAATACAAATTGACGAATTTTTGCCCAATCGTTGGTATTTGTGGTTTCTAACGGGCTAAAAAGTCACATCGCATCAAAATGTTGACCAATAAGGTCAGTACTCGTATGAATGCTTATGGGTAAAAGGAAACACAAATAATCAAATTTTAGTCTCTCGGTTGGTACTATTGATTTCTAATGCGTCAAGAAGTTGAATCTAATGGATCCTTCGTATGGAGGGTGAATGGTTATATGCATTTTGTCAAACTTCGTCTCAATGTTTGTATGAGATATGTTTTCGGCAAATTTGATTATTATTGCCGTTCAAGAATGTGGGATCCGCTAACAAAATTATGTTTAAGTTCACTTTGATGAACCCCAAAAATCATTCGAGAGTACCTATTAATACATATCTTGTCTAAGAAACTTGTCCTTCGTCAGAAAAAAACTCAAAAGCTTTAAGTTGCTGGTAGATTTTTGTGTTGACGATTCGACGATTCTTGTATCCCCATTTGACGATTTTCGGTCAAATTCGTCTGGCAACAATAGCAGCTAGGCTGTCCGAGTAAATGACAACGCCAGTGTTGGGTACTATGTTGCGAGTCAGCCACATGGCGACTTCCCATATTGCCATTATTTCGGCTTGATAGACACTGCAGGTATCTGGTAGTCTGTGAGTTTTGTCCAAACAAACTGAATCGTTTATCGGTTGCAGTCCACCACACTACGATGCCGTACAACATTATTGGGCAAACTACTACTATATATATCCAATGGACGACATTAAAGCTTTCATGCAGAAATATAATGCAACGTTGGCTTTCCTTACACGTACCACTACATTATGTCTGGATGGCAATTTCCTATCTAGAATTATTCCCAGATATTTTTAACTTTCAGGAATGACAAGCTATGTTCCATTTATCCGAAGAGGGTCCACATGTGGGACCTTATTCTTCGCTATAAAGAGAGCCAATTCTATATTGCTTGTGTTAAATCCCAAACCGTTGCTCCTGCACATCTAACCAATTTGTTTAGAGCCACCTGCAGAATGTCTCTGAGGACGTTTTCGAATTTTCCACTTACTGTGATTGCAACGTACAATGGACGAAAATTGAAAAATGCGTCCAAAATTATAATTTTATGAAACATGCCAATCTGATAAGCACATATCCATTTTACGGTTTGCAAAATATAAACAAAATATCTTAATATTTAGATGATCAAAAGCCAGTCCTAAGTTAGACGTATACACGGGTTTCCAATAAGAGTTATATGATATCTTTGTAAAAAAAAACACACTTATTGTTAAGGAAATTCAAAAGTTTTTATTTAATGTGAAGTACAATCGATACAATTAAGTTCTAAATAAAACGTCATTCAAATGGCCTCCACGACTTCTTCTGCAGGAACTAATTCGATGAACCCAATTTTCGAGCACTTCATTATTGACTTGTAAAGCTTGAAGAGAGTCTGGTTTATTTCGAAAGACCATTGACTTCAAATAACCCCACAAGAAATAGTCTAATGGTGTTAAATCACAACTTCTTGGAGGCCATTCAATATCACTATTTCTTGAAATAGTCGAATCTCCAAACTTTTCTTGCAACAATTCAATTGTTTCATTTGCTGTGTGGCACGTAGCCACAAACGGTCAATCGCAAAAAAGATAGCTCTTAACGAGAGCTAAAATATTACTCATGGGTGTCAAGGTCGTAGGTCGACTGGAAAGTGTTTTTTTTTTATTTTAACAAAAAAATGGACTTAGTGCACGAAAAGTTGCAATTGGAGAACGATTATTTGGATAATAAAACTAAATAATTTGTAAACGCTGTTCTTGGGTATATCTCTCCATGATGAAATTGTAAACACTACTGAATACAATGAAAAACAAATGACTGATCATGACATATTAGGTTAGGTTAGGTTGACATATTACAAATGGCCGAAAAGTCAATTCAAAATCATAGCATCCCTATTGGAAAACCCGTTATTTAAACCTGCATTTAGAGTACACTTTGTTAAAATTTGAAATGTTGAGAAGATAGAAACTGGACCAAAATATACACCAACAAAATGCATGCTTTATGAGGTATGAAATCATATACACACACTTGAAATTTTTATTTGTTTTCGTTGTTAAAATTTACATGGAAATGCAGTCATTTCGTTGACAGAAAAAGTTTTATTTTTTACATACATTACGTTTCTTATAACTTGAAAACGTCATGAGTCATCACTAGAAATTTTTTTTAGAGTCTTCGTTGAGGTTTTTTTTAAGTGACTTGCCTTCCCTAATAAGCTACATCGTTTTAGGTTAGGTTGTAGAGGGAAGACGTTTAAACATCTCATGTCCATGGACATACACTTAAGCCAGTGGATTGGCTTGTTGTGCGCTCCTTATTTATGATCGGTACTAGAAACGAATTTTCTCAGTATCTCCCATTATCTGATATTATCTGAGATGAGTCAAGTCTGGCAATATGTCGGACTCGAAATATGGGGATCTTTCTGCTAGTCCTATGCGATGACGATGTAGTTGTAAGCTTGAGTGTCCCGTTAAAACACTCATCATCTTAATAATCTCGATCTTGTTTAGTTTCAGAAAACGTCTTCTTTGGCACATCAGCTAGTGTTGTTGGTGCAGTTCTAAATGGCCCGCTAGTGCCTAGACAGCACATACGTTGAATGTTTTGCAAATGTATTACGTTGCACTCCTTGTCCATTGATGTCCACGACACTACACAGGCGTAGGTTAGTACTGGTCTAATCACGCTCATGTAAAGCCAGTGAGTCATATTTGGACGTAGTCCCCATTTGGAACCTATTGCTCTTCTGCACAGCGACCAACATCTGTTGGCCTTGCAACTATTTCTTCAAGATGATCTTTCCAGTACAGTTTCAGATCCAAGATTACTCCCAAGTATTTTACTATTTTAGTTATAGCAATTGTCTTATTCAGGAATCGAGGCCGGGTAAAACTTGGGATTTTCGTTTTCCTTGTAAATAGACATGTTTCTGTTTTGTCTGGGTTAACCTTTAATCCCCTTGGTTGTGTCCAGTTATATTTTATGTTAAGTGCCTACAACGTCGTCTGCATAACAGACTGGTATAAGTCCTTCATTGGTGAGGGTTTTTAGGAGACTGTGTGTCGTTGTAACCCATAAAAGAGGCGATAAAATACCCCCTGAGGAATACCACGACTTACCTAGTCTCTAATTTTTACGTCATATGACCCACAAATAATCCACCTATTCCTTAGCATATTGTTGATCCAGTTTTTCAGCGCCCGGTCAGACTGAAAATCGTCTAAGGACTGTATAAGTGTGTCGGTCTGCACATTGTTAAATGCACCCTCAATGTCTATGCAATCAGCCAGTGTATACATTTCTTTACTGAAGGACTCTTCTATGTGGTGCACTACCTCATGCAGAGCTTTTTCCTCTGATCTTCTTTTGACATAGGCGAGTTGTTTGAATTTTAGCCTGTCATCCGCTATTTTATTTTTGACCATGTCATAAATCATTCGCTCCATTGCTGTTTCCTCTGATCTTCGGCGTGTTGTTTGAATTTTAGCCTGTCATCCATCCGCTATTTTATTTTTGACCATGTCATAAATCATTCGCTCCATTGTTTTAACAGGAAAGAAGTTAGGCTAATGGGTCGATAAGCCTTTGCGGTATAACTTGCCTTGCCAGGCTTGGGTATGAAGACCACCCTTGATTCCTGCCAGTTTTTTGGGGTATAAGCATGGGTTAGGCATGCAGTGAACACTCCAGCCAGATGAGTTGATACCAGATCCACCTTATTCTGCAGAAGCGCGGCAAATATTCCATCCGGTTCCGCAGCTTTGAAGGGAGAGAAGCTTTTTACCATCTGTTATAGCCGTAATAGGTACTTGATGCAATACATTTTCATTCTGTAACTGTACCAGCATTACCAGTCGGAAAATGAGTTTTCATCAAGAGCCTAACAGTATCCTCTATAGTTTTCATCCTTTTACCCGTGTCATCCACCAGTGTTTCGTTTTGGATATGAGTTTTTGAGAGAAACGTTTTCATTTTAGACATGTTGTTATAGCTTTCTACCTAGGTTGGTAATCGGAATAAAGTCAAGAAGTGATTCACCTCTTGTGTTTGTATCTGTGCTACCCGAGATAGAATGATGATCGTTCGTGTCTGCACCAATTATCAGTTAGCACACATCACACTTGTTTTTCTACTACTCCCCTGATGAGAGTCGTCGGTACTACGACATCTTTATAAGGCATGTAACTGGAGACCAGCAGCTGATTGGTCTTACCACTGAAATTAGTCAAGAGGTAAAACGTTTAAGTCTTTCCTGACCAAAATGCAGATTCCTGGTGGCCAGAAGCAACTTAAAGTTGGCTGTCCTGATACCTACCACACACCATTGGTCAAAGGACGCGAAACTGTCAGCAAAACTTTATAGCACGAGAACGAATTCTTCGATTTTCTATATTTTGAACTTTATGTTTCCGTATTGACCTAAGGAAGAACAGTATTCAGGGAAATTTAGCATTATTCAATGTGAACAGTCGTTTTATTTTGTGCTTAGTGGATTCGTGCAATACAAGTGTCACTATGGAAGAAAATTTAGGATTTGTATAAAGGTCGTTGAACTGACTACACACAACGTCATAACTCGAGAGCAGATCACTCGATCTTCATAAATTTGGAATTTATCAATTCGGTTCAAGGATGAACACTATGGAGGGAAATTAGAGTCATATCACAATACTCATAAACTCATAACAAGAATCGTTCGATTTTTTGCTTATGTATTCGTATATCGATCGGCCTATGAAAGGACATAGTGGAGGACAATTTATGATTGGTCAAAGGAGCGCGGCACCGTCCATACAATATCATAACTCGAGAACATCAGATTTTTATAATTTTGGGATTGATGAATGTATGATTGGTCAAAGGAGCTTGGAACTGATCACATAACCTTACAACTCGAGACCAAATCGTTCGATTTGCATAATTTTTGGTTTGATGTATTCCTATTGGTCCAAGGAAGAACACTGTGGAAGATAATTTATGATTGGTCAAAGGAGCGCGGTCCGTTCGTACAACCTCATAACTCGATAGCATATCATTAGATTTTCATAATTTTGAAAGATTCGTATTGGCGCAGGGAAGGGCAGAGTGGTGGAAATTTGTGATTTACAAAAGGGGCGTGGCACCGCCATACAACATCATAAATCGAAAGCGGATCAATCGCTTGATCACTTTGTATTTGCCCAATGATAGACAATATGGAGGAAAATGTATAATTCGTCAATGGTCAAGCCACCGCCCACTCAACCTCATACATAACTCGAGAATAGATCGTTCGATTTCCCAATTTTTAACATGATAAATTTGTATTGGTCCAATGAACGCCAATTGGAGGTTAAAAATTCAATATCTGGAATAATATTGCAGTAATAGCTTCGAAATTCGCTACATGTGAACTTGGTTATAGTGCTTAATGTACAAAAATGTGCGACACCAGTACAAAACGAAATGTAAAATTGAAACACTTCGAATATATTGAGTTTTCTAATAGGGACATAACAATTTCGTATCTTTATGTCAATATTTTTAATGATCTTTCAGTGTCAAAACGCTGATCGAAGTCAACATTTTCATCATGGTAAAGTTCTGATACGTGCAACGTTTGGAAATCAATAAATATTACGGTGGTCGGAACTTTAAGAGCACTTACTTCAATTTTCGGCCGTAATAATCGTCCCACCCGACAGGCTGTGCGTGCTATAGTGGATAAATTTGAATCCAAATTTTCACTTTTGGATGTTCCGGCGCCAAAGAGACGCCGTAACGCTCGAAAATATCGCAACCGTTAGTGTATCCACTCAAAATGAGCCAAATCGGTCGATTCCACGTTGTCCTCAGGAATTAAGCACCTCTCAAACCACACTGTGGCGTATTTTGCGAAAAGATCTTGGCCTTCATCCTTATAAGATCAAACTGACTCAAGAACCACGTGATCTTTTCAAAACTTCTCCTATTGGGCTTTGGCAAAGTTAAGTCCTTAATGGAAAACCCTTTAATTACAGGGACGTATTGAAAATGTGGATGGCAGTTCTTGGTAATGCTATGCGACGTTAAGGAAATAATAGCCGAGATCATTTTGAAAACCTGATACCAATAGTTCCGATGATTTTTTAAATTTGGCGTGGATGCATTTGACAGCAATGTAAGTGCCCCGCAGGCGCCCAGCCATAAAACTCGAATACCGAGAACCTAAAGCTATGTACAGACGATTGTGAAGGCAAAGGTGAATTATCAGTTCAGACGATTGCAAAAGTTGCCAATGAAATGTTTCTCTGACAATGACGCACGTCTGGCAATCAAAAGTGTCTTCAAATTATCTCACAATGGCAAAGTTGTGTGTTTACACGATTGCCAGATGTCTACCAATATATATATTTCCGTTGTTCCTATAAGGTGATTTATCTTGGACAAGGAATTTTATCTCGCCCCAGCTCCTGTTCATGTTGCAGCTTCCATATATTTATCTCGCCCACACGCAAAGAAAAAATTCGTTACTCCCAAACGAAAAATTAGACAAACGAATTTCGCTTGTGGTGTATGTTTGTCGCAAACGATTTATGTTTATCCCAAAACCCAAAGAAAGATTTATAGCAAACGGTCAGTGTACTTATCGTAAATGATTTATATTTATTACAAACCCTGTGAAACGTTTTGTTGAAACGGTTATTGTGTTTGTCACAAGCATTGCCTGTTTATCCTAAACCCTGTAAAACGTTTGTTGCAAACGGTCATTGCCTTTGTCACAAGCAATGTCAGTTTAACAATGAATGAGAAAACGATTGTCGTAAAAGAATAATTTGATTGAATTGTGATATTTAATATGTTTTATAAAATTATGTTTATAATCAAAAATGTCACATTTTTTAGGAAAATGTACCTCCCCGACAAACACATCTGCTATTATTGCAGTTATCTTCTAATTGAGTTGTAGACAAACTGTAAATAAGAAAGCATGTATGTTAGAACATATGAAAAATGTAGTAGTCCATTGTATGGATCAAAGCGAGAAGTTATCTTACCATATATCACACTTTTTAGTCAAATGTGAATTTTATAGGTCAATATAACCTTTTCTAGGTTTTCACGTCCATGAATAGAATACTAAGCTCCATCAGAAAATAACATGAAAAACTTCTTGTGAAAAATCGTGTTGCATAGTGTCATTAAAAAACAAAGTTAACTGTTTAGTGTTGAAAATATCAGCAGTTTCCAGAAGTATCCAGTTGTATTGTGCCTGAATAAATTAATTTCACAATTACCATTAGCAGCTTCAGTACCTAAACGAGTGATGAGTGATTGTTAATGATTTGAATTTGTTTATTCACAAATTAAGGCGTGTGGAAAAATAACCAGTTAGTCGTTAACAAAAGCAATAGATGGTCTCAGTTTCTGTTAAAATCTATTGTTTTTGTTATTCCGGCTTTCCACAAAATATTCAATATTTTCATGCAGTGCTCGATCCATTTTTTTGCTATTAACTATCTGGTTATTTTCCCACATGTCTTCAATTCATTTACAATTTACCTATAACATTAAATTGGAATCCGCAGTATATTTGCGAGATATCGCACCTCCGATAATTTAGATTCTTTGGTTTAATTAATTCTTTGAATAAAATCATTTTGAGTTCACTGATAAAAATATTTTTTATTTCGCCACACACGCGCACAAATACCGGACACCACAAGCGCCTGTACAAAACTAAAGGCCCACCAGCATACGACTCTACGCATGCTGAGTACGATTGCAAATGTTATGAAATTGTATAACAGTGCGGAGGGGGGATGCAGATAAATAAATTTTCACCAACGATGGATTGTTGCAACGTTGCATCGTTTCTTTTTGTGTTTTGTACACACACGTCTCCATCTTTTTGCAGAAAAGTTGCAACGTCGCTTTTTGTGCTGTATACACACACACCTGCATATTTTGAGTTCGGTTCACATACATCTGCACATATTATTCCGTCATATAAATAATAAAAAAGTTATAAAACCGCACTCTCACAAAATGAAAACAAGTTTAACTCTTTGTTCTCTCAACTCTCTTTAAAATATGCAATCATGTTTAAATACAATATACTTCCGTAAACGATTTTCGTTTACCATAAAATAAATTACGAAAATTTTGGAATGAAAGAATGTTCGTTTACAGCAAGAGAAACTACGTTTACGATAAACTTTTGCATTCACCGCAAATATTTCAACCGTTACGGGAAAAGTAGAGCGTTTGAGACAAAGAAAAATGTTTGCGAAAAACGACGCCCAAACGTTTTTTTTGTCTTTGCGTGCAGCTCCTGTTCATGTTGCAGCTTCTATATCGATTTGTCGCCTCCATGTATGTGCAGACCGATCCAGTTCCACTTACGTTTCTTTATTTCTCTCACAATCGGAAGTTGGCTTGTTTCGGCACATAAACTGTTGTTTGAGATTATACTTGGAAAGTAGATACGCATTATTCTTCGAAGGCATTGATTAGCAAACACCTGCAATTTGTGGATAGCTCGTGGTGCAGCGTCCCAAGTCATATAATAGGACTGATTTTACGTTTGTTTCGAAAACCTTTAGTTTTACTCGGCGGGATGGGGCTAGGGAGCTCCAAACGGATTTCAATCGGCCGAAGATTTGTCTTGCCTTAAAAATACGGCTTTCAACATCGTCATTAGAACCACGTGCTATGATGCTATGATGTGAACGATTATTTTATTAACCATGCTAAGGAGTGTTATTCCTCGCCAGTTGTTTCGAGACTTGAGGTCGCCTTTTTTGGGTATTACATATATAAATATCACACCTTCCTAAAACACTTCGGGTAGTTACTTAGTGGCCCAAAAATTTGTTATAAGCGGTAAGATGATCTCTGCACTGATAGTTGGATCTCTAGCAGTTCAGGTGGAATACCATCTAAGCCTGGAGCTTTGTTGATCTTGAGTGCTCCTATGGCAGTAACAACCTCGAACATAGTAGGACAAAAAGTTGCATCATTGCATACATTGTGCGTTATTCAATTGCACGTTAATTAGCAGTTTAGTGTAGAACTCTTCTCAGAGGACCACATGTTCGTTCACCGAGGTAATAAGGTCACCATTAACATTCCTTAGTGGTTTCAGCGAACCAGTGTAATTATGAGACAGGTATTTAACAGATTTATAGAGGTCGCTCGTCTAGTGGGTATTAGCTGCAGTTTGGGCTTCTACTGCAATTTACCTTGCATCTTACCTTGCACTTTTCTTCACCAACCGATCTACGGCATTGTGATGTTGCTTGAGTTCATTTTTAACTACACGAGATCTGCCGTGTATATAGCAGATGTCACTGTCTTTCGTGATTCGATTAAGCTCTACGTTTCGTCTGATATCCACTCTTTGCGGTTGCGCTCAGTATAGCCAATTATATTAACTGCGGGTTCCAAGAGGATTTTTTTGATCGTGCTCCACTGGTTGCGTTGAGCTTCATCTAAGGTGTATAATGAAGATTTTACTGCTTCAGTGTAACGCGTACTCACCGCAATATTCTTCATACTGCGCACGTCAATCCGTCGTTGAGTTTGGGGTTTGTTTTCCTTGATTGCAGCCAGCTTAATACGCATAGTTGCCATGAGAAGATGTTGATCGATTCCTGTATCCGCTCCCCTACGGTTTCGAAAAACCAACAGCGACCCATGCCATTTTTTAGGAATAGTAATGTAGTCTATCTGATTTTCAGTAACGAGATCTGGGGATTCCCAAGTTACTTTATGGATTCGTTTGTGAGGGAACAGCGAACCTCCAATTTCCAAATGGTTCGAAGCACATATTTCTAAAAAAATTTCCCCGTTTTCGGTTTGTCGTCCCAGTGCATGGGTGCCCATTATTCCCTCAACATTAGTGTTATCTGGAGCATTTTGAGTATTGAAATCTCCCATGACCACTAAAATGTCGCCTCGATTAGTTGTTGTTATTGCTTTGTCTAGGATTTTGTAAAAATAATCTTTCGTGCTGCGATGGGCCGCATCTGTGGGCGCGTAGCATTGGATGCATGTGAGATTCCTAGCACGAGTGCGTAGTCTGATAGATATTACTCTATCTGAATACGGTTTCCAACTTATTAGGGCTTCACGTGCACGTTTGTTTAAAAGGAATCTCACACCACTTGATATTGGTAAATCGTTAGCCTTGCCAGAGTATAGGATTGTGTATCCATAAGGCGCAGCGACTTCACCGGCATCAGGCCATCTGATTTCGCAGAGTCCGAGGATTAGTTGGTTGTAGGATTCAAATTCCTTACATAGCTGCGCCAACCTCGACGCAGGTTCCTCACATTCCCGGTTCCAAATTGTGTTCTTGTTTTCATGCCAATAGTCGCCAATGGTAAATCGGGTTGGTTTTTGTTATTGTTTGTAGAGGTTTCAGTAATCATTGTTTTTAAGATGGCCAACTGATTGGGCTAACGCATCCGATCCTTGTGCTGGTGTCGCCAGGCCACCATAGAAAGGTTATACCGGCTTGGGTCGGTCGACAGAGCCTCGTTGGCTTCAAATGGGGACCCCAGTAAATTGGACAGTGGGTGAGGCTGTCATTTGGAAAGGATTGGCTATGTGTGCAAAAATATGTTGGATTTGCATTCGCTTCTCTTTCCCTTATCTACCATTCGTTGCAAGACAACAATTGTATGTTCACACGGTTGTAAGTTCAAAGAGTTGAATTTTTCCGCCATTTTCCTGTCAATATTGTGAGAGCTGACAATTGTGTGTTCATAGCTTAATATGGAGAACTGTTGTACCAATCGTCTTGAAGTTTGAAGTGGGTGCTTTGGATAAAACACTACATTATCTGATAAAAAATGTTTAGTGAAAGTAGCTGCGTCTATACAACGTGATTTGAGTGCAGCGAAGCGCACTGTGTACAGCTGACACGTTCTGATGAAGATTACATTTGTTCGTAAACAGATTTTGTGGCACAACGGTTTTTGCATTATTAAACCTCAGATACTTCACTTTATCACTTTATATCACTTTATATCACTTTAGAATAAACTATTAGAAGGTAGCAAATTACACGAAGAAGCGTGTATGTACAGGATCGAATTATTTTCATTTATATTACCGAATTTAGGCGCAACGAAGTTTGCCGGGTCGGCTAGTAAAAATATATATATATGTATATATAAAGTACAACATTTTCTTTGCCCTTTTTCAGTTTCAGACAACTGCACTTTTCTAACACATTTTGGAAATTTGAAAACCGAAGTTAAGTTAAATTCGATAGGCTACATTATTTGTACTTAAAAGGTGCAAATATGTTCTGGTATTTCATGTCGACGGAGCGACATTTTTTCCTGAAGCGGAAATAGTATAGGCCACATTTTTTAATCAGTTTTGACTGATACTATGAAGTTTAATTTTTTTGACAAAAATTCTCACAAATTAAAAAGAAACAACATCGATTTACATAAGGTTTGATATACTCTCCATAGGTCGTTTGAAATTTGTTGTTTATGCCATACAGGCAAAATATTCCAGTTGATTTGCCTGAAATTTGACAGTTTGTGTTTTATTTTTATTACAATTCTACACAGTCCTTAAAATTTCCTCCAAAAAGCTTATTGGCTCTCGATTTGCTTCTTTTCCACTGCAAAGATTTAGCTGGTTATAGAATTGAATTGAATTCAAAGTGGAGATTATATAAGGTTCGGACCGGCTGAACCTGCTACCATTCTTACTACATAGTTTAATTTACAAATATTTTTTGAGATTTTTCTTGACACGTTATGCAAAATGATAAAAAATCTTTACGAATTGAAATTACAGTATATGATTCTGTAAAATAAACAGATGTAACATGTTTTACATTTGTGTGTCATATTTGTAAATAAAATATATTTTAGATGGCTTTGTCCTGCAATTTGCTGAATGAATGTGTCTAATTCTGTGTCTTTCGCAGACACAGATTGCTAATTACAAAGGTGTTTCGATTAACGATGGCGCCCCATCAGCTGCAAATCAAGGCCTTATTGTGTCCTCATCACTTACTGAATTTACAGTCTACTCTCTATTCGATTACAATTCCAAAGATGCTGCAGATGTTGCATATGTGTCTTTGTGTGCCCGCTGGTGTTTCCATTTCCATTTCTGTTTGTGGCAGTGATTGTTTTGCAAGAAGCGACGGTACTAGTGGTTGACTGGCTGGCTGGTTAGCTGGGCCGACTGACTATCTGACTCTAGATGGCGGTTGACTGGTCGTCACAGTTGTTTGCGGTTATTTACAAATGGAAGATGAAGAAATCGTATCAACCCACATTCAATTGTTGACCCCGTAAACAACCACAGCCGGAACCGCATCATCATCATCGCCGTCATTTGAAGCAGCAGCAGCGGTGGCAGATGTACTCCATCCAAGTCATATTCGTTCGTGTGTTCTTCACGTAATGCTTGTTGTCTTTGCCATATTTGGTTTCATGCTGATACCATTCCCTGCTGTTGCAGCCTCCTCCTAACGATGTGGCTCCTAAGGTTTTATAGATGATGTTATTGTTTACCTCTCCCCTTCCCATTGGTGACATCTGAAATTGAACGTGGAATAAATTCGATGAAAATCTGGAGTTTTATTTTCGAGAAGCATTCATAAGGGTATCACAATGAAGCCAATGAGGGTAAGGGCATTAATACCACAGTTATTCTTAATTTCGTTAGATTATGATTTTAAGAAAATAGTGTAATATTGATGTTTGTAACAGCTAAAAATACAGTAGTTTCTAAATTTGTTATTTTGGACCCAAATATGTTTCGAATGTATCAAATATGTTCGAATGGAAAAATAAAGGCAATCTGCGTTGGCAGATAACCTTCAAAAACCCTCAAATACAAATTATTGACAATTTTATAAATTAGAAATTCGGATTCAATCCGCTCTCGGAATACAGAACAGGGGTGATTACCAGATTTTAAGAAAATTCAGATTTATGTATAATATATCCCTATTTTGAGTCTCTGATTTAGATACCCCCATATACATACACCTATATCCCGATTTTGGATATAAGGGCTACGAGGGCGGTCCCAAAATTAGGCGAAATTAAATGGTTGCAGTAGTTTAAAAAAAAAATAATTCGCTGAAAAGTTGCATCCTTATAAAAATTAGGTTTTAAGTTCCAAGGCGCCACGTTGTTTAGTATTTTTACCCTGCAAAACACTGGGGTACAGGGTATTATAACCTTGTGCTTTTATTTTTAACGAAGAAGATGAGATAGACCCATCGTTTATTTTACCGATTGTCTTATAATCACTTTCTGAGTTGATTTAGCTATGTCCGTCCATCAGTTCAAGTATCCTTATAATCAAAGTACAAGTCGCTATTATTGCCTGATTACGATTGTAATATTTGTTTGGCCTAAGGGTAAACACTATTAAAATTGGTGAAAATCGGTTCCGATTAAGATAGAGCCCCCATATATATATTCCTCCCAACGTGGCATCAAAGCGCTATAAAAGTTGTATTTTATATCACAGCTATACATACGAAATTTAGCAGAAAGAAGATTCTTACTCATGAACGAATGCAGTTAGATAAGGTCCCCATATATGACACTCCCGATTTGATATATACGCGCTTTAGCAGCTGTATTTATATCCGATCGGTACGAAATTCGCCAGAAAGGAGTTTCTTATTACATGGATGAGCTCATTGAGCACTGTCAACATTGGGGAAAATCGGTTCAGATTTAAATATAGTCCCCATATATATGTTCCTGTCGATTTCAACTTTTCTTTATATATATCAGAAATAACATTTTTGATCCAAGTTGATGAAAATCTGTTCAGATTATGTACAGTCTCATCTATTCGTTCCTTTCGATTTTTAATCTATGAAAGAATACTTTAGAAGCCGGAGTAGAAGCTTTTGAGAAAGAAGCTCTACTTTGGCATAAGGGAAGCCAAAGTAAAAATACGATGAAAACGACATTGACGATGCACATAATCTGTTCGAGTTTAGTCTTAGGCATCATCCTGGAACCCTACATTCATGAGAACAAGGTAAAGATTTTCCAGAGCAGCGGGTATATCGTGAAAACATCAACGTATTTTTCCAATTTAGAACAGCAGACTTCAACGTAGCAAGAGTGGAATTAAAAAACGTTACGCAATTCCTCGCCGTCTCTTGCTACGATTCTCAAACATGCAATGCTCCACCAAATGAGGTATGGAACGCAATGAAAGACATACACCCCCGACACCATCAGTTTGGGCAGTGATGAAAATGCGGGGCACAGATTATGGGACAGCTCAGAAATAAACGGCAGAGGTGAGTCCGTATTAGGCTTCATAAGAGGCTTCATTTGTGCGGGTCGCAAATTATGGGGCAGCTCAGAAATAAACAGCAGAGGTGAGTCCGTTTTAGGCTTCATAAGTGGTACTAACCCTACTTTTGTATTTCCGAGCTCGGGGAACTTCAGGAGGTGGGAGAGATCATCGATCTCACTTAAGTATCAGATACACGTTTAATAGAAATGGATAAGTGGACGGTATCTGTTAATAAGTCCTTTTCAGACTTATACTGTTCAATGTTAGATACTGTTCAATATCTCCAAAAAGGCAACTCCAGTCAAATGCTTTCAAATCCCCAAAAGGACTGATTGGAAAAAGTTGAACTTCGCAACATACCGCATCAATATAGCCTTCAAAGAATCCTGCCCGCAGACACGACTAGCAGCCATACAAGGATAAGTTAATGGAGTACAAGAAATCCGGAACAAAGAAGCAATCCTGGATTCTGTGGATCGCTAGAAAACACCAAAAACACAGCCAGTCTGAGCAAAATAATGGTAACAGGTCACTCGAATCCCTCTTATATAAAGAGAGACGAATATGCATGGTCAAGCAACTTAGCCGAATCACTTGACATTTACTTAAAACGCTCTTCCCGTACGGATACGGATACAGCATCGAAGTTGATAGGATAATAAGTGCAAGTAAAGTCACCAGGGCTATGAACAACTTCTCACCTTCTCACCCTAATCTCCGGGGCCAGATGACATTATACCAAAAACGCTTCAAAGTGCGGAGAGCATAGTCAATACATGGCTAGTGCACATATTTCGACTATGCCTATCCCTGAACTACATAGCACTGAGTTGAAGACAGGTAAAGACTGTCTTCACACCAAAGGCTGGAAAACGTACACAGTATTATGCATGATTTTGGGACTCAATTCTGATAATTGGACCTGAAAGTAGCCCCAAAAATAATAACTTCCGCATCATTTGTTTAATCAACTTGGCTCAATTAATAATTTAATGGTCATACGAATATTTTGGCTCATGGTGGATTTTTTGCACTTTTTCTATGATTTTTTCTCGGTATACCGTACGGACTATTTTTTGTGTGTCTGAAGCAATGCTGTAGATATTGAGTAGGAGAAAAAATGCGGAACAAACATATCCGAAAAAAGTGCATCCAGTGCACCTCGGCAATGCATTGGGTAACATTGGCGTGGAACCATTCCTCAAGAACAGGATAGTCACCATGCTGGAGAACACAATCATCATAAACGCTACAATGTGTAACAGAAAGTTGTCAATCGTGGCACTCCACAGGGTGCTATGGCTCCTTGTCATCAACGAAATACTAGTTATATTCGACCACATTTAGATTAAGGTTGTAGCATATGGTGATAGTAATCTCTGGATTATTTACGTCCGTGATGAGTAAATACTTGAGCCACAAGTAGTTGTTTGGGAGTGGTTCACGTGGTGGCTTGGAGGGAGGTACTAGAAGATGTGGACCAATAAGGCCCATCTTTGAACTTAGCCTTAGATAGATAACATATTATTGCGTACCAAGTTTGAAGTCAATCCGTTAAGTACTCCTTTCAACAGTTATCGGACGTTCCATCCAGACAGACAGACGGACGGACATTGCTCAAATGACTTAAAATGTTCTAAAACGGATTTCCGCCGAACATACTTGGTGCTTGGATTTAGGTACTAGAAGATGCGGACCAGATGCGGACCAATATGGCCCATTTTTTAACTTAGCCTGAGATAGAAAAAATATTATTACGTACCAAGTTTGAAGTCGATCCGTTAAGTACTCCTTTCGAGAGTTATCGGGCGCTCCATCCAGACAGACGGACGGACATTTCTCAAATGACTAAAACTATCCTAAAACGGATTTCCGCCGAACATACTTAGGGTCGTAAGTCACCTATTTGATAAAGACATTAAAGATAATAATTAGTTCACTCTGCAAACTAAACTAATTGTGTTGTGCCAAAAATGCTAAATTTTTTTTGCATTTCGCCCTAAAAACGCCTTTTTCCAGCCCTGTATTAAATCAAAGGGGGAGCACTGCCCTACAAAACAGATATCACCGTCATGTGAATACCCTAAATATCCGCGTGTGTATTTGCGTGGTGTTTTTATACCCCCTACCATAGGATGGGGGGTATATTCATTTTGTCACTCCGTTTGTAACACCTCTAAATATTGATCTGAGACTCCATAAAGTATATACAATATTCTTACTCGTCGTAAAATTCTAAGACGATTTAGGCATGTCCGTCTGTTGTAATCACGCTACAGTTCGTAATAATAGAGCTAGGTTGATAAAATTTGATATAAATATTTCTTATAGTTGCAGGTTGTTTGGGATTGCAAATGGGCCATATCGGTCATTGTTTTGATATAGCCCCCATATATAGCATCTTACTTATTGTGATTCCTACTGTTCTCATCTACTATATTTTTTTGTGTGTTTTCGGTGTTATTTTCTTAAGGTTTGAGTTATTTTGTGAGGTCACATGCCATCCATGGTGGAGGGTATATAAGATTCGGCATGGCCGAACTAAACGCTTTTACTTGTTTGTAATGAAGTTTGTTTTATTTAGTTGACGCCTTGAAGCATACTTTGTTTGTAGTGAGTTAAATGACCGCCCTTTTGCTTTTATACCCTCCACCATAGGATGGAGGGGCATATTCATTTTGTCACTCCGTTTGTAACACCTATAAATATTGATCTGAGACCCCATAAAGTATGTATATTCTTAATGGTCGTAAAATTCTAAGACGATTTAGCCATGTCCGTCTGTCCGTCCGTCTGTTGTAATCACGCTACAGTCGGTAATAATAGAGCTAGGTTAATCAAATTTGGTATATATATTTCTTATAGTTGCAGGTTGTTTGGGATTGCAAATGGGCCATATCGGTCATTGGTTTGATATAGCCCCCATATATAGCATCTTACTTATTGTTACACCTCTAGATATTGATCTGAGACCCCATAAAGTATATATATTCTTAATCGTCTTAAAATTCAAAGACGATTTAGCCATGTCCGTCTGTCCGTACGTCCGTCCGTCTGTTGTAATCACGCTACAATCTATAATACTTGAGCTAGGTGGCTGCAATTTGGTATAGCTGCAGGTAACTTGGGATTGAAAATGTGCGATATCGGTCCATATTTAGATATAGCTCCCATATATAGCATCTAACTGATTCCTACTGTTATCATCTACTATATTTTTTTGTGTTTTCGGTGTTATTATACCCTACACCACACTGTGGTACAGGGTATTATAACTTTGGGCATTTGTTTGTAACACCCAAAAGGAGAAGAAATAGACCCATCGTTTATTATATCGATCGACTTAGAATCACTTTCTGAGTCGATTTAGCTATGTCCGTCTGTCTGTCTGTCCGTCTGTCTGTCCGTCTGTGCATGTATTCTTGTAATCAAAGTACAGGTCGCAATTATGGTCCGATCTCGACGAAACTTTAAACATATCTTTTTTTGGCCCAAGGACGATCCCTATTGAATATGGTTAAAATCGGTTCAGATTTAGATATAGCCCCCATATATATGTTAGCCCCGATTTGACATGTAAGCGCTGTAAAAACTTTATTTTATATCCGATCAGTATGAAATTCGACAGGAAAAGGTTTCTTATTACATGAATGAACTCTGTTAAATTTGGAAGAAATCGGTTCAGATTTAGATATAGCCCCCATATATACATTACCCCCGATTTGACATATAAGCGCTGTAAAAATGTTATTTTATATCCGATCAGTGCGAAATTCGGCAAAGAGAGGTTTCTTATTACATGAAGGAATACTGCTAAATTCGGAGAAAATCGGTTCAGATTCAGATATAGCCCCCATATATATGTTACCCCCGATTTGACATGTAAGCGCTGTAAAAATTGTATTTTATATCCGATCAGTGCAAAATTTGGCAGAAAGAGGTTTCTTATTACATGAAGGAATACTGCTAAATTTGGAGAAAATCGGTTCAGATTTAGATATAGCCCCCATATATACGTTACCCCCGAATTGACTTGTAAGCGCTGTAAAAATGTTATTTTATATCCGATCAGTATGAAATTCGGCAGAAAGAGGTTTCTTATTATATGAATGAACACTGTTAAATTTGGAAGAAATCGGTTCAGATTTAGATATAGCCCCCATATATACGTTACCCCCGATTTGACATGTAGGCGCTGTAGAGACTGTATTTTATATGCGATCAGTACGAAATTCGACAGAAGGAGGTCTTTTTACATGAATGAGTATTCAGGGAAGATCGGTTCAGATTTATATTGATTGTTCCTCCTGATTTGGTATCAAAACGCTATAGAAGTTGTATTTTACTTCCGATCATTAAAATTTTCCAGAAAGATGTTTCTCAATTTAGGAACGAATTTTGCTTAATTTAGCGATTATCGTTTCAGAATTAGATAATATGTTTCTACTCATTTACCAATTATTCCAAATTATTATGGCAATGACCCTTATCGCATTGTTAGGGAGGTGTAGGGTATTATATAGTCGGCCCCGCCCGACTTTCTGCCTTTCCTTACTGGTTTTCTTTAGGTTTGAGTTATTTTGTGAGGTCACATGCTATCCATGGTGGAGGGTATATAAGATTCGGCATGACCGAACTTAACGCTTTTACTTGTTGTGATTCCTACTGTTCTCACATACATATTTTGATACCTCCACCATAGGATGGAGAGTATATTCATTTTGTCACTCCGTTTGTAACATCTCTAAATATTGATTCAAGACTCCAGAAAGTATACGCAGTAAGTTCACAAAATATTTTGTTTTTTTTTGATGCCGTCTTGATCTCCTCAATCGTGGCGTAGCGTCGTCCTTTCATGGGCCTTTTCAGTTTTCGGAACAAAAAATAGTCACAGGGGCTAGGTCAGGGGAATACGGTGGCTGCGGCACCATTACTGTGTTGTTTTTGGCCAAATATTCGCGCACAAGCAACGATGTGTGTGCAGGGGCGTGGTGCAAAAGCCAGTTTTTGTTCTTCCACAAATCCGGGCGCTTTTGGCGGATTGCTTCGCGCAATTTGCGCATAACTTGCAGGTAATATTCTTCATTGACCGTACTACCCTGTGGCAGTACCACGCCCGTGCAATCGAAGAAAACTGTGAGCAAAACCTTTACGTTCGACCGAACTTGGCGCGCTTTTTTCGGTCTTGGTTCATGCGGCAGCTTCCATTGGGATGATTGAGCTTTAGTTTTCACGTCCTAACCATAAACCCATGATTCGTCACCAGTTATGACCCTCTGGAGCAAATTTGGGTCGTCATGGACCGAGTTCAACATCTCCTGAGCAATGTTAACGCGATGCTGTTTTAGGTCCAAATTGAGCAATTTTGGCAGGAATTTAGCGGCGACCCGACTCATGCCCAAATCTTTGTTAAAATCGAATGGCACGAGCCAATCGATATGTTTAGATCCTCAGCAACTTCTCTAATGGTAATTCGTCGATTGGCCAATATTATTTAATTCACTTTATCAATGTTTTCGTCTGTTGTTGACGTGCTCGGGCGTCCGGCACGCTGTTCGTCCTTCGCATCTTCTCGGCCCTCTAAGAACATTTTGTACCTTTGCTTTGGTCCAGGGTAGCTTCACCATATGCCACAGTCAACATTCGGAATGCGTCAGCGCACTTTATTTTGTTTTTCACACAAAATTTGAAGCAGATTCTTTGATCCATTTTCTGAAATAGATAAAAATCGAAGACAAGTTAAAACACATCCAAGCACAACAGCTGTCAAAAATTAACTAAACATTCAAAATGGCCGACTTTGTCAGCATAAGTAAGGGACATGAGTACCAACATAACGCTACAAAAATATCAAAAATCAAATACACGTAGCCCGCGGGAATTAAAAATTCCCGATATTTTTTGAACATACATCGTATATATTCTTAATCGTCTAAAATTCATCATCGTTCGTTAATACAAACGTAAACTCAGCCCTACTCTATTGTTGTGAAACATGGAACACTGCCTCCCGAGAGATACAAAAGATGGAAGTGTTTGTGAATCAATGTCTTCGAAAAATTCTACGAATCTTGAGTTGATTCTACGACAGACTGCTATGCTATGTAACCACAGCACGATGTGAGCGATGTATTTTTTTAAAAGGCTGGACATTAGGCTGGACGTCGAATAGTAGTTTTCGCATCTCATTTGATGTCGTATGTATATAACGGGTGATCCAAGTAGAGATACTTTTTTCAATAGCCTTTTTTTGACAGATCACGTGTGAGTCCTGTCATGCTGTCATGTTATTTTTGTTAAGTATTGTTTGGCATTTCATCATCGTTCAACTTTATTACGAAAATTCACGTTCTGTGAAGAATGTGTTTCGTGCACTTCGCTCAATTTATGGTTAACATAATCAGCCTACTGAGCATGCTATTCGCAACACCATCACCCATCTTGAGACCAACATTCATTATTGGATAATATTCGACCGAATAGACCACGTCCAGCACGCAGTGAAGAAAATTTAGCGGCCGTAGCTGAGAGTGTACACGAAGACCGTGGAGAGTCGATTCGGCGCCGTTCGCAGCAAATCGGACTGACGTATGGAACGACTTGCCGCATTTTACGTCGAGATCTTAAATTGAAAGCATACAAAATACAGCTTGTGCAAGAACTGAAGCCGCCCGACCTTCCCAAGCGACATCGCTTCGCTCTAGGGGCTCTTGAAAAGTTCCAAGAAGATCCGACGTTTTCGAGCCAAATTTTGTTCAGCGATGAGGCTCTGTTCTGGCAAGCAAAATTGCCGCATTTGGGACGAAGAACAACCTGAAGAGATCCAAGAGCTGCCATTTCATCCAGAAAAAACAACGGTTTGGTGTGGTTTGTGGGCCGGTGGAATCATCGGTCCATATTTCTTCAAAAATGATGCCGTTGAGAAAGGAACCGTCACCGAAAGTAATGGCGACCGTGCCATGATAACCGATGATGCCTGAAATTGAAGCTCGTGATCTCAGCGACATTTGGTTCCAACAAGACAGCGCCACTTCCCACACATCGCATCAATCAGTGGATTTATTGAGAGAACACTTCGGTGAGCAGATAATTTCACGTTTTGGGCCGGTCGATTGGCCAACAAGACCGTGTGATATCACACCGTTAGACTTTTTTCTGTGGGGATATGTAAAGTCTAATGTTTATGCGGACAACCCCGCTTCGATTCAGGCTTGGATCAAAACAACACGCGTGTCATTCGCCAGTTACCAGTCGAAATGCTCGAATGAGTCATCGAAATGCTCGAATGAGTCATCGAAAATTGGACTCAACGGATGGACCATCTGAGACGTAGCCGCGGCCAACATTTTATAGACATAATCTTCAAAAAATAAATGCCAAAGAATGTTCTTTCAAATGATAATAAACATTCCCCGTTCCATTTGAATTTTCTGTGTTTTTTTCTTAAAAAAAGTAGGGAACCTCGAAATGGATCACGCTTTATATACGTTTTTAATTTCTAGAAGGAGCTCTGAAAATCAGTGAAATATTGAAAATTGTTCTGGTCACTGCTACACTGACCACAGTCAGCGAATACAAAACTATTTTTCACCTATCTAACTGTTCACCAAGTTTCAAGAAATGCGGTTCAGCCGTTTAGGCGTGATGGGCAACAGACAAACAAACCGTTTTATAATAATAATATGATATATACCTCCGGTATATACATCTATCCCGTCTTTAATCTAAACGCTATAAATAAAAAATAGGACAAATCATTATCATTTGGACAGGACATAGCATAGATGAAACTTGACAATATTTCTTCTTATTCTGCTCCGACAGGGTGGTGTACGGTATTACATGGTCTTCTCCGACCAACTTTAGTCCTTCCTCACTGTTTTTTTATACTCTCACTTTAGTGTGACGGGGGTATATATCATTTGCAACAGACAAAATGTGTAACACATCGAAGGGTTGACCAAAGACCCCGCCCCCTTTGGTACCTCCCACACAAAGGGACCATTTTGTACAAAAAGTTAACTGCTAATACCAGTGCATATAAATACCTGAAATTGTGTAGAGTGTAATGCTTTTATAGTACCTATAGTCTGGTAAAAAATGGACTTTATTGCCACGCCCCTTTTGGTAACTCCCACACAAAATCGTCGATTCATACTAAAATGTTATGGCTCATAGCGTTAGTACAAGTGCGCATAAACTCTTACAATTTGGTACAGTGCAATGTCTTTGAAGAATCTACTGTGGTACTGCTATTTATGTACAAATTTAGTTTTAATAAATCTTTAATTGCAAACGGATTTTTAAGAGACTTGTTACATTTTTTCCATACAAAATTCGTTTAGAGATTGAAAATCTGCTAATAACACTGTGCAACAGTGAAAAAAATACACGGATCTGATGGTATAGGTTCGATTCTACTACCAAATGGTAGTATAACCCTATACTCAGTTTTGTGAGATTGGTGACCAATTTTTTTTTATGGGCCTCGAAAGATTCGGAAAATCAGTGGACCCCTTGAAAAAAGGTGTCATCGGTTTTTGAGCAACAGCTACTTCAGACTTGGTGATAGCGCTTAACTATATTTGGCAATAATGTAGCTAAGAACACGTAGAACAAAGTCTGTTAACATTTCATGCCAAAAAAATTTTGTTTTCCAGCACTTTTTTCGAAAAACATAGGATTAAATTTATTTTTTTTCACTTTTTTCGGCATAACTTTAAGGGATCGCTGATTTTTTACTAACAATATTTGGCAATATTGTAGCCACGGTAAATCTGAACAACTTTGGTGAACATGTCATTACAATCTGAACGTGTCTAGGCACTCTAAAAAGCTCAAAAAACCGCATTGTACCCCAAAAATGTAAGTATTTCACTGTTATGTAACAAAAATATATTTTTCTGGTATAGGGTATGTTCAGCAACTTTATAGAAAATATTAAGGCCAATATTTTTGTGGAACATTTAACCCTCTAGCTCCCCCACATAACTGTAATTTTTGGCCCCATTTTAACAAATCGTAAAAAACACCCCTTAAACGGGGGAGGGTGGGTATGAAATGTTCTACAAAAATGTTCGCCATAAAATTTTACTATATGTGTCAGAACACACCAGAGCTCAAAACATAACACAAACACCAAAAAAAGGTCAAATTCCTGTCAACAACGTTATTTACTGGTATCTTCATTGCTTCATCAACCAGTAGATCGTACGACTAACATTCCTGCATGATCAGGAATTTGACCTTTTTTTGGTGTTTGTGTTATGTTTTGAGCTCTGGTGTTTTCTGACACATATAGTAAAATTTTATGGCGAACATTTTTGTAGAACATTTCATCCCCGCCCTCCCCCTTTTAAGGGGTGTTTTTTACGATTTGTTAAAATGGGGCCAAAAATTATAGTTATGTGGGGGAGCTAGAGGGTTAAAACGTTCCACAAAAATATTGGCGTTAATATTTTCTATAAAGTTGCTGAACATACCCTATACCAGAAAAATATATTTTTGTTACATAACAGTGAAATACTTACATTTTTGGGGTACAATGTGGTTTTTTGAGCTTTTTAGAGTTTTTTGAGCTCATTAGACACGTTCAGATTGTAATGACATGTTCACAAAAGTTGTTCAGATTTACCGTGGCTACAATATTGCCAAATATTGTTAGTAAAAAATCAGCGATCCCTTAAAGTTATGCCGAAAAAAGTGAAAAAAAATAAATTTAATCCTATGTTTTTCGAAAAAAAGTGCTGGAAAACAAAATTTTTTTGGCATGAAATGTTAACAGACTTTGTTCTACGTGTTCTTAGCTACATTATTGCCAAATATAGTTAAGCGCTATCACCAAGTCTGAAGTAGCTGTTGCTCAAAAACCGATGACACCTTTTTTCAGGGGGTCCACTGATTTTCCGAATCTTTCGAGGCGCATAAAAAAAAATTGGTCACCAATCTCGCCAAACTGAGTATAGGGTTATACTACCATTTGGTAGTAGAATCGAAGCTATACAGTCAGGTTCGTGTATTTTTCAAAAAGTGTTCATTTGTTGCATAGTGTAATTAAAGATGTTATAGGCGTTTAAGTTAAAAAAAGCAAGAAAATCGGGTTTTCGCCGTAAATCCAAATGTATTTCAATAAAAGATTCTTGTTTTACAAGAGTTTATTTTGTCGCACTGTGTTATACAAATGTGTATGAATTTTATGGCGTTTCTACTTTTTCAAAATTCATTGTAGTTTCTGTGGTACAAGGCTCCAAAGTTACCTATCTGAAGGATTTTTTCTCAAAAATACTATTTGTTAAATTAGCCATATCTTCTTAACCGCTTTACGTATTTTGAAGATATTAATACCAATGAAAAGATCAGCTACTCCTCTTCAATGTCGCGGAATGATATATTTATGTCCTTTTGGTGGAAGAATGTAATGATTTTTTTTTTTGGTA
Organism: Eudasyphora cyanicolor; assembly: GCA_963930755.1. Taxonomy (NCBI): domain Eukaryota; kingdom Metazoa; phylum Arthropoda; class Insecta; order Diptera; family Muscidae; genus Eudasyphora; species Eudasyphora cyanicolor. The sequence goes on along the minus strand of OZ005735.1, from coordinate 69,963,343 downwards.
TTAAAGGGTCAAAATATTAGGAACTGACTTTGAAAAACTCAAAATGGAACATTAATGGACAAACAAGATATATACATACAAGATATATATATATACAATTTTATTGAGTCAATATTATAATTTTTCTTGTATATTTTTATAAATAAATATCTGGATCCGGTCCACTTCGTGCCCCAGGTTTCAGATTTCCGATTCCATAAATTTTTGGACAAATCACGAAGACTGCAAATTACAGTACTCTCGCTAACAAATTGTTCATGATATATTAATTTCAAAACATGTCTCATATGAGCGGGGTCATGTACACTGATTCCATCACGCCCATTTTTTGACCAATTACGTATTTGGGGTGTACCCTTAACATATGGATATTTCAAGCAGAATATGTTTGGGACAATATACTACAGAAGCGTGTAAGTCATTTCACAATTTACGCAATATTTACAATATCAAATATTGCAAATTTTTTGTAATCTATAAAATTGCCTTGATCAGTGGTCAACAAACGCGTGGCGGAAAAACAAATGCTTAATAATCTTAACATGTATGTATGTTCCGAATTTCGATATAATTTATTTAGTCATGGCAATAGAAATCATATCAATTATATGAAATTAGAGAAAAAAATATATAGAAAAGACTTTTACAAATTTTTGGGTCGCAGTTTTTGTGTTCATCTTGTCCTCAGGCCGGACGACGGATTTCCTTGAAGATTGGTATATTCACATACACATATTTGTAGTGACATAGCTCTGTATTGGATTTTCAAAGTTTTGGAAAAATCAAAATCTCTTAAAGATTTTGAAATGCAATGAAAGAATGAAAATTGCTTAATCACTGCTTAACTGACCACAAAAATCAACTATGTACTATATACGGACTACCCCATAGATTATACAACACTCGAGTCTATACATAAGCAAAATTTCTAGTTTTCTACCTCTTATAGCAGACGCAACCGTCAAGCGGTCAAAAGTCACTTGGTGTAAAATCGCTTTTGTTGGAGATCCGTATATATGTACACGCAAACTTGTAGGATCATAGCTCACAGTCTGAGAATTGACGGGTCAATTCCGTCAATTCTTACTTTATATATATTACCACATTAAGTGGTGAGCGAAATATTTTTAAGAGGCTTTAGAAATTTTAAGTCGCTGTTTTATTTTCAGTTAAACCTAAGGCTGGACATCAAACAGTTGTTTTCGCATCTCCTTTGAGGTCAGTATGTGTATATAAATGTTTATATTCCTAGCTCTTAAGGCATAAAAATTGTTTTGGTCACTGCTACACTGACCACAGTCTGCGAAATGTAAATTATTTTTCATGCTTATTTTGTCATGTATAGTTCATATTTATTAAATTTAAACTTTGTACTTATCTTATAAGAGGCTTTTTAAAGGACAAACACAATACTCATACCACTGGCAAAAAATTATTACATGAATAGCCAGTGGTTTATACAACACTCCTGCCTATGCGTGTGCACAATTTCGGTATTCTAGCTCTAACAAGAGCCTCTGCGGTCAAGTGGTCGAAAATCACATGGCGAAAAATCGAGAAACGAAGTAGCCTATGTTCACCAAGTTTCAAGAAAATAGGTTCAGCCGTTTAGGCGTGATGCGGCAACAGACAAACAAACAAGATTGGCCAAAAAATATATTTTCGGCAAAACGAGGGTTAGCTTGATTTTTAAAAAATGTAAATTTTTTTGCTTAAAAGCGTGTAAATCTAAGTTTTTTATTAATCTCTCTAATTTACAAGAAACCTAAAAATATCGTGTAAAAGCGAAATCGTGTTGAAAAAGTAACGTGTAAATCGAGAGATAGGTGTATTTCCTTTATGAAATCAGCTGATTTTTTTACTTTTCTAGACTTTTCTTATCCTCAGAAGGACAGTGACCGTGACAGGTCAACCAAAACAAAACAAACCAGACTTCTTGATGACATTTCTCCTTAAAAGCTGATAAAAGAAATATCTTAATGGCACCCATTTATTAGAGATATTTATTTTAAATAATTTCCCTTAACTCGTGATAAGAGATAAATTCAATTCGAAACTCATTATTTTCAAAAATTAATAATGTCATCTTTTCTTAAGCAATCCATAAATCTGAACAGAATGAAATTATGAAAATATTAGTTTACCAACAAAATGTCCAAAGCAAAGGTTACGCTCTACGACATACACAGATACTTAGCGACACGCAAACCGCCTCGATAAGACATTCATAGCATTGACTGTCCTAAACCGATAGGAAGACGGTCTAAGCCGGCTGATGGAGACACAACAATCGGCGACAGTGCGCCAAACAAAACGAAACATTGTCACCAAAACTAAGTGACAGTCAGAACGACGCTTGAGTTATTTATGTGAACTCTACTGGAGTCACTACCAGTCAAACTGTATCAGCAGACAGCCGACGGTGGCACCGACAGACAGGCACATCATAAAGCGAAATAATGGAAACACGCTACGCACGTGTACTCTATGCCACGGCACGTTCGTTCGTTCGTTCACTCTCTCTTATCTTAATTACCAGTGCGGGTATGTAAGTTACGGGCAATTCTATGAATCTTAGGGAAAACATTATGGTATTACGAGTTGCATTCGGATGGAATTTAGGCAATGCTTTTCCAAAAACAAAAAAATAACAAAACAAATATGAAAATCGATCATCTAATCTATTTGTCATCTTTGCGAGTTGGAATGGCAAATTATGGTTAAGTGTATATTACGGATTCCTAAATAAGAAATAATTGCTTTTTGCAAAGAAATATGTTGTAATTTGAAAAATATTTTTAAAACTAATTTCAAGGTAATTCCAAAATACAACGGCCCAAAAATTACAATTTAAATATTTGACACTTTCGATTTCAATGAAATTTTACACGCGTATACTAGAAGACCTTACCTTTTACCGACTGTCCAAATAATAAGTGGGCGTTATTGGCACGCCCTTTCTAGTACCTATCACACAAATGGTAACAATTTTGTGAAATGTTAAAAAATGAGAAACTCATTGAAATATACATATTTTGCATGAAATGTTATCTGTTAAATACCAGTGAAAGCGTTCGACGTCTGTCAATGTGGTGTTGTGTGCACAGCAAACGATATGGTGAAATTTGAGTTTGACAGACGCCGGACGCTTTCACTGGTATATAAGAGATACCTTTAGAGATCGTTTCAGACGTATGTGGCCTTTTTTGCTTTTGACATGTTCCGCTATAGTGGTCAATGTATGTCTAAAAATTTGACTAAACATAACCCATCTTCAAAAGGCTGTAAAACAAAAATTTGAGCTAACTTTGCAAAACCCTTGACTTTTATATACTGTTGGTGTACCATCATGTCCAATTGGTCTCGTTCGGGAAAGATTTTCTTGTTTCATAGGGTAACTAAAACCATATATGACGATTTCCCACCACAATGTGGTACAGGGTATTATAAGTTTGTTTCATGGCAGATGTTTGTAACACCTGAAAATAACACAGCTAGGCCCACTTTAAAGTATACCGATCGACTCAGAATCACAAGCTGAGTCGATTTAAGCATGTCCGTCCGTCCGTCCGTCTGTCCATGTAAAGTTGTTCGTCGACTACAGGTCGCAATTTCACTCCGATCGTTCTGAAATTTTGCAGTTTAGAGTATTTCGCAGCTGTTAAGATCGCTATTGAATTTGGTTGAAATCGGTTCAGATTTAGATATAGCTCCCATATATATCTTCCGTCCGATTTGGCCATTTAGTCCCATAGAAGCTGTATTTTACATCCAATCGTTTTGAAATTTAGAATGGTAGAGTTTCTTGATCCATGAACCAACATTGCCGAATTTGAAGAAAATCGGTTAAGATTTAACTATAGCTCCCATATATATGTTTCGTCCGATTTTGCTCTTTAGTCCTGTAGAAGCTGTATTTTACATCCAAACATTTTGAAATTTAAAATGGTAGAGTTTCTTGATCCATGAACCAACACTACCGAATTTGAAGAAAATCGGTTAAGATTTAGCTATAGCTCCCATATATATGTTTCGTCCGATTTGGCCCTTTAGTTCTATAGAAGCTATATTTTATATCCAATCGTTTTGAAATTTAGAATGGTAGAGTTTCTTGATTCATGAACCAACATTGTCGAATTTGAAGAAAATCGGTATAGATTTAGCTATAGCTCCCATATATATGTTTCATCCGATGTGCCTCTTTAGATCCAATCGTTTTTATACCCTACACCACACTGTGGTACAGGGTATTATTTAAGTATAAAATGTCCCAAAAGTAAATTTATGTAAACAATTTATACATGAATTACAAAATTTATATATCAGAGTTATTCAATATTACGAGAGTGGTGTAGGGTATTATATAGTCGGCCCGCCCGACTTTAGCCTTTCCTTACTGGTTTTTTATTTAATTTATTTATTTCATCGTAGTAACCGAGCCTATGAGGCTTTATATATTTACAAAATACATCAATAAGTATTCTACTCGAAATTCTTAAATATCTATAATATATCAAATAGACCTACCCCCAATTTCACAACCTCCGGTTAGAGCTAACTCACAGTAAAAAATAAAAATTTCATACAATTTGACAACTATAACTGTAGGTTAACTATAAAGATTGTAGAATTGGCCGTTTATAATAAAATAATACGGAATAAAAAATAGTAATAAACAACAGCTGGTAACTAAATTCCTCCAAACTTTGAAAGTTTTTAACTCTTGAAGGTTTTAACTCTAAATATCAGAAGTAATTAAATATTCTTTCAGATTAATACTTTTACATGGGCTCAGTGGTCAAGAGGTCACCAAAACGAGTGGTAGATGCTTAATATGCTATGTGTGTTCCAAATTTCGATATAATCCCCTGCAAAATTTCTCATTACCAAATAATCCGACGAGTAAGCAAAGTTCGATATTGGTAAGTACTTATTATTTAGCCACTTTTCTCATTATTTTAACATGGGGATGTCATTGGAGGAAAGTACTTCCTATTTGTAGATCGATTTTATGTACTTGAATAATGCATTACAAATAAGTTATAAAATAAGTAGTAGATATGTAGAAATGGCCATTTAAAACGATTTTTTGCATATTGTCGCGCATATTTCTCGAAACAACCAATTTCCTCATGCCAGATTCGAATTTCTTGTATTTTCATTCAAATCTGCACGCATTGTTTGAAAACATGTTGAAATATAAATAAATCTTGTACAAACCCACATATAGCCAAACTTGCATTATATTAAAATTTGCCAAACTGATTTTGATAAAAAAAAAATCACTTATTTCGGTTATTATTGGTAAGTCATTATTAATAAGCCGAAAGTAATGCAGCGAATAATGAGATGTCATTGTTTGGTAATGCAGGGAATAATGACAGGTACTTACCAAGATTTTGCTGGGATCGGTATTGTCATGATAATAGAAATTTTCAAATTCTTTCATAATTCAAATTCTGATCAAACTCTGTATATATTGACCATACTCAAAAATTAGCTAATTTTTATACCCTAATCCACAATGTGATACAGGGTATTATAAGTTTGTTTCATGGCACCTGAAATACTATAGCTAGACCTACCTTAAAGTATACCGCTCGACTGAGAATCACTAGCTGAGTCGATTTAACCATGTCTGTCCGTCTGTCCATCTTAAGTTGGTCATCGACAACAGGCCGCAATTTCGATCCGATCGTTCTGAAATTTGCAGATTGGAGTCTTTCGCAGCTGGTAAGAACCCTATTAAATTTTGTTGAAATCGGTTCAGATTTAGATATAGCTCCCATATATATGTTTCGTCCGATTTGGCTCTTTAGTCCTGTAGAAGCTGTATTTTACTTCCAATCGTTTTGAAATTTAGAATGATATAGTTTCTTGATCCATGGACCAATTTGAAGAAAATCGGTTAAGATTTAGCTATAGCTCCCATATATATCTGTGGTCATAAGGCATAACAGCATATCTCGAGTTATGCTCAAACTGTGTTATTAATGCAATAATGTTCCCCATCTTCGATTGCATATTGTGACACATTTTGGTGATGATCCCTCGTTTAGTTAAATATATAAGGCAGTATATCTGACTGTGTCACTACATTACAAATGGATTATTATATCGATTCAAACCCCTTAAATTTCTCTCCTGAAAACTTTCAAAAACAGACATATGCTGTTATGCCTTGTGACCACAGATATGTTTCGTCCGATTTTGCCCTTAGGCGCTATAGAAGCTGTATCTAAAATCCAATTGTTTTGAAATTTAGCATGGTAAAGTTTCTTCAACCATGGGCGAACATTGCCGAATTTGCAGAAAATTGGTTCAGATTTAGCTGTAGCTACTGGGTGGCGCAGGATGAGCTATATGGTTTAAATGGTTTATATCTTTTTTTATTTATGCGATTATTATAATTTTTTTTTTAAAAAACAGTATATTATTGGGGAATTTTTTGCAATTAGCTCATTTGGGTCACCCCACAGTATCTTTGCAGTTGCTCCTACAGTTGCTCTATTCCACACAGTTTTGTGAGCCATCACTGTCCAGTGTTTCAACTCATCCTTTGTGGCTTCGAAAAGTTTCCAATTTTCCAAGTTTATTACTCGAAGTTCTCTGCCCTTTGAAGCCAAGCTGTTTGCTCGTTCACTTCCAAACACTCCGTTGTGTCCCGGTACCCAGAAAATACGCAGTTGACCATGGACTGAGTAATTATTTATCGTTCTTTTACAGTCTAACACTTTTCTGGATTTAGCCTTTTCCGATGTTATTGCTTTGATCGCCATTTGGCTATCTGTGAATATGTTGGCATATTAGGCTTTGTGGTATTACTGAGCCAGTTAACACACTCCGTGATTGCTCGAACTTCTGCTTCAAATACTGTGTTATGCCAGACCCGTCCTTCCTCCTATCCTGGACCCATCAGTGTTCCCACTGGTTCCCACTGGCGCATGAGCTAGTGTTCCGTTTTCCCAGGAGCGTCTTTATGGCACTAACGAATCACAGGTAGCTGTAAGCCGCACTTCAGGAATGCGGTCGGAGATTTCCGTTGTTTGAATATGACCGACCAGTGATTGTAATATCTTCTGATGGTACGACTTGTGGTCTCGATTTATCCATTCACCCATCACTTGTAGACGTCTTGCTGTGAGGGCTGCCTCATACTTTATACGGATATCTATTGGTTGGATGTGCAGTATATTTTCCATAACTTTTCGCAAAATTTCGGAAAAATTCAATTATTTTTGTACGTCGTTCGATTCATAATTAATTCCCCAAGTCTCCATCACAAAATGCGGGAAAAAAGAAACAAAAACGTTATAAAGAATTCAAACCATATAGCTCATTCTGCGCCACCCTGTAGTACAGTTTCTTGGTCCATGGATGAACGTTGCAGAATTTAAAGAAAATCGCTTCAGATTTAGATATAGCTATCCCCTATCTATCCCCAATATACATTGGAATAAGCCGTGACGTGGCGGAGGAGCTGAGTACTTCCCGCAAGGAAGGAAACCAATTGTTCCAACTTAATACGACACTTTTTTTATACCCTTCACCACACTGTGTTACAGGGTATTATTTAAGTATGAAATGTCCCAAAAGTAAATTTATGTAAACAATTTATACATGAATTACAAAATTGATATTTCAGTGTTATTCGATATTACGAGAGTGGGGTAGAGGAATTATGTAGCCCCGCCCGACTTTAGCCTTTCCTTACAGGTTTTTAAATATATTTCAGCTGTAATTGGAGAGCGATATATTTCGAAAAGACGTTTAAGATATTTTGGTTGCGTTTTTGTGTCTATCTTGACGTTAGGTCGGACGACGAATTTCCCTGAATATCGTTATAAAATCATACATATGTATATATGTCCATATCACTTTATGGGATAAAGCATTGGAAGGATGGAGATTGCTTTAGTAACTGATACACTGCTCATCTTCTGAGTATTCAAAATTGATCATGTTAGATATGTTACAATTTTTCGAAAATGATTTCAAGACTTTAAAATGCCGGGTTAAGTCCCACAGAGCACACGCATAGATATATGCGTGTGCACAATTTCAGCTTTCTAGCTGTAAGAGGAGCCTCCGGGGCCGAAAATCACATGGCGGAAAATCGAAAATCAAAGCAACCTTTTTATACCCTCACTTTAGTGTGACGAGGGTATATATCATTTGCTACGAAAAAAAGTGTAACACATCGAAGGAGTGATCTAAGACCCTAAGTATGTTCGGCGGATATTTGTTTTGGGTAATTTTAAATCGAAGGAGCAATATCCGTCCGTCCGCCTGTCTGTCTGTCTGGTGGCTGGTGCGCACGATAACTCTCGAAAGGAGTAACCGATTGACTTCAAATTTGGTACGTGGTAATATTATTTTCTATCTCCAGCTAAGTTCGAAGATGGGCCATATTGGTCCACTCTTTTTAGTACCTCCCCCACAAAGGGTTAAAATGTTGTGAAATATTGAATCTTTAATAACTGCTATACTACTTATTCGAATATTATGAAATTCCGCACATAGTATTAGTTTCTTAGTCGCTATCAACCGGAGAAATGGGCCAAGTTGCTACGCCCCTTTTGGTACCTCCCCAAAATGCACCATTTTGCACCAAAACTTAACAGCTTATGACATTAATACCAGTGTATAAAAATACTTGAAATTTTGTACAGTGTAATGCTTTTATAGTGCCTACAGTCCAGTGAAAAATGGGTGTTATTGCCACGTCCCTTTTTGTACCTCCCACACAAAATGGCCAAATCATACCAAAATTTATTATCTCATAACGTTAATATACCAGTGCACATAACCGCTTATAATTCGGCACAGTGTAATGTATTTAGAGTATCTACTATTCAGCGAAAAATAGGTGTATTTGTTAAAAACCTTCTGGTACCTCCCACACAAATTGACAGAAAATTTCGTTTAATATTCCATATTACATTATTCACAAAGTGACGGTATGCTTTAGTCGGTTTACCCGACTGAAACTTTCTCACTTGTTTAATTTCGGGTTATTAATCTATCTGTGCACCAAGTTTCTGGAAAATCGGTTCAGCCTTTTAGGCATGATGCGGCAGCAGACAGACAAACAAACGATTTTATAATATTATTAGGATGTCAAATGTTTTAAACATAAATATACATTTATTCTTGCACAGTTCCTTTTCTTGCTTTATGCGTGGAGTTGCTCATATATTTTGTTTGTGGATCTTTTGCTTGGTTTTGTGAAAACTCGCCTGACTGTTGTTGTTTGTATCTTTCTTCTTAGTAAAGAAATAAATAAGTAGCGTAAATTGTTACAAAATGCATAAATGAATGCTATTGTTATGGACTTCCACCAATATTTACACACACATACACACAATTATGACGATGCGAGTATGCCTACATACTTATACATACACCGGTAGATGCTTGTGTATACAAATGTGGTAATTATGTAAATGTCAATATTTATTTCATAAATTTACATCGAAATTGAGTCATTGTCACTTTCTTTTCCCCCCTCACTCAACCAACTTAAAATGCACTTCTTTGAAGGAAAACAATAATAAATTTTGGGTTACCCTCTTTTTCTTGAGTGCCTGACAATAGACCACTTCCAGATAAATTAGAAAGACAAAAACCAAAAAGAAGTCAAAATTGACTTGGCCGACTTCCGTGTAATAATTAATTCTTTTTCTCTTCTATTTTTGGGGGTTCATATTAATGAGATTGTAATGACTTCATTATGAATGAGTGTCTGTGATCACTTCGATTGACTGGAGGGGCTATACTCGTACAAATGTGTAATGGGTCTTCTCATTTCCTCCGCTTTTTAACACCTGCACCAAAATTGGCCCCAAGAAATGTAATTAAAATTTGACAAATATGATTTTGGGCAGTTGGAGAATTTGTGAAAACCTGAAAATTGATAAACAAATAAAAGTTGAATCGTGCTTCCTCTTGGCCACATTGTTTGCTATCTTGTCCATGAGTTTGATGTGGTTCCGCATGCGCATTCACAATGTGAAACTGTGAACAACAAGTGGCATTCGATGAAATCACGCAATGAGAAACTTTCAACTTTTGGGAACATTTGACAATATACTTGTGTTACACCCGCAATATCGTGAGAGACAAATTAAGTTGACTATTTACACAATAAACCACTTGTTTGTAAATGTTGAAAGACACTTGACATTTTTTAATTTTGAAGTTATTACATTGGGAAACTTTAAAACCGTTACAATAGGGAGATACCAAGGGTATGGGCTTAGCTCTTGATTTTTTTTAGTTAATTGAGCAACAAGTTTGCTGATGGTGTTTTTGAAGAAGAGAAATTATCTAAAATATTCAAATAAGGAAAGAAATTTGTATGTGAGCTACATTAGAAATAAATAAAAAATAAATTTATTGTAAAGAAAGATACCACAACTTTCCATGATAATAAAAAGAAATAAGCATTATTTTTATCAAATTTTCAATGATCCTTTCTTTCGTGTTGGACAGCGTTCCAAAATCACCAACTACAAATGCGTGTAAAAAAAATTTCGCATTGCACAATAATTTTTGGGGTATATGCCCGATAAGGTCGACTTATACGTTAAATTGAAGCTATTAATTTGGGCTACCAATAGAAACAGTGGTTTAGTAACAGTCATTAAACAAACTGGAAAAAGCAGATTTAAAAAAAAAAAACAAAAATCCTGGGCCGAAAAAAAACATAAAAAATAGAAAAAAAATATTTTATTATATTTTTTAAAAGTTTCCTAGCGAAGAAAATAATGCCTATTTGAAAAAAATTTATGGATAAGAAATTATAGCCCTTTCGGTAGAGGTAAGAGAATTTCAAAAAATCTTTTTTTTTAATTTCAGTTTAAATAGCGATTTTATTTGTTACTTTTATTTATATTATGTTTATTTGAGTTTATTTACATGTACAAGTTTCATTAGAAGTAATTGTGAGTTCTTTGTTGACATTTGTAGATTTCGGAATCGGTTTCTCTAATGAGGAATCAAATATAATCTCCCATCATTCTTTCATCCCAGTGCCCTTGGGAACGCCGCTCGATGGACTTAATTTCTTGGTGAAACCTTTCGCCATGTTCGTCTCAAAGATTCTCGGGGAAAAAGTTTAAATGATAATGCAAGAAATTAATTTTTAGGGACATATTTACACCTATTGGAATACATAAAGCGAAATATAAGTTAGAAGAATATATACATATGGGCAAATATCAAATTTTTTTTAACACAGGGGTAATGTATGTTGTTTTACCCTTTTCTCGCTTTGTGTACAGATTTCGGTGCATAAGTTGATAGAATTAGATAAACCACAAACATAAAAGTTTTTTTCCCAAAAAAGTTTGTTATTATCTAAAAAACTTTAGAAGTTATAAGCACATACATTTCAAAATTGTGAAAAAAGTCCTAGAAATGTTCATATCTGTATCAATTCTTTTACAAGTTGTGGCCAAACTATTTATTCTGAAGTTACTGGTCAGTTACAAAAAAAAAACGAGGGACACATGGAGGAAGAATTTTCGTGAGCACTGGTCATGTGAGATTTTTCCGCAAAAAAATATAGCTCATAACTTTTTGAAATGCAAATTTTGTCCTTGGCATTTTTAATAGTATAAACGTCTGAAATTCATTTCTATGTTCTTCGGGCGTACTGCTGTGGTGCACTTAACAATCATGGATACTTAACTATTTGAAAATTGAAGTCTTGTACGCGAAGAACGTGACACTTTTGTCTCAGCAATGATCGTCAAGGCACACCCAGTACGGGGTACAGATATGGCGGAAGTGTATATGAAATAAAAGGATTTTTGAAGCTCTATTCCGAAATCGGAGGGCCGTCATTTTATATTGATGATTGTGCAAATTATGCACATTGCAAAAATTATATTTCCGAAAAAATTCGTATGAAGATTTTACCAGGTCGATTTTTTAATTTTTTGGATTCGCTATATTTATCCGAATAATGAAACTACAGCGAATATTTTGCCATAGGCTGATAGAAATGCTAATGTTCTATGATTGTAATTTAAGTTTTCCGAATTCCGCTGAAAATTGCATTTTATATTTTTTTTTTTAAATTTCAATTTGGAACCATCATAACTTTCGCGGCCTTTGATGAAATTTATTCACAATAACGGTTTTTGCATGTTTATATTTTTATCTTCGTCTGTTGTAAAAGCCATTGATGTGCTCGCCAAAAAAATCTTGAAAAAAAATGTACTTCAAAATTAAAAAATTTTGATATTTGCCCATATATACATATGTGTCTAGGAACTATAAACATACTGATCCGGTTTGATTGTTATCGTTTAGATATTGATATTTGCCCATATATGTATACATAAATACATATAGAAAAATATATTTCTTACAAATTTTTTCATAAATTTTCAACAAATCATTGATCATTGTTTCATATTGCGGGCTTTTATTGGATACAAATAAATTTGAAACCACAAGCTTAAACGACCTCCATGCTGCAATTTCATCCGACGTCAAATATGATTCGAAATTTACATCTTTCATCAGTTTCCTTATTTTAGGCCCATCAAAAACGCCTTCTTAGATTTTTTGAAAAGAAAGTCTTTTAAATAAACTTTTTAATTATGAGAGTGAACTGCCATCTTTCCTTAAGGCTTTTACAAAATTTTTAAAGAGTGGTGGTGGCAAAATAATGTTTTTTTGTTGGACGAGAGGTGTGTATTTTATATTGTTTCCACCCATTGTAATGTGTTTTCATGTTGGCCATTTCTTTCTTCTGTAGTGATATTCGCGAGCACGGCTATCCCAGAGGCATAACATACCAACTACTTTTAAATCGCAACAAATTTTCCAGTCATGTTCATATTTTATGCATTTTATCAATTTAGCCATTATTTCGTATGATTCCTTAGTGTTCACAGCATGAGCAATGGGAATCGACGGTTTCCGATTTCCGTTGTGTAAAAGTAGTGCTTTCAAACTTTCTTTACTGCTGTCAACAAGTAACCGCCATTCCTTTGAATTGTATATTTGATTAACTTCCTCGAACAATCCGGGAATGTCCTTGCAAAAGTATCTGTTTTCCACAGTTGTATAAAATTGTTTGTAAGGTATATCACGGACTCTATAATATGATATGTTAACATCTGGGGCCAAAATATTGTACTGTTTCATCCGAGATGCAAGTAGTTCTGCCTTATCTTTGGTCTGTTTCAAATCTCTCTTTAGATCAATGAGTTGAAACTGAGTTAAAAGCGATGACTTCTGACTCAAACTTGAATCGCTCAGAGTTGAGTACCCAAAGACTGCCGCGTACTACTTTGTATTGCGTACATATAATTTTACTACCTGTATATACGACTGGGATGTCCATGCCCCTAAAGGGCGTAACTGAATGGAAACCGCATAAAATAACCACAAATATTGTTGAATGACCCTCTACCTGAGCGGAGCTCATTCTATATAGCTCTAGCATTGCATATAATGTTTTATGGAGGGTTACGAACGGCCATAAAACCTCGTCCTCTCTATAATTTTATAATAGGCATGTTTTCGTTACAAGCTAGCAATTTTAGTTTAGCACTTTGCAACGAAAACAACTGACGTCCACCAACTGGCACGTAAGCAATAAGTGGCGGATTTTCACTATCTGGTAGCAATGGTGTCATGAGTTGCGAAGAAAGAACGGTGCGAAACAGACAAAAAATTCGTGAAAATTATTAATAAAACATATATTTACTATTCTATTGTCAATTGTTTACACTCTTTTTGCAAATATTAAAATAATTTCCCATTTTTGTTCTTCTTCTTCCCGTTAATTCACAATAATTGATAACATCTCTCCAAAAATGGGATGCCATATTGCTAAATAGACGGTGCTTAATCTGGCAACATCATACTCGATTAAGACAGGAACACAAGCACCAAACTTCATCGGGAACTAACAGTGCTTAAAAGTGCTTAGCTCCCCATACAAATTAAGCACTTATGGTGCAGCGAAAACACGCCTACGCTGAAAAAAATCGCCTCTGTAGTATATTGTCTCAAACATATTCGGCTTGAAACATATACATTTTTAGGGTACACTCCAAGTATATAATATTTGCTAAACACAAAAATTATATATTTATGAAGATGTTGTTCTAAACAAATTTATATTTACATCCTCAATTTTTTTATTTGGACCATTATTTCCGAAATTTTTTTTATAAATTTTTAATGTTTGTAAAAATAAATTATGGGATAATCTTGGATAAAATTTAATTAATTGAAGGATTGATAACAAATGATGACTGGGATACTCAGAAATTTAAAATATCGATACCTCCATTCTAAATTATGCTAAGTGCAAAAAGGTAGTTTTTCAGGAGAGACGATCAAAGTTTGATGATTTTTTTAAATTTGTATGGAATTCTATTATAATGCAAATCGATTGACCTGTACTGTTTTGTGAATAACTTTTATTTGGGTTGACCGATAAACACCAAATATTGACTGAATATAATTTGGAATATTTAGAAATTAAAAATGCAATCTCCCTAAGACTATGCTAAGTTGACTTAGCATGTTTTGGAATGGAGGTATCGATATGTGCTCTAGGAAAGAAGTTAATGCCGCATCTTGAATTTTTAACTGGAAGAAGTAATACGAAATCAAGAAATAAAAAATAAAACTTCAGTTCGAAAATGTCACCAAAGTTTTTTAAATATTTTTAATTCAAATATATTTGGAGAAAATCCTAAAAAATAATTTTATTTGTATTTAAGCACACCTTTTATTTGGGGAAATTAGTTTGCAAATATATGTTGTTGTAATATATTATTATATGCGTTCCAAGTAAATTTTATTGATTTTTAAATAAAATTTACTTGCTCAGAAATATATAATATTTAAAAATTTGTGTTCCAAATATCTTTTCTTTCGATTCAAACATATCAAAAAAGGAGATTTCGCCCCGTGTAATGTCTCACACAATCCTCATAAAATAAAATGCGAGTGCAATGTCTCTTGTATGTCTCTCTCACATATAAGCAAAAAAACATCATTTAAGACGAAAAAATATGAAACAAGATTTTTTTGAATTTCCCTAACATTTACAAAATGTCTCATAACTTTTACATCTATTCATAGATTTTTTTCAAATAGACAGTCTTTTCTTCGTTTGCATGTTGGCTTTCGACTTTTTTTTTCTATTTTTTATGTTTTTTTGTACCAGGAAAAAGTGTTTTTATAAAAAAAGTAATTTTTTTCTCATATTTTTGCCGACTGTTACTAAACCAAAGATTTTACGTGAAAGCGATATTAGCATGTGTAGCCCTAATAATTCCATAACACGGCTCAACGCATTATGGTCCAAATACTAAATGTACCTTCCATGAAAGCTGGAATTAAAAAAAAAAAAATTTACCATAAATTTTTTTTAAATATTTTTTTTTTTTGTGTTAGTGACACCAAATTGCACCAGAAACTGTTATCCACATCCCTTGGACAAAATTTTTGTTGCATAGTGTAACAGGTCGCTTAAAATTTGTCAGGATTTGTATTTAGATGCAGTGTACCGAAATCAATTAAAAACTGAATTTCCATTTTTCTTGTTGTTAGGCCCGTTGTCGTTTCTGGTGACGATATGTCGTATTTGAGAGTTATAGATAATAGAATAAAATGTTTATCTTAAAGAAAATTCCCTAGAATACATCCGCGAAGGCACAACGGTTTAAAAATAGTCACTGCTATATTTGCCAAGCGTCTGCAATTTACACTATTTTTAAACACTAAATTTCAAAAGTAATCCATGTCTTTTCCAATCGCAATGTTAGAACATTAAAACCTTTAACATTTTTACATGTTGAAAGGTGTTCCAATTTAAACTGCAAAATGTATTAGGAGCCCTTTTAGTACAGTAGATATAGGAGAAATCCAAAAATCCCATTTTGGGGATTTATTTTAGGAATTATGGGATTGTCGTTTGCAAATGTAATGATTTGCGAATAACTTTGATTTATTTTTTTTTTGTAAAGTATAATCTCAAATGACCATAGCTTTTGTCTCCTCGGGTATATCTAATGGCAAACATTTTGCATCAAATAGATAATTTTGCAGTATATCCAGAGAAGATAATGAGAAACGAATCGGTGTATATCCGGCTCTAATGAATAGCTATTAGTAGCAAAAGATCGGAAAAATAAAAAAAGTTTTCAAAGCAGATGGTTACTTTATACGAGGGCTGCTATATATATTTCTGGCCTAATAATGAAAATGCGAATATTTATCATCAAAAATGGTTTTATTGTTTTTCAAAGTATTCTCCAGCATGGTTTATATACTTTTGCATGCGCTCAAACCAATTGTCGAAGCACTTTTGTGGTGTACCACTCAGAATTTACCGTCTACGTTGCTCAAGCGGAATAATCGCCACATGACCAGTTTTGCCGAAGAAACAGGCGACCATTTGCTTCGAAGTGGTTCTTCCACGAACAACTTTCGTTGGATTTGGCTAGTCTTCGAAGACCAACACGGTCGATTGCTGTTTTGTTTCAGGCTCATACGCATAGATCCAAGATTCGTCACCTGTGACGATCTTATAAACGTTTTTTGAAGCACCGCGATCGTATTTTTTCAAAATTTATTTGCACCATTCGACACGAGCCTTTTTTTGAGGATTGTCAAATTGGGCAGGTGTTCATTCAATATCGAATGTATGCTGCTGGAAGAAATGCCCAAGGATGCCTCGCACGGCATCAATGTTCTCAGGCACAACGGCCGTTTTTGGACCTTCGTTTTGAGCGAGTGTCGTCCACAATTGAATTCATTAAACCAGTTTTTCACAGTGCTATAGGATGGTGCTTCATCGCCATACAAAGATTTAAGTTCATCCAAGTACACTTGTCGTGATAATCCACGTCGAAAGTTGTGAAAAATGATCACTCGAAAATGTTCACGAGTTAATTCCATTTTTTTGTCAAATTGATGTTTCAAGTCACTGTTAACAACACAAATGATGGTCGTACGTCAAAACGTTCTGGGTATGTTTATGCTAAAAAATTTCAAACTTTCCAACGGAAATGTCAGATGGCGCCAGGCAACACACTAAGTGTGCCTAGGCAGACATATATATATAGCAACCCTCGTAAATCCATAAAATATTTAAAAAATTATATATGTATTTCATTTAATTTTTCTGGTATTTTGTGCGTTTTGACACCAGAAATCGATGCTAGTTCTAAAATTACTATATGTAAAGGAAAACCCACAATTCATACAACAAATTCGAAAATCCCCAAAAACGTATTGTTCCTTAGTATTCCTTATGCATATTAACGTATAACACAGTATTACATATAATAATGGTAAAGGTTTTTATATTATAGCTTTGGGTATTGTTGAATACGTGGTCAAGTTTTGAAATTGTCGTAAAAAATGGTATAATTTGGAGAAGCGTGGCAATACTATTAATACAAATTTTTGAACCATAAATTTCTCGAAAACATTCTCCAGGAAGTTTCCTATTAATATTATAAAATCGACCTAAACGGCTGAACCGATTTTCTTGAAACATGAACAGATAGGCCAGTACCCGGAAATTAAAAACGGCAACTTTGATTTTCGATTTTCCGCCAAGTGATTTTCGACCATTTGACCGCTGAGGTCTAATAGACAGGAATGTTGTATAAACCCTGGCTACTCATGTAATAATTGCTCAGTTCTAGCGCTATCTAAAACATGAGTATTGTTTTTATCCTTTCTTAGAAGATGCAAAATTGTAAACTTTGTAAATATGAAGTACCATACGCGACAAATATATATGCGAAAAATAATTATCAATTCTCAGATTGTGGTCATTGTAGCAGTGACCAAAAACAAATTTTCATTATTTCACTGCTTTTAAATGTTCCTTAAGAGCAAATAATATGGAAATTTATATACACATACTGACCTCAAAATATTTTGATGCGAAAACAACTGTTCGATCAATTGAGGCCTGACGTCAATTCAGACATAAAACCGCCTTTTAAAATTTCCAAACGCTTTTAAAAATATATCGCCACCAATTTCTGTGGTAACATATCTAAAGTTGTCAATTTGCGTATTTCTCAGAATATGGTCAGTGTAGCAGTGACCAGAGCAATTTTCACTATTTCTGTAGTTTAAGAGTCCGTTATGAACTATGATCCTACGAATTTATGTGAATATGCTGATCTCCAACGGATGCTATTTAAAACCATGCTACTTTTGAAAGCTTGACCGCCGCGGCTCCTATATGAGATAGGAAGCTAGACATTTTGTATGTGTATAGACTCGACTCTTGTATAACCCATGGAATATTCACACAGTCGTTTTTTGTCCCGTGGTCAGTTCTTGCGCTATCAAAATCTTTACTATTATATTTATACTCCAAAAACGTCTTAAATGAAGATAAAATACTATGCAGTAGTATACACGAGAAAACCCATTTTAAATTCTAAGGTTGTGGCCAGTTTAGCAGTTACCAGAGCAATTGTAATTCTTTTTTTGCATTTCAACATTTTTTTTTCATTCTGCCAATACTTTAAAAATCCCATTAAGAGTTATGGACCTACAGATATACATATACATTAGGGGGATAAATTTGTACGGGTGGAAGAAATGAACAAAGCGTCAGCTAAAAATGAAACCAAAATGGAAATTTAAAGAATATTTCTTAAAGAAACCATCGGTCTAAAATGAATTCCTAGCTGGCGGAAATCTACTTCAAATTATAAGACGATATAGCCATGTCCGGCTGTCTGTGGAAAGCAGACAACAGCTCAGATGGCTGAAATGTTGCAGAAACATGTGTTTTTGTCCTGCAACGGCTGGTATTGCAATTGTTCAAAATCGGTCAAAGATTAAAGATTTTCCCCATACACGGACTAAAGGAAGTTCGTGTAAAAACTTCGTTTTTCAACGTTATATCCTTAATTATAAGAGCTAGAAAGACGCTACTTGGCATGTATGTCATTGGAACAGAAATAAATTGTTTTTTGAGAAAAATGAGCCGGTCCAACCCGTACAAAACGTTATATCGATCAAAGTACTTGGCCGATCTCAATAAAATTCAACATATTCAATTGTATTGCCCCTAGGAACATCCCAGCTGAATTGAAAATAAATCGGTTCAGATCTGGATATGAATGTTCTTTGTATTTAAAAAAAATTAAGGCAAATTTGCGCAATGTCCCGACTGAATTTCGGAATTAGCGGAATCAACTGATATTACAGATGTTTCCATTATGTTGCGTTGATAACTACATGGCGAGATTTTTGTTTTTTCGTAAAAAAATTATTTGTTTTTAACAGTTAAAAACAAGAAAAAGGAAATCACTTTAAGCAAATGGTACTACGCGTTTAAATAAAACCGGGTAAAAATGATTTTTTTTTGTCTTTGTGGTGGTGTACATATATTGTCTTTGTATATTTAACGGTATTGCTTTTGTATGAACCTATAGCGTTTTGAGTATAATTTAATATTTAATGTGACCTTAAATTTGAAGTCGATTACCGCCAGCTAGGAATTAATTTTAGACCTATGGTTTCTTGAAGATGTGTTCCTAGAATTATCCGTAGATTGCGATTTTGACTGACGCTTTGTGCGAAATTGTAGCGTTGCACAGTGGGAGGAATTCCAAAAAAAGGGAAATAATTCTGCCGTGTCTTAACCAGACAACCGATAGCGACCAAGCTTGGCATGTTTGTAGAAGAGGTATTAGAGAAGTTAAGTTTTGAGTTTGGGCCCCCTGTGGTATACAGGGGCGGAGCTGCAGGGCCTCAAAGTTGGCCATCTCAGTTGAACAAAATGTTGAAGCGCGTGTAACTGTCGTATTTTCCGGCCGATCCATAAACTCTTTTTTATGTGTATTCTAATAACCGAGGTCTACAAAAGGCTTTTTGCACCTAATAGTTATCTTGTATACTTACCGAGATATCTGCATTTGAAAATTGAATTTTTAATTTTTTCCCCGACCTTGTGCTAGTATTTTATAAATATCGAAGCAGAATGTGCACCAATATTATCCACTTAAGCATGTCTGGATTGGCAATAAAATTTCCTATAAGATGAAAAAAAATTGGTTCGATGTAGCCAACAGGACAAAAGTTATGGCCCCTTGAAGTTATATTTAAAAAAAATCGATTTATTGTAATTTTTTTAGGAAAAAAGTTTATGTCGTATTTTTGAGTTTTAGAAGAAGTTAGTTAAAAAATGTATAACATATTTACTATCATCTTAAAGGAAACTTTCCAGAGTATACTCTCAAAGAAAGAACGGGTCAAAAATATTTACTGGTATTGTTACCAAGCTTCTCCAATTTACACAATTTTTTAGACAAATTTCAAAAGTAAGGCACATTTTCTCCAATCGCAAAGCTAAAATGTTAAAATTTTTAGCATATTTATGTGTGGTAAGGTGTTGTAAGTTGAACTGCAAAGGGAATCAGAAACCTCGCTTTTAGTATAGTAGATATAGGGGAAAATCCAAAAAATCCCATTTGGGGGTATTTTCAAAATTATTTTGGGAATTGTGGGATCGACTTTTGGAAATATAATGATTCGCGAATAACATTCGATTTGTTATGTCAGAACCTACAAACTACAAAATATTTCATTGAAAAATTTTCATTTTTAAAAATTGTATGTCGTTTTTACATTTCTGTCTGCATTTGAAAAGTGATTTTTTTCACTTTTTTCCTGACCCTGTCGTACCATTTGCTTAATATCAGTGCAGAATATCAACCGATTTCTCCCACATCAACTTCTCTAAATTGACAACAAAATTTTCTGTGTGATGTAAAAAATTTCGGTGAAATGTGTCCACCTATACAAAAGTTATGGCCACATCAATTTACACTTTCAAAATATAGACAATTTTTGTATTTTATTGCGAAAAGGTATATGTAGTATTTTGGAGATACAGAGGAATTTATAAAAAAAGTATAACATATTTATATTTGTCTTAAAGGAAACTTCCTGGAGAATATTTGCGAGAAAAGAACGAGACAAACATTTGTATTAATAGTGTTGCCACGCTTCTCCAAATTACACCATTTTTTACGAAAATTTCAAAACTAGGCCACATTTTCGGCAATCTTGCGATTGGCTTGGATTGCTTGGATATGAAAACCTTTACCATTTTTATATGTGGTAATCTGTTATACGATAAACAGTAAAAAAAAATCCCTTTTGTGGGGATTTTCGAATTTATTTTGGGAATTATGGGATTTACGTCCACAAATATAATAATGTTAGAATTAGCCTCGATTTCTGGTGTCAAGGAGTGCAAATTAAATGCAAAAATTCTATGGAATTATAAAATTTCCTTTGTTCTTTATTTTTTCCCGATCCTTTCCTACGAATCGCTATATATTAGAGCCGGTTATATACCGTTTCTTTTTCATTATCTTTTGTGGATAGACAACAAAATTTGCTATTTGATGCCAATATATTGCAATTTGATATACCCACTGAGACAAAAGTTATGGCCATTTGAAGTTATACTTCAATTATTTACTTCAGTTATACCCAGAATTATTTCCCTTTTTTTGGAATTCCTCCCACTGTGCGTCGTCCGGCCTGAGGACAAGATGGACAGAAAAACCACAGCAAATAAATTGTTAAAAGTCGTTTTGAAATAATCGCTATCCAATTACAGCGGTAATATAGTAAACACAAATTTAGCTAATTTTTGCGTTTGGTCAATACGAATGCACGTGATCAGGTTTTGAATTATTAAACAGATTATATCGAAATTTGGAATATACATAGCAAATTAAGCATTTGTTTCTCCGCCACGTGTTTGGTGACCTCTTGACCACTGACCCCACGAAAATGTATTAATCTGAAAGTTTGCACAAATACAGTTAAGGCCGTGGCTGAAATATGCTATTCATATTCACACGATTTGAACTGTGGTCAGTGCACTAGTGACCAAAACTATTTTCAATATTTCAAAAGTCACTTAGGAGCTAAATATCTATAAATTAATGTGTATAGAAATCATTGTATGCAATAGTATAATAAACTATTTGATTCTCCGAAGCGTGTTTTGCGACCTATTGATCTCTGAGAGGTATTATGCATTAAGTTTGCACACATATATTTAAGAGTGTGGCTGGAATAATACCCTACTCAGATTAACGAAATTTAAATGGTTGTTTTTCCGAATCAATAAAAAAAAAATACTAAAGTTTCAATAGCACCAGAACTGCCTACGGCCCATACGTGTAAGTAGCCTATATACAATGCTATTTTCTATACGCATACAATAAGCGATCAAGTGGTCGAAATCATTTGGCGAAAATCAAAGTATGCAACTTTCAAAATATTGGCGTATCTGTCCGTCGAACTTTTAAGAAATTAGATCCAGCCCTGCAGACGTCATGCTATAGCAAACAAATAGTAATTTTATGACAGGCCCTTGATCAAACCTACTAAACCATTGACTGAATTTTTGGTTTTCGAGTTATGGCCGCACCGACCAGTCATGATTAAATAGAATATAAGACTTAATGGCCACTTTTTTCCCCTTTATTTATTCCTCGAAGGAACATAGGGCTTCAACAAGATATTTCCAACTTAATCTATTACATGAAATAATGTTTGTTTCTTCCCATGAATTGTCTCCTAGCTCTTTTCTTACTTTTCTGCGCCAAGTATTTTTGGGTCTTCCTCGTTGTCTACTTCCTGACCACTTACACTATCATGAAATTTAAATTACTATTCTTTGACAAGTCGGTTTTAAGACTAATAATAAGAAATATTAAAAGTTAATTTTTGTGGTAGTCTGAGCTAAGGATTTTCGTACTAGAATTTTTATCAGTTTTAAAATTGTATTAATTTGATGCCTTTTTTATCCCCTCACCTTAGTGAGGAGGGTATATATCATTTGCTACGAACCAAAAGTGTAACACATCGAAGTAGTGACCTATGACCCTAAGTATGTTCGGCGGAAATCCGTTTTGGGTCATTTTAAGTCGTTTGAGCAATGTCCGTCTGTCTGTCTGTGTGTCTGTCTGTCGCACAATAACTCTCGAAAGGAGTAACCGCTTGACTTCAAATTTGGTATGTGGTAATATTTTCTTCTATCTCCGGCTAAGTTCGAAGATGGGCCATATTGGCCCACTCCTTCTAGTACTTCCCCCACAAAGCGTTAACATTTAGTGAAATGTTGATTATTTAATAACTTCTGCACTACTTATTTGAATCCTCTGAAACTCTACACATAGTATTAGTTTATTAGTCACTATTACCTCGAGAAAAATGGGCGAAGTTGCCAAGCCCCTTTTGGTACCTCCCACATAACTGGACAATTTTGAACCAAAAGTTAATAGCTTATAACTTTATTACCAGTACATACAAAGACTTGCAATTTTGTACTGTGTAATGGCATTATTGCCACGCTCCTTTTGGTACCTCCCACACAAATGGACCATTTTGTACCTAAAGTAACCAGCTTATAACTTTAATACCAGTGCATACAAATACATGGAATTTTGTACAATTCAATTTTATAGTACCTAGAGTCCAGAGAAAAGTGGCCGTAATTGGCACGCCCCTTGTGGTACCTCTTAACAAAAGTTAAGAGTTTATAACTTTAATACCAGTGCATATAAATACTTGAAATTTTGTACAGTGTAATGCTTTTATAGTACCAAGCGTCCAGAGAAAAATGGGCGTTATTGGCACGCCCCTTTTGGTACCTTCCACACAAATGGACATTTTTGTACCGAAAGTTAACAGCTTTTACTTTAATACCAGTGCATACAAATACTTGAAATTTCGTACAGTACAATGCTTTTATAGTACCTAGTACCTAGTCGAGAGATAAGTGGCCGTTATCGGCACGCCGCTTTTGGTAACTCCCACACAAATTGACCATTTTACAAAAAAAAGTTAACAGCTTATAACTTTAGTACTAGTACATACTTTAAAGTTATTAAATGCAAAAAAATAATTTACTAATATTTTTTGGGACTCAAGGTGAGGGGATTCATAAGTCGGTTTACCCGACTGAACTTTATTACTTGTTTGTGAGATTTTTTTATCTTCAAGTTTACGAAGTTCTGATTACGGCGTTAAAAGGCATCATCCGGGCAATTTCGAGTATTTAAATGCTACTATTTTATACCTTTTTTTTATAATTTCTTCTATAAATCCAAAATACTACACATACGCAATAAAATACAAAGTTTTGTCAATTCAGAAAACTTGATGTGATATAAATCCGTTGTACGGAAGTACGTCATATGTGATTCCTTAGGAATAGATTCTAAATTGTTGTGCTTAATTAGAAAATATGAACTGATTTTCTTAAAATTTTGCTGCGATAATTCTTGGAAACTCATACACACAATTTCGTAGTGGTAATATGTAACATATAGCTCCTATTTTAATTGAAAAAATTAAATACTAATTTTGGGACCGCCCTCGTATGAACAAGTTTCATTAGAAGTAATTGTGAGTTCTTTGTTGACGTTTGTAGATTTCGGAATCGGTTTCTCTAATGAGGAACCAAATATAATCTCCCATCATTCTTTCATCCCAGTGCCTTTGGTAACGCCGCTCGATGGACTTAATTTCTTAGTGAAACCTTTCGCCTCGTTCGTCCCTTGCGTCGCCAAGATTCTCGGGGAAAAAGTTTAAATGAAAAATATATATTTCTTACAAATTTTTTCATAATTTTTTAACAAATCATTAATCATTGTTTCATATTGCGAGCTTTTATTGGATCCAAGAAAACTTGGAACTACATGCTTAAACCACCTCCATGCTGCAATTTCATCCGACGTCAAACTTCTTCGATTTTTTGAAAAGAAAGACTTTTAAAAAAACTTTTTAAATATGAGAGTGAATTGCCATCTTTCCTTAAAACTTTTACAAAATTTTTAAAGAGCCCCAGCTTAATATGCCGTGGTGGCAAAATAATGTTTTTTTTTGGACGAGAGGTGTGTATTTTATATTGTTTTCACCCAATGTAATGTGTTTTCATGTTGGCCATTTCTTTCTTCTGTAATGATCTTCGCGAGCACGGCTATCCCAGAGGCATAACATACCAACTACTTTTAAATTGCAAAAAATGTTCCAGTCATGTTCATATTTTATGTATTTTATCAATTTAGCCATTGTTTCGTATGATTCCTTAGTGTTGACAGCATGAGCAATGGGAATCGACGGTTTCTGATTTCCGTTGTGTAAAAGTACTGCTTTCAAACTTTCTTTACTGCTGTCAACAAGTAACCGCCATTCCTTTGAATTGTATATTTGATTAACTTCCTCGAACAATCCGGGAATGTCCTTGCAAAAGCATCTGTTTCATCCCAGATGCAAGTAGTTCTGCCTTATCTTTGGTCAGTTCCAAATCTCTCACTAGACCAATGAGTTGAAACTGAGTTAAAAGCGTTGACTTCTGACTCAAACTTGAATCGCTCAGAGTTGAGTACTCAGTTGTACTTGATGATGTTTCCGTTATTAGGCTGTAAGCTATACTTGGACACTTCCTACTCCAATCTATTAACTCTCCAAATCATTGGCTTTGCAAATTGCACGTGAAGTTTAAAATTAAAACGTTTTATTCCACAAAACATTGTAATACATTAATTTTAAAGTACTTACCACATTCTTCCACTAGTCCATCGAGTAAGATTTACATGGCACGAATTACACAAAATACTAGGTGTCCACGATTCGTTCATATTTTTAACTCGTATACCAAAATATTACACATATATTTCTTCTATTATTTTACTAAACGCACGTCGATTTTTTTAATTACATATTTTCCGCAGAAAGTTTTTTGTTTGAAATGTTTTTTGCCTTTTACTCATACTTCGAAATATAACTTTGTAATATTTTTCAGAAAATCGACTTATATCTTTAAGGCGCTGAATTACACTGAATTTATTAATAAGAAATTTCATTCTTAAATTCCGGGTTTAATGTTCATAAGTTGCAGTACCTATAGCTGACATATATGTAGTTTGCTTCGAAAGTAGACACCCAATATTTTCAAGACTGCCGCGTACTACTTTGTATTGCGTACATATAATTTTACTACCTGTATGCCCCTAAAGGCGTAACTGAATGGAAACCTCATAAATAAACCAGTAAGGAAAGGCAGAAAGTCGGACAAGGCCTCCCTAATAATGTGATAAGGTTCATTGCGATAATAATATGGAATAATTGGTAAATGGGTAGGAACATATTATCCAATTCTCAACCGATAATCGCTAAATTAAGCAATAGATTTCTTAAATTGAGAAACATCTTTCTGAAAAATTTTAATGATCGGAAGTACATAAAGTACAACTTCTATACCGCTATGATACCAAATCAGGCGTAACATATATATGAAGGTTATATATAAATCTGAACCGATTTTCCCGGGATACACATTCATGTAAAAAGACCACTTTCTGTCGAATTTCGTACTGATCGGATATAATATACAGTCTCTACAGCGCTAACATGTCAAATCGGGGGTACCATATATATGGGGGCTATATCTAAATCTGAACCAATTTTCTCCGAATTTTCTCAGTATTCCTCCATGTAGAAAGAAACCTCTTTTGTCGAATTTCGCACTGATCGGATACAAAATAACATTTTTACAGCGCTTACATGTCAAATCGGGGCTAACATATATATGGGGGCTATATCTAAATCTGAACCGATTTTAACCAAATTGAATAGGGATCGTCCTTGCGCCAAAAAAAAGATATGTGTAAAGTTTCGTCGAGATCGGACCATAATAGCGACCTGTACTTTGTTTACAAGACAGACGGGCAGACAGACGGACATAGCTAAATCAACTCAGAAAGTGATTCTAAGTCGATCGGTATAATAAACGATGGGTCTATTTATTTTCCTGTACCACAGTGTGGTGTAGGGTATAAAAACCACAAATATTGTTGAATGACCCTCTATTTGAGCGGATCTCATCCAATATAGCTCTCACATTGCATATAATGTTTTACGGAGGGTTACGAACGGCCATAACACCTCGTCCTCTCTATAATTTTATAATGTCTGACATCAATCCTCATAATTAAATGCAATTGCAATGTCTCTTATATGTCTCTCTCACATATGGCGAATTCAATATAAGCAAAAACATCATTTAAAAACGAAAAAATATGAAACAAGTTTTTTTTTAATTTCCCTAACATTTACAAAATGGCTCATAACATTTACTTCTATATATTCTATTTTTTCAAATAGACAGTGTTTTCTTCGTTAGCTTTTTAAAAATGTGATAAAATAATTAGATCTTTATACCCTCACTTTAGTGTGACGAGGGTATATATCATTTGCTACGGAAAAAAGTGTAACACATCGAAGGAGTGATCTAAGACCCTAAGTATGTTCGGAGGAAATCCGTTTTGGGTCATTTTAAGTCGAATGAGCAATGTCCGTCCGTCTGTCTGTCTGTCTGTCTGTCTGTCTGTCTGTCTGTCTGTCTGCCTGTCTGTGTGTCTGCTGGCTGGTGCGCACGATAACTCTCGAAAGGATTAACCGATTGACTTCAAATTTGGTATGTGGTAATATTTTGATCTATCTCCGGATGAGTTCGAAGATGGGCCATATTGGTCTACTCCTTCTGGTACCTCCCACACAAAGGGTTAAAATTTAGTGAAATATTGATTCTTTAATAACTTCTATACTACTTATTCGAATCTTTTGAAATTCTGCACATAATATTAGTATATTAGTCGCTATTAACTCGAGAAAAATGAGTGAAGTTGGCATGCCCCTTTTGGTACCTCCCACACAAATGGACCATTTTGCATCAAAATTTAACTGCTTATAACGTTAATACAAGTGCATAAAAATGCTTGAAATTTTCTACAGTATAATGTTTTTGTAGCGCCTATAGTCCGGTAAAAAATGGGCATTATTGTACAGCCCGTTTTGGTACATCCCACACAAATGGACCGTTTCGTACCAAAAGTAAACGGCTTGTAACTTTAATACCAGTGCATACAAATACTTGAAATTTTGTACAGTGTAATGCTGTTATAGTGCCTATAGTCCTGTAAAAAGTGGGCGTTATCACCCCGCCCCTTTTTGTACCTCCCACACAAAATGACCAAATCATACCAAAATTACATAGCTCGTAACTTTAATATACCAGTGCACATAAACGCTTATAGTTCAGCACAATGCAATGTATTTAAGAATGTACTGTTTACCGAAAAATATGTGTATTTGGAAAACCCCTTCTGGTACCTCCCACACAAATTGACA
The DNA here is from genome assembly GCA_963930755.1 of Eudasyphora cyanicolor. NCBI lineage: Eukaryota > Metazoa > Arthropoda > Insecta > Diptera > Muscidae > Eudasyphora > Eudasyphora cyanicolor. The sequence continues at coordinate 69,935,101 of OZ005735.1, read as the reverse complement.
GATTTATTGGTGTAATGTTATATATTACATTACTCACAAAGTGAGGGTATACCTTAGTCGGTTTACCCGACTGAAACTTTCTTACTTGTTTTCTATTTTTTATGATTTTCTTGTACCAGGAAAAAGTGTTTTTTTTACAAAAAAATCATTTTTTTTCTCATATTTTTGACGAATGTTACGAAACCAAAGATTATACGTGAAAGCGATATTTGCAGCATATATAGCCCTCATAATTCCCTTTAATGTGAGGCATAACACGGCTCAATCAGGCTTATACTTGAAAGATTATGGTCCAAATACTGAATGCACTTTCCATGAAAGCTGGAATTTAAAAAAAAAACAGTAAGGAAAGGCAGAAAGTCGGGCGGGGCCGACTATATAATACACTACACCTCCCTAACAATAAGGGCGATAAGGGTGATTGCGATAATAATTTGGAATAATTGGTAAATGGGTAAGAACATATATATGTGGATATACCTAATTCTGAACCGATAATCGCTAAATTAATCAATATTCGTTCCTAAATTGAGAAACATCTTTCTGGAGACTTTTGTAATGATCGGAAGTAACGTACAACTTCTATAGTGCTTTGTAACCAAATCAAGAGGAACATATATATGGAGGTTATATATAAATCTGAATCGATTTTCCCTGAATACTCATTCATGTAAAATAGAAATCTCTTTCTGTCGAATTTCGTACTGATCGGATATAAAATACAGTCTCTACAGCGCTTAGATGTCAAATCGGGGGTAACATATATATGGGGGCTATATCTAAATCTGAACCGATTTTCTCCGAATTTGGCAGTATTCGTTCATATTATAAGAAACCTCTTTCTGCCGAATTTCGCTGTGATCGGATATAAAATACAGTTTCTACAGCGCTTGAATTTCAAATCGGGGGTAACATATATATGGGAGTTATATCTAAATCTGAACCGATTTTCTCCAAATTTGGCAGTATTCCTTCGAGTAATAAGAAACCTCTTTCTGCCGAATTTTGCACTGATCGGATATATAATACAATTTCTACAGCGCTTACAGGTCTAATCGGGGGTAACATATATATGGGGGCTATATCTAAATCCGAACCGATTTTCTCCGAATTTAGCAGTATTCCTTCAAGTAATAAGAAACCTCTTTCTGCTGAATTTCGCACTGATCGGATATAAAATACAGTTTTTACAGCGCTTACATGTCAAATCGGGGGTAACATATATATGAGGGCTATATCTAAATCTGAACCGATTTTCTCCGAATTTAGCAGTATTCCTTCATGTAATAAGAAACCTCTCTTTGCCGAATTTCGCACTGATCGGATATAAAATAACATTTTTACAGCGCTTACGTGTCAAATCGGGGGTAACGTATATATGGGGGCTATATCTAAATCTGAACCGATTTCTTCCAAATTTAACAGTGTTCATTCATATAATAACAAACCGAATTTCATACTGATCGTATATAAAATAAAGTTTTTACAGCGCTTACATGTCAAATCGGGGCTAACATATATATGGGGGCTATATCTAAATCTGAACCTATTTTAACCAAATTCCTTGGGCCAAAAAAAGGATATGTGTAAAGTTTCGTCGAGATCGGACCATAATTGCGACCTGTACTTTGATGACAAGAATACATGCACAGACAGACGGACAGACGGACAGACAGACAGACGGACAGACGGACATAGCTAAATCAACTCAGAAAGTGATTCTAAGTCGATCGGTATAATAAACGATGGGTCTATTTCTTCTCCTTTTGGGTGTTACAAACAAATGCATAAAGTTATAATACCCTGTACCACAGTGTGGTGTAGGGCATAAAAATACCATAAACAATTTTTTTCGTGTTTGTGACCCTAAGTGCACGAGAAACTGTTATCCACATACCGTGGACAAAAATTTAGTTGCATAGTGTAATTTATTAATTTTACGAACATTACAAATTTCAAAAAATTTACCTTTGAATTACCGAACAATTTAAAACAATTTATGCATTTTCTGAATACTTAAATGCACATAAATATTGTTTCAGAAATATAGTCCCAAATAAAATCATATTTGGATGTAAACAAATATTTGTTTAGAACAAAATCTTCCCAAATACATAATTTTTGTGTATACCAAATATTATATGTTTGGAGGGTACCCTAAACATATATATTTTTCAAGTCGAATATATTTGGGACAATATATTACAGAAACAATATTTTTTCAGCGTGTACATATATATATTTTCCAAATGCTGCTATTTTCCTCAGAATTAGCTATGCTACATTGAAACTCGTCTATTGTACACCGAAGAACTGAATAATAGTGAGTTAAGTTTTCACTTCGTTCGGCGAGAACAACCTTCGACAGAGTTATGAATATAAAGACAATAGATCTTTAAAAAGCCCATAGACATCTTTCTATTTTCAGGCCATTAATCTTGTGCTAATTTAGCAAATGTTTGAAGAACAAACCACATCATTCCTAAATGTAACACCCCGCCGTTTTAGTTGCGATTTGAGTTTAAACAAAAGAGGCCTACAAATTGTTGCCATTTCCGGTTATAGAAAATGAAGTGAACCTGTCCCTTTCGAACATTTGCATGGATATTTTGCAAAACCTAGAAATACAAACCGAGCGATTAAGCAATTCATTCATTCAGTCTGTCGGGCAGTCCATCTATTATACATTAGTTGTTCATTCATTCATACATTTATACTGTTCCAGTAAAGCGTTGTTCCATTTATGATCGATTATGTCGTCGTATCTCTGTATTTTGGAATAAATTTTGTACAAATTTTTGCCTAAAAGCCTAACAAACAAAAAATTCAAAAACAAAATCTATCATAGGGCTTATGTCAGCTCAGTGTCTGTCGGTCCATTAGGTTAGACAAAAAAAAAACAACGAAAAAAATAAAATAAATTAATGACCGACTGACTGACTGGTCACTGTTCTGCCTCGAACCTTTAACTCATTTTAGTTGGCGAATGCGGTGGGTGATGTTGTCGAGCTCGTCGCAGCCATTGCTGCCACCTCAGGTCTGCGTGTGACCGACGTGTCTGTGCGTAGGTGGTTTTATTGAATTTTATGAGTTGCAAATTTGATTTTTTTTCCACAAATATTTCGCAAAATGTATGCCAGTTTATCCAATATATTTTCGCTTATGCAGCTTTTAGTTCGGAAAACTTCCAAAGACTTTTGGTGCAAACAAACACATTATTTGGTGGAAGTTATGATTCGGTCCGCATGTAAAAATGAATATACTCGCTGGAGTACATAAAATTTAAAATTTCCTATCAATTTTCCACGCGATTAGATGTTGACATAATGCCCAAAGCCGGTGAATGCTTATGAGTGATTTAATGGGCCCACTGTCGGACGTTGTATGTATGGCGCGGCCCGAATGTGGCCCAATCATCTGGTGTTGGAGGTGTTATTTGGTGGCAAACAAAGTGTTGTTGACCGTTGGTGTTGTTATTGTTGCATGCTCGTATGAAATTAATATGTAGGGTTTATGATTGGGAGAGGGAATTAATTAAAATGTTTTAGAAATATTGAAAATAAATTATAACGGAACGCATAGCACTTTATCATTTTTTCTACTTTATGGTAGAGTAGGTGAATTATTAAAATATTTCTAAATAAATATTTTACTTCTAAGTGATTTAATATATGTGTCATAAAATAAATTGCTTTCAAGTAATAAATGTTTATAGTCTAACAAATTGAATACCGTTTTTTTGTATTCTATGCATGTATATTGATCTAAATTTTTAATATCATTCCAAGAATTATTTTATAGCCAAATGTTGTAAAACGTTTCTAAATAACCATAGGAATGTTTTGTATCGTGCCACGATGAACCCACATTGTCCAATCCATATTCATGAAATTTAGCACAGAGAGTGGGCCAAGAGCAAGTAGAAGAGAATTTCAAAAAATCTGTTCAGATCGCTCTCATCTATACGAGGGCTGTACAATAACCTATAGGTAACGACAGTAGTTTAAAAAATATTTTGGTGAAAAGTAAAAACCTTATAAAACATATCGCACACTCAGTTTAAGTGTGACATAACTCAAAATTTTTGAGGTTGCCTTACAGAAATGCAAATTTTGCTAATGTCAATAAATTAATCTCAGCAGAATTAGTTTATAAGTAAACAACAGCATTTCGGATTATTTCAGCGTTTTTAAACTTCATGTTACTTATCTTTAATGTTAACTTTTATACAAAAAGTTAAAAGCTTATAGCGTGAATACCAATGCACGAAAATACTAAACAAATTTGCAGAGTGTAACGCTTTTGAAGTACCTATAGTCCTGTGAGAAATAGGCGTTATCATCACGCCCCTTTTTGTGCCTCCCACACAAAATGGCAAAATCATACCAAAATTGAATAGGTCATAACGTTAATATCGGGTGATTCATCGTGAGGATTGATTTTCAATATGCTTTTTTCACAGACCACACATGACTCTTATCAAACTGCTTTGTCATTTTTGTTCAGTATCGTTTGGCAAGTCTCCTTGGAAAGACTCACACCACAACAGCGTCTCCAAATTTAGTGGAACTCAATGGAAATCCGGTGTTTTATCGTAAAATTTTGTTCAGTGGTGAAACACATTTCTGGCTCAATGGATACGTTAATAAACAAAATTGCCGTATACCAAGAGCTACAATTACATCCATTAAAAACAACGGTATGGTGCACGGAGCAAAATCGCCTTTTTTGATATGTTTGAATCGAAAGAAAATATACTTGGAACAGACATTTTTAAATATTATATATTTTCGAGCAAATACATTTTATTTGAAAATCAATAAAATATATTTAGAACCCATATGTTAATATATTAGAATAATATATATTTGCGAACTAATTTTCTCAAATAAAATACGTGTTTAACCACTTATTTTTATTTTCTATCTATTCCAAGTCATTATTTTCAATTATAAAGATATTTTACTAACATTAAAAATTTCTAAAAATTACCTTTAACACAAGCAAATAGATCTTTGTTTGGGAAATAACATAACTAAATAAAAAATATTAGGATGTAAACATAGTTTTGTTTAGAACAACATCCTCCCAAACATATAATATTTGTTTGTGTCAAATATTATATATTTGGAGTGCACCCTAATAATATTTATGTTTCAAGCAGAATATGTTTGGGACAATGTACTACAGAGCCGATTTTTTTTTTCAGCGTGTGTGATTTATGGGCTGGTGGAATCATTGGTCCATACTTCTTCAAAAAAGAGGAAATTCAGAATATGACCGTCAATCGTAACCGTTATCGCACCATGTTAACGGACTATGTCCTTTCCAAATTCTTACGCATGGTCTCGGTGAGCTCTAGTTTCAACAGGTCGGCGCTATGAGCCATACAGCGCACAGTGGGAGGAATTAAAAAAAAAGGAAATAATTCTACCTTTTCTTAACCAGTCAACCAATTGCGACCAAACTTGGCATGTTTGTAAAAGATTTGAGTCTGGGTCCCCTGTGGTATACAGGGGCGGAGCTGCACGGCCTCAAAGTTAGCAACCTCGGGTAAACAAAATGCTTAAGCGCGTGTAACTTTCGTCTTTTTCAATTGAATTTTTAATTTTTCGTGCGATATCACACCTTTGGACTATTTTCTCTGGAGATATGTAAAGTCTGAGATCTTCAGGAATAAGCAAGCTACGATTGACGCTTCGAAAGCTAACATTACTCGTATTATTCGGGAGACACCATTCACTATGCTCGAACGAGTCGCCCAAAATTGGATCGTCCGAATGGGCAACCTCAGAAGAGGCCATGGCCAACATTTACAGGATATCATTTTCAAACAGTTTATTTTAACCGATAATAAAAATTTTATGTCGACTTTCAAATTTATGTGTTTTATTTTACATTACAAATCAAACCTCACGATGAATCACCCGATATTTACCCGAGAGAGGACACAATGCGACCCTACAGCTGTATAACAGTTTCCTATCTAGAATTATAAATTAGACTAGAAATTTCGCACTTTCAGAAATGACTAGATCTGTTCCATTTATCCGAGGAGGAGGGTCCACATGTGAAACCTTATTCATCCTAGTAAAGGGAACCAGTTCTATCTTGTTTGGTTTAACGCCCAAATCGCTGTTTCTGGCCCATCTAACCAACTTGTTCAGAATTTGCCACTCAATGTCATTGCCACGATGTCCGCATATGCCACGACCTTGCAGCCACAACGTTCTAGATCTAGCAAGATTTCATTCAACGCTACGTTTCAAATTAGTGGAGACAGTACTCCACCTTGCGGGGTCCCTCATTTTACAAACCTTAGAGTTGTGGACCCAAGACTTGCTGTTATACGTCTTCCGTTGAGTTCGCCCTTAGATGTGACAGAGCCGCAAGTATTGCTGCTGAGTGAAAGTTTGTTAAAAGCCCCTTATATGTCAAGAAAGGCCATAGTGTATTCCTTGAAATGCAGGGATGATTCGATATTACTCACAAGTACCTGGATAATAGATTCGGTAGACTTTCCCTTGTTGTTGGCATGTTGGTTCCCCGATAGGAGTTTTGTATCCGGGTTTTCTCTAATAAAATGATCTAAAAGTCTTTCCAGACCTTTCAGTAGGAATGAGAATAGTCTAATTAGTCTGACTCCCTGGTCTAGTGTGAGATACCTTTCCCGCTTTGGGTATGAATACCACTTTGGTATCCCCTCCATTGTTTGGGGATATAATGAGAAGCTGACACAGCCTTCATAAATGTACTTTAATATTATACTCATTCTGCTGCGCTAATGCCGTCTGGTCTAGGTGATTTAAAGGGCTTGGAGCTGTTAATCGCCAAGCAAGTTCTGGATTCCTCAGGCAACGACCTAGCAATGCTTGCAGATCATTCGTTCTCTTGTTGGATGTACCGTTGCTCGAGCTCTGTTGGTGAGTTCCCCGGGAAATTTGTGTCGAGCAGTGCTTTAAGCTACTGCTTAATTTACGCTGTTATAATTTGAAAATGTCTTGATCTGTCCTTGAACTCGAACCCTCGAATTGCAAATTTCGCGTGCTTTCACTATGCTACGTCGGCAATGCTAGAAAATTGCGCTTATTGACGTACGAGTACACATTTTTTCAATGACAACATATGGGAACATTTCCTTCACGACCTTTTGCAAGACAAGTTCCATGACTAAATGGTGCGAACATTATGAAGACATACTCCAAGACAAAGTTCAAGATTGTCGGGCACGACTAGGTCGGTGACAGCATCGCGTATCTGTTCGATAATGAGAATGTAAGCGATAATGTTATGCATAATTTAGACGTCAATAAGCGTACTATTCGAGCATTGCCACCGTAGCATAGTGGAAGCACGCGCGATTTGCAATTCGAAGGTTCGAGGACAGATCAAGACATTTCCAAATTAAAACAGCGTAAATTGTGAAAATGAAATTAACATATGCGAATTAGAAGAGACAATGACTTACTGGAAGATTTGTGACATCAAACATTGCCATCAGTCTGAATAAAAAAATATTTTTTTCAATATTTTCTTGTACGTATATTTGACTTAAGACAGTGCCCATCAATTGATCGTCAGTGATTTGCTGCAAGACAATGTCTTGCTCGACTTGTTTGCCACTTGTGTGAAAATGTCGTTGATGATTCTCTTTGCCTTTCTTCTAAGTGTCTTCAATGATTTATAAAGGGTCTTGCACCCGCTTCAGGGATGTCTTTGAGACATTCCCTCCTACTGGGAAACATTGCTTATTCTGTACAGCTTTTTTTCCACCAGTACAAGCACAAGATAAACTTTGACTACTTTCTCTATAGCACAAGATACACTTTTACATCACTCACTCACTGCTGCAACACCCTTTTAAGCCATTTATGATTTATTAAGAAGAAATATGTTATACATTTGAAATGGTTATCAAGTGGAAATTTTGTTGTGGTCGCTTCATCTTCATTTCCATTTTTGGGTTAGTTACGAATATGTTCCAATGTCTAATAAATCATTTATAATTAATGACTGTATGTATATCTGGGATTTTGTATTCAAATTATTTTTTTAGCGCAAATATTTGTGGAGTGTGTATGTTTTGATCACCGAGACTTTTGAGCCAAATATGAAATGGCTTAATTTCGTTTTTTCCACTTATCTTACGTTGTCCATTAAAAACGCAAATGTACCACTCCGCCGTAGACCATGTACCGATCTCACTAGCTCCATTAGACCATTTTGATCATTGACATGCTTTTGGGAAGGTGGAGAGGAGTTCATTGAACTCTTTCATTTGGGTTTTTTGTTTGATTTTGAAAAAAATTGCAAATATGCGCTCAACACGATCGCCACCAAACAAAGCGATTAAAAAGAAATTCAGCTCCCCTGGAAAAATGTGTTTACTCCAAACAATAACAGCGCACTGGGGTTCATTAGCAAAATCGGGGGGAAAACCCTCAAAATTTACAGACATTTCATGCTTCGTTTGGCGCACATTAGTTAACCGTTGTTGATGGGTTCGGTCGCAAAAACCGGGTTTAGTTTTTGTGGTGGGGAGATTTTGACCGCTTTCTCGGTTTATGGCAAAACAGACGGCCGGCCATTCATCCATCTGCCAGAGAAACCAAAAAACAGTGAGAGTGGAGTGTGACCATGACCACTATTGTTTTTACGTTTTTTCCTCACGTGTTTTTTTGCGGTTCCGATTAACACCGTAACTTTTTGTCGGCTTTCATTGTATTCGTTGAATAACGAATGTTTTTGCTTTTGTTTAGATTAATAGTGTTTCTCTCTCATTTCGCATACATTTTTCGCCTGATTTACGCAAAAAACATATGATCAAATACTCGGTTTTACAATGGAATGCTCCGCAAAAAAGTTTATAAGGCTTTAATTCATCTTCAAAATGGAATATGCATTGATGTAAACCCCATATAAAGGTTTCTTCCGATTATACTAGTTTACAAAATTTTCACCGAAGGGCTGTGCATAATATATTCTGGTGTAAATTGGTATCCTAATCACGAAAAAAATTGCATGGTAATACCCTCACTTATCATTTGCTACGAGCCAAAAGTGCAACATATCGAAGCAGTGATCTAAGACCCTAAGTATGTTCGGCGGATATTCGTTTTGGGTAATTTTAAGTCGAATAAGCAATGTCTGTCCGTCCGTCCGTCTATATGTCTGTCTGTCTGCTGGCTGGTGCGCACGTTAACTCTCGAAAGGAGTATCCGAATGACTTCAAATTTGGTATGCGGTATTATTTTTCTCTATCTCCGGCTAAGTTTGAAGATGGGCCATATTGGTCCACTCCTTCTAGTACCTCCCCCACAAAGCGTTAACTTTTAGTGAAATATTGATTCTTTAATAACTTCTATGCTATTTATTCGAATCTTCTAAAATTCCACACATACACGGAGGAAAATCGTCATTTTTGATATGTTTGAAATGAAAGAAAATATACTTGGAAACGATTTTTTTAAATATTATATATTTGTTAACAAATAAATTTTATTTGAATATCAAGAAATTTTGTTTGGAACGCATATATTAATATATTAGAACATAATTTATTTGCAAACTGAATTTCACAAATAAAATATGTGTTTGCACACAAACAAAGTTATTGTTTAAGAAGATTTCCAAATATGTTTTATTTAAAAAGATTTCTAAAACATTACTGACTTATTCGAATTTTAGTTAGTTTTTCCTAGTTTTCGTGTTAAACTTTATAGCTAAAAATGTCCTTATTTATAAATATTCCTATTCATCACTTTCTGTCAATCCATCAATGTCGTTTATATTTACGAAAGATTGTTCGATTTAAGTTTTGATTAAATTTTACAAACATATAAAATTTATAAAAAAATTGCTCTTTGAAAATCTGATAAACAGAAAACTTGTCTTTAAGTTAAGGCATTTAATACACTACCAAAATAAATAATTACAAATGAATCCTTGTTTCGGAAATACTAGTTCCAAATAAAAAATATTTGAATGGGAGCATATTTTTGTTTAGAACAATATCCTCACAAACATATAATATTTGTGTGTGTAAAATATTATATACTTGGAGTGTACCCCAAACATATGTTTATTTCAAGCCGAAAATGTTTGGGACAATATACTACAGAAGCGATTTTTTTTCAGCGTGTAGTATTAGTTTATTAGTCGGTATCACTTCGAGAAAAATGGGCGAAGTTGACACACCCCTTTTAGTACCTCCCACACAAATGGAACATTTTGCATCAACATTGAACAGCTTATAACTTTAATATCACTTCAAACAAATACATAACATTTTGTACAGTGTAATGATTTTATAGTACCTGGAGGCCAGTAAAAAGTAGGCGTTATTGGCACCCCGCTTTAAGTACCTCCCACACAAATAGACTATTTGGCACCAAAGTTAACCGCTCATAACATTAATACCAGTGCATAAAAATACTTGACATTTTGTACAGTGTAATGGTTTTATAGTACCTACAGTCAACAGAAAGATGGGCGTCATTGCCATGCCCGAAGAGTTAACAGTTTATAACTTTAAACTATTGCATACAAATACATACGTACAAATTTGTACAGTGTAATGTTTTTATAGTACCTACAGTCCGTCGAAAAATTTGACGTTATTATCATGGTACCTTGCCCAAAGGTACCATTTTGTATAAAAAATTAACAACTTGTAAAGCTTTTAAAATTTATACAGTCCTGTTAAAAAGGGGAGTTATCACTACACCCGTTTTAGTTCCTCCCATACAAAAAGAGAGAAGACATAAAAAATAAAATAGCAGAAAATATGAGTACATAGCAATGCATATTTATATTGCCCACAAAGTGAAGGTATGTATACCTTAGTCGGTTGTTTTTAAATATTTTTATCATTCCAATTTTCATGGAATATATCTTTAGTATTGGGACCATATTTATCCCCTCACCATAGAGAGGAGGGTATACCTAAGACCCTAAGTAGGTTTATGTTTAGGTTAGGTTGGCAGCCGTATTTTTTTACAAGCTCACATAGACCAGTTTAGGTCCCTAGTGTTACCACGGACTGAAATGCCCCTCATCGAAACCAACCTGTTTGATATACAAATTTATCGATAGTACGAATATCGGTACTGGAATGATCTGTCAGGCTGCCTAGAAAGGCCGACCCCAGTATGTCCAGTCGTCGTATACTCAGAGCGGGGCAGTCGCATAGGAAGTGCTCAATGCTCTCCACTTCTTCCTCATCTCCACAGCTACTGCAGAAGTCATTGGAGTCAATACCCAATCTTTTTGGCGTGTTCGCCGATCAAGCAGTGTCCCGTCAGAACCTGTACTAACGTTGACAATCGTTTCCTCTCTAGTGCGAGGAGATATTTTGATCTTCTCAGGTCATACCTTGGCCAGATTTGTCTAGCTACCCTGTAGGTGCCGATTTCTGTCCATCTTTCGTTGGACTGCCTGATTGCCTCTTGCCTAAGCCAAAGCTTGCACGTGGATAGTGGCGCACCAATATATGCAAATTCTTCGAGAATTTGCAATGTCGTCACTTTACTAGCAATTTCATCGGCTTTGCAGTTCCCCGGGATATTCCTATGCCCAGGCACCCATATGAGATGTATATTAAACTGCTCAGCCATCTCGTTAAGAGATCTGCCGCATTCGAGGGCTGTTTGTGAATTTAGGGATGTTGCCTCCAGAGAATTGATGGCATCCTGGCTGTCCGAGTAAATGACAACGCCGGCGTTGGTTACTATGTTGCGACTCAGCCACTTGGCGACTTCCCATATTGCCATTATTTCGGCTTGATAGACACTGCAGGTATCTGGTAGTCTGTGAGCTATATCCAAACTAAGTTCTTCACAGTTATATACAAACTATGTTCTTCACATTCTGCCTTTCCATTCATCTCCGACTGATATCATAGTGATGTAGTTCCTCTCAAAGGTGTACACCGTTGGTATATAGTTCACTCGGTCGGTTACCATAGCACTACACTTTGATATCCTCATGTAACCGTAGTTCTTGTACCTCTACATTGATAGGATTGATTATCCAGACCGGCTTTGTCATTCGGTTCATACAGAAGTTTAGAGTTGAGGACTTTTTTGAAATTCTTCTCATTCAGGTGCCACTTTGTCTTCCTCACATTTCTGTGGACGGCAGGTTTAGGCGCTTTTTCAGCGAGTTTGAACTCTATATAATGGTGATCTGAGAATGAGTTGTCGACCAGTACATTCAACCCAATAATTTTGTCCGACAGCCGGTGTGTAGCAAACGTTACATTGAGTACTTCTTGTCTGTCTTTAATTATAAAGGTCGGTTTATTGCTTATGTAACAAATAGTTAGGTTGGTAGTTACAAAAAAGTCAAAAAGCGAATCACCCCTATTGTTTATATCCCTACTACCCCAGATAGTATGATGAGCGTTCGTGTGTGCGCCAATAATCATACTTCCCTGAAGAGAGCTGTCGGTACTACAGCTTCATAAGACAATTAACTGGAGACAACCCAATATATCGTCATCAGAAACGAAAAAGGGCGTAACAACAAGAAACTACGAAATTCAATTTTGATGGATTTCTGTACACTGCAATAAAACATGCTTCCTGATGAATTTTTAGCGACCTACTATCAAAAATCGGGAATTTATTAACGAAATTCAAAAGGGCCTAACAACAGATTACTCCTTATTTCGTAGGTAAAAATTCATATTTCACGCAATTTTCGGAAACAAGTTATAAATCATGTTTATTGGAATTTATATATGAATCATTATGTTCAGGTATTATCCAGATAACCCCCGTTTTTCCAACGATAACCTATTTCATTTTATATAGCTTTTGCTTCTCCTGTAAAATTTTCAAATATGATGATAGGCCCTTTCTCGTTTCTGATGACGATATGCGATTACCGATCTCCAGACTAGCAGCTGTTTGGTTTTTACCACTTATATTAGTCAGGATAATGCAGGTTCTTGAAGTGCCTTCACAGTTGGCCACAAGCAGTTTACTCTTCCTGATACTACAAGGGTGTTATCGAACTCTTAGTTCGCCAGATGCGTTAAAGAGTCCTGAGACTCTCCTCAAAGTAGTGGTTTCGTCCTCAGAGAAGGACGTTCAGACCTGTTAGAGTTGAAGTCACCAGAAATAATAGGAGTGGGTAAGTCCGCAGTTCCAGAAAGTCGTGTATAAACCACGGTGGACGACTCACCTTCCGCAGTTGGAGCAATATTCTGCTTGTATACCCTTAAAACTATAGTCTCGAAACCTTATTGCAGGGTTGAAGTTGCACGTTATATATGGGAGGTGGATTCAGCGTTATGAATCAAATTAACCTGCCGTTTTTTACCGTCCGCCTCACCCAACTTGCTAATTCTCCAATTATGGGTCGGAAGACCAGGATTGGAATCTTTTATTATCTCAAATATGTCAGCCGAGTTGGAGGGCTCTTCTGTAACGCATGTAATGGCTCTAGGGTGACTAGGGGTGTTGTTTTGTCGACAACATCCAACTAGGCGCCCGGTCACACCTCACTCTCTCGACTCAGAGCAGCCTTATACAGGTCTACTGATCTGGCATGACCGAAATAGAAGAACGTTACTCTCCCCTGATGCCATCCTGCATCGTTGCAGATTGGATAATGGCTGATTGCACATCGCTCCATTTGATGGATCCATCCTCACTACTTCTGTCTATAACAGCCATCACTAGACTCTCCTTCGCCACTTTATTAAAGGGCTTGGTGATTGTCCAGTGACATTACATAGGGCCTCTTGCCTTTTTCGAAGGCAGGGGCTTATGAAGTGATCTGATTCTATTGATTTTATTAGCCCTTAACACAGCTGAACTTGTGGCCCTTTCAGCCGACTCATTGGCTTTAGAACTATCTTTGACGCCCTTAGCCCAGGTAATTTACTCTTTTTGTTTTTCGGTAAGAACCGAAAACTCAACATCCTCCAACATCGTCAAAACTCTGAGCGCTATCCGGTGCTCATTGTGCTTCCGTTTTGACGGTCGGACATGACGTTTTCCCCTTACCGTACCACCTGTTGTGAGTACTGGGGGGAAAATTTCACCAATTCTGGTGTGGTCGGCTTTGGCCAGTTTAACCCGAGTTGACATGTAAGCACTGCAGAAACCGTATTTTGCATCCGATCTGTACGAAAATCTGTAGACAGAGTTTTCTTATTACGTGAATGAACACTACCAAATTCGGAGAAAATCGGTTCAGATTTAGATATAGCCCCCATATATATGTTTAACCCGATTTGACATGTAAGCACTGTAGAAACCGTGTTTTATATCCGATCAGTAGGAAATTCGGCAGAGGAAGTTTTCTTGTTACATGTATGAACACTGTCAAATTCTTATCGCAAATCCCATTTTTGCATTGTTAGGGAGGTGTAGGGTATTATATAGCCGGCCCCGTCCGACTTTCTGTCTTTCCTTACTGGTTTTTGTTTGTATATCCGATCTGTGATAAACAAATGCATTTACTACGATTGATCAGCAACGACTCATGAGAAGACCTTACTGCAAGCTTTCTCAAAGAAGGCAATTTAGAAATAGTATAGGGTTTCTAAATGCAGGCTTTAAGCAGTCTTTATCGTATCGCACCTTATCGGTAGTAATTTTTTATTCAATAGCGCTCATTCATTATAGGGTCATGAATCTTGCTGAAATAAACTACAAATATGAATATAATTGGTGTAATGGTTCTCCAGATATCTCGTTTTCAATAATGAAGTTCCATGGACGGGACCAAGCCCACTTATCCGACATCGTCCATTCTTTCTAGGGCCTCGAATGTTGCAGAAATGTACTTCCATGTCAAGTATGAAGACATTTGATGTAATGGTTGGCAGGAATTACGTTTTCAAAATAGGGGTTGTATGGGCAGGACCACTCCCACTTATTATTAATTTCGTTTTCAAAAAAAGGGGTCGTATGGCGGGGGCGAACCCCACTGATTCGGTATCTCCCAATTTTTGTTGGGTTGCGCATATTGCTGTCAAATACATCCATTCCAAATTTAAAGACTATTGATCCAAAGGTTCTGCAGATATTTCGTCTCTAGATATCGCGTTTTCAGTAATGGGGCCGTATGGCCTTTTTCCTTCCAAATTTATAGTTACATGCAGTGAAAATTTCGTGAAGATCGGTTCAGCGGTTTAGACGTCTATACAGAAAAAACTAACCAAACAAACACAAATTAATTTGTATACACATCTGCAGATACTACTTTTCTTAAATGAACTGCCATATGTAATGATAATTAATAAAAACTAATTATACTCGCCTAACCTCATTATATCTTAAAAAATATACCAGATCATAAATTTTGCCCTGGTTTGCAAGATGATGACCAAATTGTATTTAAACATTATATACAGAAAATATTTATATCGATGTGGTGTGGACTATAAACTCTAGCAATTTGTGTTTATTTTCTCTAAAATATTTTGCCTTTTAGCCATTAATAGATGTTGGTCACATATGTACGTGTATAAATGCATGGGGGCATCCACCACGACCACCACCAACGCCATGTCATCAACAATAAAACGAGCTCTAAAATGCCATTAAAAATTATTTAAACCAAAAATGGTAAAAACCACAACGTAGTCCATGCCACATGCTCTCCTATTCCCATATAGACCCACAACCCACAGAGTCGGATAGACATACAGACGTGCATTCATTCATCCATCCATCCACCTTTGCTTGATAGCCAACCAACCCAACGACCAAGAAACTAAACTATGGTTGTTAGACACGCAACAATTCGTGGACAATTTTGTTGACACTTTTGTGCGATAAGAATTCCAGCTATGCACATCCATCCCAAACCTATAATATCAGCTACCGACCACAGCTGGCTGACATTTCTTACTTGATTTGGAAAACTGGTTCCCTTCCTAGTCATGATGATCCAGATTCGTTATGAGAATCTTGTTTGGATGTCATCCACATGGATGGAAGAAATGGTGACGGACAACTTACTGTTATAGCGGATTGAGACATTAGTTAAATAACAAATATTCAATCGGAAAATTATTCTGAAAATGTTGAGGTGACCGATTAATTGACCTACAATAAGTTTGATCAATATTGATCATATTATATTCTGATTCCATTTAGATTATATGTGTTCTTAAAATATTACAAATGTAACACGTAAAATAATGAGCTAATAAAACAAATATGTAAAACATGTATATATAAATGATAAAAACCTGTAAGGAATTATTAAAGTCGGGCGACTGTGCGATACCCTACTCCACTCTATCGTTGTTATCCCAATCATAACTATATGTCGAAAAATTGTCATTTTATAGTGCTTAGATTCAACATCGGGATATAGGTATACATCGGAGCTATATTTTAATCTTAACCGGTGTTCTTCAAACTTGGCAACTTTGATTATTGGTTCAAAAACTGTTATCTTCTAATTTTTTGAAAAATATAATGAAACAAATCGGATTAAATAGCCCCCTGGACATTCTCCCTCTATTGGTTGATTGCATTGCATTTAATGCTAAACAGCAGAATCATCAACGCATCACTTGCTGAGGGCTCCATTAGGAAGATGTTAACCAGAGGAACTCCTCAAGGAGGGGTACTTTCAGCTCCTGGTACTAAATGGAATACTCTGATAATTTGAGGAAGAAAGAGTGATAAATGTCGCCTACGCCGATAACGTTGTCATTATGATTGAACACAAATTTTTCTCGACTATCACCGTTCTTATTCATGGTACTCTTAGGAGGCTATCTAGATGGGCAACGGAAATGGGCTGGGCATAATTACCTTGGTGTCAAACTTGACCGGAAATTGAGATGGAAAAGAAACACAGAGGAAAGAGTCAAAAAGGCATTGAACGCAATATACTCGTGCAGAAACTCCATAGGTAACAGCTGGGGGCTCAACCAAAGTACCATCCATTGGACATCGCTACCTAAGTGATTACACGATACAAAATCTGGAATCTCTATCATCCCCCGATATTGATAGAATCATGGGCTTCATAGGTGGCTTGAGATGGATGGTTTGATATCAACTCATTCATCTGCATCAAAAGGCGAGGTTTTTGGTATCCCCACTCCTGAAAAGCCATCTCTCCTCTCTCTCTTATCTATACTCATCACCTACTTCATTTTCATGGACCCTATTTTTTACTCATCTTCTCTGGACGAACACAATGGACCAAATGGTCTCCGAGTGAAGTGGTGCACGCCAGCAATGGTAATTTAAATCAAGATCGGATTTAATTATTCACCTGAACTTCGCGAATAAACTTAAGATGGACGGACGGAAGGACAGACATGGTTAGATTGAATCTGCTAGTGATGCTGAGTCGATCGGTATACTTTAAGGTGGGTCTAGCTCATACCATACAACAGAGTGGTGTGGGGTATAACAATAGCTCTGCGTAATTCCACACTTTGGTACTAAAGCTGTAGGGTACGAGGGCTGTCCCAAAATGAGCCCATCTAACAAAGAAAACATAACAAATTTGGGAAAATTTCTCTTTATTTCTTAATATAATCGTAGCTCGAAACACTTTTTCCAGCGATTTTCAATAGATTCGATACCCTGTTTATAGTAAGAACTGTCTAGCTCCTGAGAATAGCCATCAACCGCAACCTCCACTTCCTTTTGCTGGCAAACATTTTTCGGCCGAGAAATTTTCTCAAATAATAATCCGAGAGAGCTAAATCTGGCGAATAAGGTTCTTGCTGAATTAATCCGAACTTTAATTTATTGATTTTGACCACCGCAACAGTGGTTGTGTGAACTGGGGCATTGTCTTAATAGTGAGCAAACGCTGCACCCATACTGCGCACAACTTTCACATCCTCAAATTTTCCGTCTAAATGCGATGTATAACTATAGCACTTTTTGAAATGCCTATGACTTCAGCTTGGTCACGATTTTGTAGATATTTTTAACCATTTCTGGCGTGTCTTGGCAGTTAGTACGGCCCGGTTATAGCTGTAAACGAAGGAGCAGACTCCCCCAAAGCAGAATCTAGCTAGGTTTTAATATTGGTTGGATTGGGACCTTTCAAATGAAAGTATTGTATTATCGGTGACCAATTTTTTTCCATGTTTACAAATTCACAGAGATCGTTCACTTTTGAGTGCTCAAAAAAGACTAAACAACGTGGGACCATGGAACTTAGAACATTTATATGGGGGCTATATCAAAACTTGGACCAATGTTCCCGATTATCACTAGGAATGATTAAATGCAATATAAAGTTAAAATGGAGGAGTTTACTAATATGGACCATCTCCGAACATAGCTCTAGATAAAAAAGGTCCACATACCAAATTCAAATCGTGCGCATCAGCCCACTGTAGGAGGAATTAAAAGAAAGGGAACTAATTCAGCCATTTCTTAACCAGACAACCGATTGCGACCAAACTTGGCATGTTTTTTGTAAACGAAGGAGCAGACTCCCCCAAAGCCGAATCTAGCTAGGTTTTAATATTGGTTGGATTGGGACCTTTGAAATGAAAGTATTGTATTATCGGTGACCAATTTATCCCATGTTTACAAATTCACAGAGATCGTTTACTTTTGAGTGCTCAAAAAAGACTAAACAACGTGGGACCTTGGAACTTAGAACATTTATATGGGGGCTATATCAAAACTTGGACCAATGTTCCCGATTATCACTAGGAATGATTAAATGCAATATAAAGTTAAAATGGAGGAGTTTACTAATATGGACCATCTCCGAACATAGCTCTAGATAAAAAAGGTCCACATACCAAATTCAAATCATGCGCATCAGCCCACTTTAGGAGGAATTAAAAGAAAGGAACGGATTGCGACCAAACTTGGCATGTTTTAGGAAGACGTATTAGAGAAGTTATGTTTTGTGTATACCCTGTGGTATATATTTAAGTCGAATGAGCAATGTCCGTCCGTCCGTCTGTCTGGTGCGCACGATAACTCTCGAAAAGAATAACCGATTGACTTCAAATTTGGTATGCGATAATGTTTTTTCTGTTTCCGGCTATGTTCGAAGATGGGCCATGTTGGTCCACTCCTTCTAGTACCTCCCCCACAAAGGGTTAACTTTTAGCGAAATATTGATTGTTTAATAACTTTTATTTATTCGAATTTTCTTAAATTCCATAGTTTAATAGTCGCTATCATCGAAGGGAGGTTGCCTCCACCTCCACAAAAGGACCATTAATATCACTTAATACAAATAATTGAAATTGTGTACCGTGTAATGCTTTTATAGTACTAAGAGTCCATTGAAAAGTGGACGTCATTGGTACGGCCCTTTTGGTACCTCCCACACAAATGGACTATTTTGCATCAAAGTTAACAGTTATTACATGAATACCAGCATATACAAATACTTGAAATGTTGTGCAGTGTAATGGTTTTATTGTACCTACAGTTCACTGAAAAATGGACGTCACTGACATGCCCCTTTTGGTACCTCCCACACAAAGTTACCATTTTGTACGAAAACTTAACAGCTTATAACATTAAACTAGTGCATACAAATACTTAAAATTTTGTGCAGTGTAATGTTTTTATAGTACCTAAAGTCTGTCGAAAAATGGTCTCCCACACAAACGTACCATTTTGTACAAAACGGAACAGCTTATTAATATCGGGAATACCAGTGCATATAAACACCAAAAATTTTTGCACTGTAGTTTTTAAAATTCCTACAGTCCTGTTAAAAATGGGAGTTATCACCACAACCATTTTAGTACCTCCCATACAAAAAGAGCTAAGACATACCCAAATTAAATAGCTCATAATATTAGGACATATGGCAGTGTATATTTACATTGCTCACAAAGTGAGGACATACCTTAGTTGGTTTACCCGACTGAAATTTCTCACTTGTTTCCCGGTCCTTTCCTACGAATCGGTATATATTAGTACAGGTTATATACCGATTCGTTTCTCATTAGCTTTTCTGTATAGACAACAAAATTGTCTAATGTATGAAAAAATATTGACATCAGCTGTACTTTGCAAAAAATATTTTTCAAATGGCCAGGAAAGGATCGGGAAAAAATTTAACAATTTTTTTCAAAGATAGACGGAAACTTTTTAGAACCATAAAATATTTAAAAATTAACATACCTCAATTACTTTTTTTATATATTGTACGTCTTGACAGCAAAAATCGATGTTTATACTAACATTATTTTATATATGTAGAGGTAAATGCCACAATTCCCAAAATGAATTCGAAAATCCCCAATAACGAGTTTTTTTAGTTTTTCCCAAAATCTGTTTATCGCTTAACACAATACTACATATAATTATTGTAAAGGTTTTCATAAAATTTTTTTTAGAAAAAAAAATGATAGCGAGTTATTATTTTACCTATTTGTAACTGTAACCAATTTATCCAAAAATAAACTATATAGGTCGATATTAAATTAAACAAAGCTTTGGGTCAGAAGTTTTCAGTTTTCTGCCTTTGCAAAGGTAGAAAAGAAAACTGTGTATTTAAATAACTTTAAAATACAAAAAAAAACATTCAAACAAATCGCGAAATTCAATATTTTTGAACAACAACCTCTACACCACGTTCAACTTCCAATTCCTACCAGTAAATGGAAGCATTTACAAGAATTTAAATCTGTGATTCCATCCATAAAAGTAACTATCATTACTTTTATCATAACATAAACTACATAAATAATTGAATTAATTGTAATATTTGAAAATATATAAAAATCGTTGATACAGTCATAAAATTTTTTGTTTTCACTTTGTATCCAGGAACACTCGTGTTCTTTTTAACGTATTTAAAGCTTTTGTACAGAATCGCGACAAAATCTTCCTTAATTTGGCTACCCACCGATTCGTTGAACTTTGTGTCTAATCTCAGATTCATGTCATGGTCATGTCTAAAGAGACCTTGGTATGACTATATCAAAACATGGACCCATGAGGACCGTTGTTCGTGTGAAGGGTTCTGAGTATAAATATACTTATGTTACCAATTTTCAGTCCGATCCGGTGAAATTTGTCAAATTTGAATGGCGTTATGAAGTCAAATCGGGTAGAGACGCTATATAGGGGGGCTATATCATAATCTGGACCAATATTGCTACTTTAAGATGCCTGCATCTATAAGAAGTATTTGTACCAAATTGTATCCATCTGGCTCAATTATTGTAGATTGAAGCGTGAGTACAACAGACGGACGTAAATACTTTATGGGGACCCTGATCAATATTTCGAGGTGTTACAAACGAAGTGACAAAATGACCTCCCCATCCTATGGAGGAGGGTATTAAAAGAAAGAAATTTAGTAAATATTTTGATCAACTGAAACAAACTTATTTATCCATTTTGTGAAAATACACATCATTGTTCAGCATACCATATAAACACACATTACCCTAAATTAAATTCTACTAAAAACAATATTCGTGTCACTTACTTACATTGAAGATAAAATCTAAATGTAAAACATAAAACTGCTTAATTATCTCATTTTACGATATCGCTGACTTACATTGCCGATTCCGCAGAGTGCTCTGCCTATAAATATTGTCCTGCAACTGTTGTGTGCTATCTTATGTAAGACGGTCCATTGGGGGTAGTATTCAGGATATTGAATACTACTCCCATAGTGATATTGATAGGTTTTAATATTTGCCAACCTATATTTCGTCATCAGAAACGAAAAAGGGCGTAACAACAACTACTATCAGAAATGGCGAATTTATTAACGAAATTCAAGAGAACCTAACAACAAATTATTTCTTTTTTCATAGATAACCAGTAAGGAAAGGCTAAAGTCGGGCGGTGCCGACTATATTATACCCTACACCACTCTCGTAATATTGAATAACTCTGATATATAAATTTTGTAATTCATGTATAAATTGTTTACATAAATTTACTTTTGGGACATTTTATACTTAAATAATACCCTGTACCACAGTGTGGTGTAGGGTATAAAAACGATTGGATCTAAAGAGCCAAATCGGATGAAACATATATATGGGAGCTATAGCTAAATCTTACCCGATTTTCTTCAAATTCGGTAGTGTTGGTTCATGGATCAAGAAACTCTACCATTCTAAATTTCAACACGATTGGATGTAAAATACAGCTTTTATAGGACTAAAGGGCCAAATCGGACGAAACATATATATGGGAGCTATAGCTAAATCTTAACCGATTTTCTTCAAATTCGACAATGTTGGTTCATGGATTAAGAAACTCTACCATTCTAAATTTCAAAACGATCGGATGTAAAATACAGCTTCTATAGGACTAAAGGACCAAATCGGACGAAAGATATATATGGGAGCTATATCTAAATCTGCACCGATTTTCTTCAAATTCGGCAATGTTGGTTCATGGATCAAGAAACTCTACCATTCTAAATTTCAAAACGATCGGATGTAAAATACAGCTTCTATAGGACTAAAGGGCCAAATCGGACGAAACATATATATGGGAGCTATAGCTAAATCTTAACCGATTTTCTTCAAATTCGGCAATGTTGGTTCATGGATCAAGAAACTCTACCATTCTAAATTTCAAAAGGATTGGATGTAAAATACAGCTTCTACAGGACTAAGGAGCAAAATCGGACGAAACATATATATGGGAGCTATAGCTAAATCTTAACCGATTTTCTTCAAATTCGGCAATGTTGGTTCATGGATCAAGAAACTCTACCATTCTAAATTTCAAAACGATTGGATGTAAAATACAGCTTCTATAGGACTAAAGGGCCAAATCGGACGAAACATATATATGGGACCTATAGCTAAATCTTAACCGATTTTCTTCAAATTCGGCAATGTTGGTTCATGGATCAAGAAGCTCTACCATTCTAAATTTCAAAACGATCGGATGTAAAATACAGCTTCTATAGGACTAAAGGACCAAATCGGACGAAAGATATATCTGCACCGATTTTCTTCAAATTCGGCAATGTTGGTTCATGGATCAAGAAACTCTACCATTCTAAATTTCAAAACGATCGGTTGTAAAATACAGCTTCTATAGGACTAAAGGGCCAAATCGGACGAAACATATATATGGGAGCTATAGCTAAATCTTAACCGATTTTCTTCAAATTCGGCAATGTTGGTTCATGGATCAAGAAACTCTACCATTCTAAATTTCAAAACGATCGGTTGTAAAATACAGCTTCTATAGGACTAAAGGGCCAAATTGGACGAAAGATATATATGAGAGCTATATCTAAATCTGAACCGATTTCAACCAAATTCAATAGCGATCTTAACAGCCGCGAAATACTCTAAACTGCAAAATTTCAGAACGATCGGAGTGAAATTGCGACCTGTAGTCGACGAACAACTTTACATGGACAGACGGACGGACGGACGGACAAACATCGTTAAATCAACTCAGCTAGTGATTCTGAGTCGATCGGTATACTTTAAGGTGGGTCTAGCTGTGTTATTTTAAGGTGTTACAAACATCTGCCGTGAAACAAACTTATAATACCCTGTACCACAGTGTGGTGTAGGGTATAAAAATTCCTATTTCACGCAATTTTCACAAAAAAGTTATAAATCATGCTGTGTGAATTTATTTATGCATCGTTATGGATAGGTATTATCCTGAAAACCCCGCCTTTTAACAACAACATTTTTCATTTTTTTTAGTCCTTTGCTTCTTTTGTTAAATTTTCAAACATTATGATACGCCCTTTCTCGTTTCTGATGACGATTTGGAAAATTTATAATCGTTATACTTGAGAAAAAAGTTTTCCCGAATAAATCACATTCAAGCACCCTATTCCAATGTATCTTCCCTCTGCTTTCTTAATTAGCTACAGGGCCTCAAAGTTAGTCACCTAGGGTGAACAAAATTTTCCAGCGTGTATAACTTTCGTCTTTTTTGTCTGATTCGTAAAACATTTTTGCATTATACTAACTGAGGTCTACAAAAGACTTTTTACACCTTAGAGTTATCTCGTATAGATACCGAGATATCTGCAATCGAAAATTTAATATTTTCCACGTATTTAGCGATTCCTTTCGCATTATTTCTTCTGGATAGACAATAAAATTTGCTTTTTGATGGAAAAAGATTGCCATTAGTCATACCGTTGTGACAAAAGTTTCTTTCAAAAATATTCTTTGTCAAAAACACAAAAAGTTGTAAAAACACAATATATATTTTTTTGGAAAATATAAATTCAAACAGCCATAACTTTTGTACCAGTGGGTATAGGTTTAGGTTAGGGTGGCAGCCGTATTTTTTTATACAAGCTCACATAGACCAGTTTAGGTCCCTAGTGTTACCACGGGCTGAAATGCCCCTCATCGAAACCAACCTGTTTGATATACAAATTTATCGATAGTACGAATATCGGTACTGGAAAGATCTGTTAGGCTGCCTAGAAAAGCCAAGCCCAGTATGTCCAGTCGTCGTTTACTCAGAGCGGGACAGTCGCATAGCAAGTGCTCAATGCTCTCCACTTCTTCCTCATTTCCACAGCTTCTGCAGAAGTCATTAGAGTCAATACCCAATCTTTTGGCGTGTTCGCCGATCAAGCAGTGTCACGTCAGAACTGATACTAACGTAGATAATCCTTGCCTCTCTAGTGCGAGGAGATATTTTGATATTCTCAGGTCATACCTTGGCCAGATTTGTCTAGCTATCTTGCAGGTGCCGATTTCTGTCCATCTTTCGTTGGACTGCCTGATTGCCTCTTGCCTAAGCCAAAGCTTGCACGTGGATAGTGGCACACCAATATATGCAAATTCTTCGAGAATTTGTAATGTCGTCCCTTTCCTACAAGTTCATCGGCTTTGTAGTTCCCCGGCATATCCCTATGCCCAGGCACCCATATGAGGTGTATATTAAACTGCTCAGCCATCTCGTTAAGAGATCTGCGGCAGTCGAGGGCTATTTGTGAAGTTAGGGATGTGGCCTCCAGAGAATTGATGGCAGCCTGGCTGTCCGAGTAAATGACAACGCCAGTGTTGGTTACTATGCTCCGACTCAGCCACTTGGCGACTTCCCATATTGCCAGTATTTCGGCTTGATAGACACTGCAGGTATCTGGTAGTCTGTGAGCTATATCCAAACTAAGCTCTGCACAGTGTACTCCGAAGCCAACCTTTTCATCAAGCTTCGAACCATCCGTGTAAAAGTGGAGATGGTTTCTATTACCTGGTATTTTCCAACCCATTCATCTCTGGCGGGTGATGTAATTTCTCTCGAAGGTGTACACCGTTGGTATATAGTCCACTCGGTCGGTTACCATAGCACTACACTTTGATATCCACATGTGACCGTTGTTTTTGTACCTCTCTATTGATAGACAGTTTAATATTATTGCCGCTTTGGTTGCAACTTCTCTCGCCACAATATTAATCGGCAGTATATGGAGTAGGGCTTGTAGAGACTCGGTCGCTGTAGTCCTTAAGGCTCCGCTTATGCTCAGGCAGGCTGTTCTCTGAACCTTTGTTAGTAGGTTGGTGATGGTTACTTTGTCAGTTACCGTCCACCATACCACAATGCCGTATAGCAGTATAGGACGAACTACTGCTATATATATCCAGTGGACGATTTTAGGAGAGAGGTCCCACCGCTACCCTACAGCCTTTTTGCAGGAATATAAGGCGACGTTGGCCTTCCTTACACGTTCCAATACGTTAAGTCTAAATAACAGTTTTCTATCTAGAATTATTCCTAAAAATTTTGCACTTTCAGGAAAGACTAGATCTGTTCTTAGGGACCTTATTCATCCCAGTAAAGAGAACCAATTCTGTCTTTTTGGGTTTACGCCCAAACCGCTGCATCTGGCCCATCTAGCCAATTTGTTCAGAGCCACCTGTAGAATGTCTCGAAGGATGTTTTCGAATATGCCACTCACTGCGATTGCCACGTCGTCCGCATATGCCATGACCTTGCAGACACAACGTTCTAGATCTAGCAGGATTTCATTCACCGCTAGGTTCAAAATTAGTGGAGACAGTACTCCTCCTTGTGGGGTCCCTCTGTTTGCAGACCTTGTTAGAGTTGTGGACCCTAGACATGCTGTTATGTGTCTTCTGCTGAGTAGTCTTTGAATTAGTCTAATCTAGCTAGAGTTCACTTTTAGATGTGACAATGCCGCGATTACTGCATCTGGGTGTATGTTGTTAAAAGCTCCTTCTATGTCAAGAAATGCCACCAGGGTGCATTCTTTGAAATGTAGGGACGATTCGATAGTGCTCACAAGTTCGTGCAGGGCTGATTTTGTAGACTTGCCCTTATTGTAAGCATGTTGGTTCACCGACAGGAGTTTTGTATCCAGGTTTTGCCTAATGAAATAATCTAAAAGTCTTTCCAGACTTTTCAATAGGAAAGAGGATGCGCTAATTGGTCTGAAGTCTTTTGGTCTACTGTGTGATATCTACCTTGGTGTACCTTGTTTTTGGACAGGCTTCATCAAGGGAACTATTGAATGATGTGGTGATATGCTCGACCAGATTATACAGACCGGCTTTGTCATTCGGTTCGTACAGATGTTTGGAGTTGAGGACTTTCTAGAAATTCTTTTATATACAGGTGCCACTTTGTCTTCCTCACATTTCTGTGGACGGCAGGTTTAGGCGCTTTTTCAGCGAGTTTGAACTCAATATAATGCTGATCTGAGAATGAGTGGTCGTCCAGTAAATTCCACCCAATAATTTTGTCTGACAGCCGGTCAGTACCAAACGTTACGTCTAGTACTTCTTGTCTGCCTTTAATTGTAAAGGTCGGTTTATTACCTATGTTACAAACACTTAGGTTGGTAGTTAGAATAAAGTCAAGAAGCGAATCATCCCTATTGTTTATATCAGTACTACCCCGGATAGTATGATGAGCGTTGGTGTCTGCGCCAATAATCAGCTCGACCTCGTCCGACGTTGCTTCTTCTACTACTTCCTTCAATAGAGCAGTCGGTACTTCAGTTTCATAAGGCAAGTAACTGGAGACCACCCAATATATGCGATTACCGATCTCCAGACTAGCAAATGTTTGGTCTTTACCACTTAAATTAACCAGGAGAAATATACTTAGATCTTTTCTGGCCAAAAGGCAGGTTCTTGGAGTGCCTTCACAGTTGTGACTACAAGTAGTTAAAAGTTCGGTATCCTGATACCGCACACCTTTCCTCCCACTGCGTTGGGCTCCAGTATCAGGACGATGTCTATTGCAACTGTGGACAGACGCAGCAATAGAGCCGCTGAGGCTACTTTAGAGTGATGGAGGTTAATCTGTAGAATTCTTACCATCATTGGTAATTGACAGATTAACATCCACCCCGACAAGGGTGTTATCGAACTCTTCGTCCGTATCATCAGGAAGCGTGTCCCCGCCAGATGCGTCAAAGAGTCCGCGAACTTCCCTCAGCCCCTCTGTGTCAGAAGGAGAGCTTTCGTCCTCAGAGAAGGACGTTACAGATCTTCTGTTAGAGTTGGAGTCACCAGAAATAATAGGCGTTGGTAACTCCGCACTTCCAGAAAGTCGTGTATCAACCACGGTGGACGACTTACTTTCCGCAGTGCGAGCTACATATATCCTGCTTGTATACCTTCAAGACTATAGTCTCGAAGCCATATTGTAGGGTTGCACTTGCACGTTGTGTATGGGAAGTTTATTCAGCGTTATGGATCAAATTGACCTGCCGCTTTTTTCCATACGCCTCACCCACCTTACCATACCATATAAAATAGATTTCCATATTCTAGTTTTGCAATTGTCGAAAATGTGGCCAAGTTTTGATTTTCCCCTATATCTACTACTAGCTGGACCCGGTGCACTTCGTTGCCCCAGATTTCAGATTTCCAATCCAGCCCATTTGTTGGCCAATTACGTAGACTGCCATCACAAACAAACGATTTGCCACGCCCACATTTTCCCCGCCCACTTTTTGCAAAATTTTTTTTTCCAAAACCAACTCAGACAAAATAGCTTTCAAACAAAAGAAAAAATTTTAAAATCGGTCCAGTAGTTTAAGCGTCTATAAAACACATACATACAAACATTTTTCCATTTTTATATATATAGATTAGTATGTTTAAAACTATGATATTTTCTAAGTGGGCTGTGCGTTTGCCAGAGGAGTGAATGCCATGAGGGCTGCATTAACCTCTCGTACACCTCTCATACACATAAAATGAGCTTAATTGAAAAAAATTTTGATATTCTGCTCTGAAAAATAACGGCAAATAAATGTAAACGCATTGCAAGAAAATAGTAAAACAAAGGCAAAAATAAAATAAACTCAAACCAAACATAACATCACTGCAGCATGGTAATGTTTGGCTATATTTGTTTTTGCTTGCCTCTGTCATTTTTTCACGTCACCACGCATAGCGAACGACAAAAAAAACAAAATACATTGCCATTCTCTGTTGCTATCCATAGCACACACACGCTCGGCCATATGTAGGCAAAACAAAAACAAATCACATTGCTATTCTCAGCAAAGCAATACTAACTGTAGGATGGGAGAGTAAAATACACTGCTTTATTTTTCACTACCACAACTACAATTTTTATACGCTATGAGTCGTTCATGTCCGTTTGTGCTTGCAGGTGAATTTTACTTAGGATTTTGAAAGCCATGAATCTCCTTTTCTAATAAACTTTTTAATAATTTTTTTGGCCTAAAACCTTCACCAGGTCGAGAGCTTTTTATTATAAAAAATTTCATGAAAATCAGCCGGGCCTTTCTCAAGATTGTTCCGAACATATAAAAGGCACTTCAAAATATAATATTAGTTTAGATACGGTGATGCCGTGTAGATCATTTTATCTAATATCTCTTCTAAAAGCGTGACAAGTTTTGTCGCAATCGGTGTCCTGGTTAAGAATTGGTCGAATTCCCTTTTTTATTAGGGATATTGAGAGAATGGATTGTATTTAATATTTTCCATTTAATTACCACCTAAAGATTTTTTCAATAAACAGAACGAAATTGCCATAACGTTTTTTTTCAACTAGTGCTTATTTCGTGAATGGTAACACTTAGCTCATGTCTGATTTGACAGATAATTAGTTTTATCCTTCCGCTGAACGCTTGAACAACGCTGGAAAATATTGCGACATTACTTTGAAAATCATGGTAATGTTGCAGAATGCGTACGGATTTTGGAAGAAGAGAAGCACCGTCAGCTCCGTATGTTCGTTATCTTGTGAAAAAGTGAAAGAAACTGGCATCCTCATCGATAAACCAAAGCGTGAAAAGCCAAAAACAGTGCGTACACCCGAGAATATTGCTGCTGTGGCAGAAAGTGTGCGTGAAGCGCCATCAACATCAATTCACCGTCGTTCTCAACAATTGGTATGACGGCATACAAAGTCCAATTGGTTCAGGAGTTGAAGCCAACTGAGCATCCAATGCGTTTTCGCATCGCTAAGCTATAGCATT
This sequence comes from Eudasyphora cyanicolor, assembly GCA_963930755.1. Classification (NCBI taxonomy): domain Eukaryota; kingdom Metazoa; phylum Arthropoda; class Insecta; order Diptera; family Muscidae; genus Eudasyphora; species Eudasyphora cyanicolor. Next base: position 69,905,719 of record OZ005735.1, on the reverse strand, counting down.
TTCAAAAAAAAAGTTATTTGGTATACCCTTTATACAAATATGTATCCTTATTCCAACTCGCTTCTCTAGTATACATATTGTCCCAAACATAGTCTACTTGAAATATACATATGTTTAGGGTATACTGGAAATATATTATATTTGGTACACACAAATACTATATATGTAGGAAGATGTTTTTCTAAACAAAACTTTGTTTCCCTACTAATATTTGTTATTTGGGATGTTATTTACGAAACAAATATTTATTTTGCATAACACAGTACAGCATTATTCAGCTAATTGATTTGGGACTCAATTCTGAGAATTCGACGTGAAAGTAGCCTCAAAAATAAGAAATTCTGCAGCATTCGTTTTGTCAAGTTCAGAAATTCCACCCACATTTATGAGTCCTATTTTTATACCCTCACTTTAGTGTGACGAGGGTATATATCATTTGCTACGAAAAAAAGTGTAACACATCGAAGGAGTGATCTAAGACCGTAAGTATGTTCGGCGGATATTCGTTTTGGATTATTTTAAGTCGAATGAGCAATGTCCGTCCGTCTGTCTGTCTGTCTGTCTGTCTGTCTGTCTGTCTGTGTGTCTGCTGGCTGGTGCGCACGATAACTCTCGAAAGGAGTAACCGATTGACTTCAAATTTGGTACGTGGTATTATTTTTTTCTATCTCCGGCTAAGTTCGAAGATGGGCCATATTGGTCCACTCCTTCTAGTACCTCCCCCACAAAGTGTTAAAATGTTGTGAAATATTGAATCTTTAATAACTGCTATACTACTTATTCGAATCTTCTGAAATTCCACACATAGCATTAGTTTATTAGTCGCTATCAACTCGAGAAAAATGGGCCATGTTGCTACGCCCCTTTTGGTACCTCCCACACAAATGCACCATTTTGCACCAAAAGTTAACAGCTTATAACATTAATACCAGTGCATAAAAATACTTGAAATTTTGTACAGTGTAATGCTTTCATAGTGCCTACAGTCCAGTGAAAAATGGGTGTCATATTCACGCCCCTTTTGGTACCTCTTACACAAAGGTACCATTTTGCACCAAAAGATAACAGCTTATAACATTAATACCAGTGTATAAAAGCACTTGGAACTTTGTACAGTGTAATGCTCTTATAGTGTCTTTTGCACTGTGAAAAATGGGCGCTATTGCCACGCCCCTTTTTGTACCTCCCACACAAAGGTACCATTTTGAACAAAAATTTAAGAGCTCACAGCATGAGTACCAATGCACGAAAATGCAACAACATTTTGTACAGCGTAACGCTTTTGAAGTCCCTATAGCCCTGTAAAAAATGGCCGTTATCACCACGCCCCTTTTTGTACCTCCTACACAAAATGGCCAAATCATACCAAATTTAATATCTCATAAGTGCAAAAAACGCTTATAATTCGGCGCAGTGCAATGTATTTAAAGAATCTACTATTCATAGAATAATAGGTGTATTTGTTAAAAACATTCTGGTACCTCCCATACAAATTGACAGAATAATTCGTTTAATATTCCATATTACATTACTCACAAAGTGAGGGTATACCTTAGTCGGTTTACCCGACTGAAACTTTCTTACTTGTTGTGGAGAGGTTTGCACATTTTTAAACGCGCACGTGCGCGATGATAAGTATATCATAAATGATGATAAGTTCCTGTCAGTAAAATATTGAAAAATACGTAGTATTTATATGTGTTCATTGGTCATTTTTTTTTTTTCAACAGGTACCGACGAATGCTAAACGTAAAATTTTTATTCATGCGTAGCACCTGGATTCATCATGTCTAGTTAGTTGCACCCATATTACTGGCTTCATAAAAGAAAACTGTACACATTTTCCATGTATCCACATTATTAGGGTATTATAACAACTTTTGTATACTGTGTTCGGGGTAAAATTTGCACCGCTTAAATCTGTTTCATCAAAATAATGACAATACGCTTTTTTGAATTCCTCAGCAAACAAGTTTTTTCGATCCTGATTGCCTATTTTTGGGACGATATGACCACAAACGTATCCAAAATCATACAATTTTGGGCACTTGTATTTTCCATATTGAAATTTTGAACGCTTTTCTGCTTTTTAAAATGTTTTTCACTCTAAATTTAAACACATTATCCGTAACAATACCTTCAAGGGCTTTTTTCAGGTCAGTGCCAGATTTTTTTACACGCATTTGAAGTTGGTGATTTTGGAACGCTGTCTAAAAAGAAAAGATCATTGAAAATTTGATAAAATAATGCTTATTTTTTATTATCATTTAAGATTGTGGTAACTTACTGTTTTTGGGGTCGAGGAATTCATTTTTGATATTTATTTTTACCTACAACTCACGCTAGATGGTGCTGATATGCAAATGGAGCTATTACTTGTCGATTTTCATAGAAAAAATGGTTCAAAATCACCAACTACAAATGCGTGTAAAAAAAATCACACTGGACTGAAAAAAGCCCTTGCAGGATTTGTGACGGATAATGTCATCTTCCATTTGCAATTGGTTTCATCCCATTCCCATTTTGGTTGTTGCACTGTGTTATTAATTGAGCCAACTTGACTAAACGAATGATGCAGAAGTTCTTATTTTTGGGGCTACTTTCACGTCCACTTCTCTGAATTGAGTCCCAAAATCAAGTATTGTACTGTATAATGATACATTGCATGATGGAACAAATGATGACGTGGAATATATATGAGTAGAAATTAAAAATAAGTCCTTTAATACAAAAGATAACATTTTGAATTATAGAGTATAACACGAAATCCATGGAAAATTAAAAATGAAATTCGAAATATCTGCAGCGTATTAAAAATCTTTTTTTAACAAAATACATTTGAATGAATTTCGAAAGAATAATTTTATTTGTATACGAGTATAAACACATTTTTTATTTGAGAAAATTAGTTTCCAAATATATTTTGTTGTAATATATTATTATATGCGTTCCAAAAAAACTTTATTGATTTTCAAATAAAATTGATTTGCTCTGAAATATATAATATTTAAAAGTTTGTGTTCCAAGCCTATTTTCTTTCGATTCAAACATATCCAAAAAGGCGATTTTGCGTTCGCTCTGTTTTCTCAGTTTTTTTTTATTCAAAAAATAGACTTTTTTATATACTACACAATTTGTATACTCTACACTTTTGTAGTGCAGGAGAAAATACCTGCTTAGACACTTTTTTCGTTGAAGAGTGGAACCGCACTGAAAGTGGGTCAAAGTTTTCATGTAGCCCTTATATAAATATTTGAATTCATTCTGTATTCCGATATGCCTAAAATTTGGCCCAAAACAATTCCTGAAAATGGATACCATCGGTTAAATTTTTGATCATTACCAAATAATCGGACGAGTAAGCAAAGTTCGATAATGGTAAGTACTTATTATTTATCCACTTTTCTCATTATTTTAAAAGCTTACAATAAAGTAGCATAATAAGTACTAATTTGTAGCATAGGCATCCCACATAAATATGTGTTTATATTTCACGATTTTAAGTACTTAAATAATGCATACCAATAAGTTATGAAATAAGTAGAAATGGCCATTTAAAGTGATTTCTCGAAACAAACAATTTCCTCATGCCAGATTCGAATTTCTGAACTCAAACCCTCCTGTGAAAATTCTTTAATGGTCTAACATCTTAAGATATACGCAAATATTTATGGAATTTTCATTCAAATCTGCACGTATTATTTGAATGTTTAAAAACAAATAAATCTTGTACTGTAACCCACATATAGCCAAAATTGCATTATATTAAAATTTGCCAAAATTATTTTGATAACAAAAAATCACTTATTTCTGTTATTATTGGTAAGTCCTTATTAATAAGCCGAAAGTAATGCAGTGAATAATGAGATGTCATTATTTGGTAATGCAGGGAATAATGACACGTACTTACCAAGATTTTGCTGGGTCGACGCCTTTAAGCAACATTTCTTGACAAATGTGAATGAAGTTTGAGTATTTATATTTGACGGTCTCTAAAGTAACACATACTGATAATGGCTCATATCGGTACATTATACTATAAAGCTTTCATTCAAAGGTCCCCTCCGATTTGAGTTTTTATACCACACAGTGGTACAAGATATTTAAAGTTGGGCCAGATGTTTACAACGCCTAAAAATACTGTAGCTAGACGTTGTTCGATTATATAATTATTCATATTAAATCCAACAAGTCATCTTCACAAAATGCTTAAAAAAATACACCAGAAAATGACCTCTGTAAATTTCATGAAAATCGGTTCACATTTATATATAGGCCGCATATAGGTATAATATACCTATATATGTACATCCCGACTTTTCGGAATTTGAGAAAAATCTGTCCGTCAGATTTGAAGATTGGCCCCCATTTATACACATGCATATAAGGGCTATAGAATCCACATTTCCAAAAATAACTTTATAAAAGTCAGCAGATAAAAGTTTCTTCAACAACGAACGATACTTGTCAAATTTTAAGAAGTTCGTTTCTGATTTATATGTAGCCTCTATATATATGTACCTATATCCTGATTTTGCATCTAAGGACTAGGTAAAGTTAAAAGTGATAGCCAGAATATGTATTTCATCAAACTACCACTGGGACGTAAAAAACATACGTGGAAAACATAAATTGTCCCTTTTCTTGAAATCTTGAAGCCATTTCCTTTCATTCGTGTACAATTTTCCTGTCCGTGGGCTTTAGGGATTTTTTCGAGTCCCTAGGGCCCGTTGCGACACAGGACATATTTTTTGAATTTTAAGAGTCACTCTGGAGTTGGTCGTTTTTTGTTTAGGTTTTGACATCTGCCCACTTTCGCTTAAATATAGAAATAGTCTGGAAATTTTGACTTAAAATAGCCAATCTTTAGAAGGCTATAAAACAAAAATTCGAACTAACTCTGCAAAACCATTTGGGAATTTGATATCAAATTGGTCTCTTTCGGGAAAGATTTGATGACTTAAAATTTGTTGCACAATGTAATTTGGAGGAAAAATAGGCATATATGTATATATATTTTGAGCTTTCCTGACTGCTTATTTGGGACTTGTACTTCCAAAACAGTTATTTACTTACGTGTTCAGAAAATATATTTATAATCTAATTACATATATGGGCATTTCCAACGAGATGTCAACCGCAGCCAAAAAATTGAAAATCTATAAAAGAATATTGTTTTGTTCCTTTTTTTATAGGGAATCTGTCAAATTTAACTAATTTTCCCAAAAATTAAATTTATTCATTACTAGTACACATTTTGAAATATTCGAATGCAAAGTCGAATAATTGATAAATTTAGGTTTTAAACATTTGTATTGCATGTTATGTTTTTATCAATTACCTCCTTTTTTAATCTCGATTTACATTTAAAGAATATAGAAACATATTTCTTGTTGTGAATATAAATATATTGAATATATTAAAAATCATTTATGATCAACCTTTGGATGTCTAGTTGCATAACAAGTAAAAAAATAAACACAAAAATAATGTTGGAATAAAACGTCGCATGCGGCATGTCGCGTGCGAATTTGATTAAAATTAAATTTAAAATAAACTACTTAATATTTTTGAATAAAATAGAAGACATTGATAAGGCACATCAATCCAATTAGACCGCTAAAAACATTCCTTCAGGTTTCGCTAAAATCAGTGTTTGATTTGTTTGCTTTGAAAGCGACTTACGTTTTTGCCGCGTGCGAATGTCTTGGTTTTTTGTAATTATCTTGAAAACGAACTATTGGCCAAAATCAACCTTAGCACCAATTATAGTACTAATCAAGAGCTATAAGTTTCGCCTTTTGTCAAAATGAAATAATGTTCTGGCATATGTTTTTTTCACTTTGAATGCGTACGAATGTCGCATTCAACATTGGAGATGTGTCCATACACACAGAATACAGTTTGGTTGCCTCAACAGAATTATTTGCCGACCTAATTTTGGTAGTTCTGTCTAATATCATGCGATTCCATCAGGACAACCAACATTTTGGTTGTGGTTACTTCTGCTTCCACGTTGACAACAATTATATTTGGTTGCGCCAACTACGAAAACGGTGGCTAAAATTATCTGTTGTATGTTGCCACAACCAACTGTTTTTAAAAATTGGTTGTTCTGACAATCTGTCAGTCATATACAATTAATTAAAAACAGTTTTCATTATTTTTTTTTATTTATTGAACAAAAAACCAAACAATTCATAACACAATTAAAAATCCCATATTACAAATGCATCACTATTATGAGATGTGGAAATATTTGACACATATTCTAGTACACGAGAGTACAACACTTTTATGCAAATATCGCTTAACCTTGTGCTTTTAATTGCATGATTATTGCTTTTATATTATATTTATGTACAACATTTTCCACAAGATATTCTGCATTCCAAACATTATTATCCACACGAAATTATATTTAACTACATACACCGTTCTTGAACAAAATGTTGAAGATTTATTCATGTCGAATAATTTTATTTTTTGTTTGTCATGTATCAGCAACCAATCTTTCCGTTGTATTTCCCAAATACATTTAATTATTCTAAATTTGGGAAATTATTGGGAAATTATTGGGATAACCAAAAAACGATTATTTATTAATATTTTTTCTGTTGTAGTAACCAATTATTTGTTGCAATAATAATCTTTGGTAGATTGATACAATTTCTGTTGTCAAGAATGAAACATTCGTTGTCACAACCAAATATCCATCGTATGGTACTATAATGAAAGTTTAAAAGTAGTTACCATAACTAAATGAGTGTCAATGAAAAAAAACAATCTTAAGTCGATAGATACAACCATCGATTTAGTTGCAAGCATTTTCATTTGATCGTATCCATGTTATTACTGTTGTTTCAACTATTTATATATAAATACAACTGGCACACTGTGTATGTAATAGAATTTTTGTTGCTAGTACTATTTTTTTATTGTTACTATCGAATTCCAAACAATTATTTTCCTGGGTGTATGTCAAGTTTTATGACAAGTGATGAACAGCACCATTAGAAGCTGTCTCTATCATGTATAAAGTCCCTCTGAAGAGGTCCCCACAGAGGATGGAAATACGTATCAGGGTATGTGTTTACATGCCTTGCAGAGCGCAGTGTCTTACATTTCTAAATTCATCACAAAACGTCTCTATCGGAAGGAAGAGTTATGATCGAAAAACCGAACGATTTGAATGTCCAACAGTCAAACAAAAATCTAATAAATTTTAGTCGTCTTAAAGCCCTCACCTGCGTTACAGAAGAACTATCTAACTAGACTGAAATTCTCAAGCTGCTAAGAGTTTGGAATTCTGGCCTGCCAAACCATAATTGGAAAAATGGCAGGACTTTTAAGGCGGATGGTCAAAGCGGCAAATCAACTTGGTCCCTAATGCTGAACCCATCCCTCATTTACAGCAGACAATACGAGTACACTACACAATGAAAGGTATCAACCGTCTTGAAGTGAGGAAGCATCCATGACAATAATGACTGGTTCAAATATAAAGGCATATCTAATATCAATTTCATATCTGAAAATGCATTTTGCAATATCTATTTCTGTTAATAAATATTTTAGCTTCTACATACTCGTAGATGTCTATTTAAAAACTCGAGTTTGTGTGAAACGTCATAGTTCATTTCGAATTTTTAAAATTTTTTTGATACAATATTTGTATTTTGTAGTAATACGAGTCTCTATTTTTATACCCTCACTTTAGTGTGACGAGGGTATATATAATTTGCTACGGGCCAAAAGTTTAACACATCGAAGGAGTGACCTAAGACCCTAAGTGTGTTTGGAGGATTTCCGTTTTGAGTCATTTTAAGTTGAATGAGCAATGTCTGTCCCTCCCTCTGTCTGTCTGCCTGTCTGCTAGCTGGTGAGCTCGCTAACTCTCGAAAGGAGTAAACGATTGACTTCAAATTTGGTATATGGTAATATTTTTTTCTATCTCCAGCTAAGTTCGAAGATGGGCCATATTGGTCCACTCCTTGTAGTACGTCACCCACATAGCGTGAGTACCATTCCACGAAAACAATACAAAATTGAATATATGGGCCATAATGGTCCACTCCTTCTATTACCTCCCCCACAAAGGGTTAACATTTAGTGAAATATTGAGTATCCAATAACTTCTATACAATTTAGTTGAATCTTCTGAAATTCTACACAGACTATTTATTAGTCGCTATTACCTCCAGAAAAATGGTCGAAGTTTCCATGACCATTTTGGTACCTCCCATACAAATGGACCATTTTGCACCAAAAGTTAACTGCTTATAGCTTTAATATCACTTCATGCAAATACTTGAAATTTTGTACAGTGTAATGCTTTTATAGTACCTAGAGTCTAGTGAAAAGTGGACGCAATTGACACGCCCTCTTTTGAACCTCCCACACAAATGGACTATTTTGCAAAAAAATGTAACAGCTAATAACTTTAATACCAGTACTTACAAAGACTTCAAATTTTTGGACTGTATAATTGTTTTAAAGTACCTACAGTCCACTGAAAGATGGGCGTTATGCTATGCCCCATTTGGTACCTCCCACATAAAGGTACCATATCTATGAAAAGTTAACCGCTTATAAATTTTATACTAGTGCCTACAAATACTTAAAATGTTATACAGTGTAATGTTTTTATAGTACCAACCGTCTGTCGAAAAATGGACATTTTTATTACGCCCCTATTGGTAACTCCTACACAAACCTACAATTTTGAATATCAATGAATATAAATACTAAAAAATTTTGCACAGTGTAATGTTTTAAAATTCCTACAGTCATTTTAAAAATTGGAGTTATCCCCACACCCGTTTTAGTGCCCACCATACAGAAAGAATAAGGACATACCCGAATTAAATAGCTCATACTATTAGTACATATACCACATTGTTCACAAAGTGAGGGAATGTAGTACTCGTATACCTTAGTCGGTTTACCCGACTGAAATTTCTTACTTGTTTTTTTATAATTCACTATGACACTTCTGCACTCCTGGATAAAAAATATTAACACTACCTGTCACAAATGCCATGTTAAACTGCAAATATCCACTCTATGTGATAATGATTTCTGTAAGAACACTGCTACCTTTGCAAAAATCATATCTATATTATCGATCTCTACAAGGTCTATTCGCATTTAATTTCAATCAAAATCATAAAATAAGCTGTGTTCTTCTCACAAGAAAACCGCATAATCAAACTGAACTTACAGTCTCAACCATTTTGATATTATTCAGCATAAATGGAGATTTCAAAAAAAGATGAAAAAATATCTTAAAAACCAACCAAACATTTTGCATGGACATTGAAATGAATGGGCCTAAACGAGGGAACGAATGAATGGTTTGCCGCTGCAAGGCAAGTTTGCAAATTTTCGAGCATATCAGTGCGCGCAGCACAAATTCATATCTTTATGAAAATTGCACAGGTATGAATACATTTAATTGACATTTTCAACGTGGGAAAACAAGTCAACAAAATACTTCGAACAGAAACCAGAAATTTAGGCGATCCATCCATGTAACTACATAAGGCAGATAGATACAGCGCATGCAACACTTTTCAATTCTCGTCTTATTTGCAGTTTGTTGCACAAAACACATAAAAAATTGCAGAATCGACTCTACAACATTTGTGGTATGTGACGAGGCATTTTTATATGTACATATTTTGGTGCAAAGAAAACGCCCAACGGAAAATGTTAAAAACAAGATCACAACATGACCAGATCAGCGTCGATGGGCCGGCAGGGCAGACTGACGCCTGTAAAATACGAAAAATTTATAAGAAAATAAATAGGAGCGGTGTCGCGCTCCTTCGGCCAATCAGAAAATGTCCTCCACTAGGCCTTTTTTGGGCCGATCTAAAAAAATTGTGAAAATCGAACGATCCGTTCTCTTATTATGAGGTTATGTGTACGGTGAAATGCGTCCTTGACACGCCTCCTGCACCAGTCATAAATCTCCCTCCATGGTGTCCACCCTGTACCAGTACGAATTGATCAAGCCCAAATTCATGAACATCTAATGACCTGCTCTCGAGTTATGATGTAGTGTATGGTCAGTTCCACGACCTTTTGACCCATCCTAAATTTTCTTCCATAGTGTCCTTCCTGTGCCAAAAGGAATCCACTAAGCACAAATAGTGAAAATCATAAGACAGTTCCAGGCCCATTTGACCAATGCTTAAATTCCCTCTATAGTGTTCTTCCTTAGGTCGATACGAGTACACTAAGCCCAAAATATTGAATTGAATCGAACGATCCGTTCTCGTGATATAAAGTTTTTTGGCAGTTCGCGTCCTTTGACCAACCATAAATGTCCTCACATGGTGTCACTTCTGGAGCCCCTATGAACCCTCCAAGTCCAAAATCTTCTAAATCTAACGATGCATTTTCGAGCTATGGGATTGTGTTGCCCGCGAAACCTTTTCGACCAATTTTAAATTTTCCATGTCCTCTTCCTTAGGTCGATACGAATACACTAAGCCCAAAATTGTGAAAATCAAACAATTCGTTCTAAAGCTATAATGCTGTGTTGGCAGTGTCGCGCCCCCCTTGACCAATTCTGTCACTTCTATATCATTTCATTTCACCAACAGTGTCACTTCTGGAGCCACTATGAACCCTTCAAACCCAAACTCTTCAAAATCGAACAATGTATTTTCGTGCAATGAGATTGTGTTGACAGCGCGAAGCCTCTTTCACCAATCGTAAATGTTCATCCATAGTGCTCTTCCTTAGGCCAACACGAATCCATTAAACCAAGGTTGTAAAAATCAAGCAATTTGTTCCCGAGCTATAAGGCTGTGTCGCTCCCGTTTGACCTGATGCCTGTTTTTTTTAAATAGTCTGGCAACTATATGTAGTATGAGAAGAGATTACAAAAGAGAGTTTTTACCACTTGCTTTTCAAAATGCTATTTCAGATCTAGAGTCAGAACGATTTCATGTAAACATTTTTAAAGAATAACTAAAGGATACTTGAAACTTTTAAACATCCTGGCAGTCGGTCGAAAAACCTTCGGCTAAAGTAACGACTTTAATATAAAAAAATACATATATGATGAATTTTCTTATGTAAAAAGTTACGAAGAAACAGAAAAAATAGAAACATGGAAAGAACAAATCCTGATACCCTTGAGTTGAAATGTTAGATTCTTCAAAAATTAAAATATTTCGTATAAAAACAGTTTGAAATAAATATATTTATACCCTCACTTTAGTGATACGAGGGTATATATCATTTGCTACAGAAAAAAGTGTAACACATCGAAGGAGTGACCTAAGACCCCAAGTACAGGGTTGCCCATATTCGACGGACCCATGTTTTTTTTGGGCCCATTCCAATCGACGAGGCTTGTCCGCAGGCAACAATCTTTGCGTCAATTGAATTTTGTACGGGAACAAATGCAAATCAACGCGAATAATCCGTTGTAAAGTGGACCGAGCCATGCCCAACTGCTGAGAACGGCGTTTTTGGGATGTTCTTGGGGACCTCTCAACACTGGCTCGTACGGCAGCGATATTCTCGGCCGATCGCCTTGGTCGACTTTTATTTGGCCTCTTCGGATTAGAAAGAGCCTCACCAGTCGAAAATTTTTCGTATAAACGCTTAATGGTGTTCTTAGAAGGCGCACTTCTCACATTTTTTAATATTTTAAAAGCACGTTGAGTTTTCACAATTGACTTCTTCTGTTGAATGTAAATTTCAACTATTTCGCGTGGCGTGTATTGTTCCATGGTAAAAATCTGCTTGGACTGATGCTTCAAACGCGGTATGTCATTAAGCGATCTGACATCTCTGTCAAAAGTTATGGCGTTGCCAGATGGGTCCGTCGAATATGGGAGACCCTGTATGTTCGGCGGATATTCGTTTTGGGTTATTTTAAGTCGAATGAGCAATGTCCGTCCATCTGTCTGTCTGTCTGCTGGCTGCTGCGCACGATAACTCTCGAAAGGAGTAACCGATTGACTTCAAATTATGCGGTATGCGGTAATATTTTTATCTATCTCCGGATGAGTTCGAAGATGGGCCATATTGATCTACTCCTTCTGGTACCCCCCACACAAAGGGTTAAAATTTAGTGAAATATTGATTCTTTAATAACTTCTATACTACTTATTCGAATACTCTGAAATTCTACACATAATATTAGTATATTAGTCGCTATTACCTCGAGAAAAATGGGTGAAGTTGGCATGCCCCTTTTGGTACCTCCCACACAAATGGACCATTTTGCATCAAAATTTAATTGCTTATAACTTTAATACAAGTGCATAAAAATGCCTGAAATTTCTACTGTATAATGTTTTTGTAGTGTTTATAGTCCGGTAAAAAATGGGCATTATTGTACAGCCCATTTTGGTACCTCCCACACAAATGGACCGTTTCGTAACAAAATTAAACGGCTTCTAACTTTAATACCAGTGCATACCAATACTTGGAATTTTGTACAGTGTAATGCGGTTATAGTGTCTATAGTCCTGTAAAAAGTGGGCGCTATCACCTCGCCCCCAAAATGACCAAATCATACCAAAATTACATAGCTCGTAACTTTAATATACCAGTGCACATAAACGCTTATAGTTCGGCACAATATATATTTAAGAATTTACTGTTTAGCGAAAAATAGGTGTATTTGGAAAAACCCCTTCCGTTACCTCCCACACAAACTGACAGATTTTTAGTGTGATGTTATATATTACATTACTCACAAAGTGAGGGTATACCTTAGTCGGTTTACCCGACTGAAATTTTCTTACTTGTTTTTATTTGATTTGCCTGCGTCAAATGTACGGAAAGGGGTTTTAAATTTTTAACAATATTTGGACTTCATAAAAATCACAAATGAAAGTGGAAACTTTAGAATCACTCTTAATTATACCCTACACCACACTGTGGTACAGGGTATTATAAGTTTGTTTCACGGCAGATGTTTGTAACACCTGAAAATAACACAGCTAGACCCACCTTAAAGTATACCGATCGACTCAGAATCACTAGCTGAGTCGATTTAGTTGCAGTTTAGAGTATTTCGCGGCTGTTAAGATCGCTATTGAATTTGGTTGAAATCGGTTCAGATTTAGATATAGCTCCCATATATATCTAAATCTGAATCGTCCGATTTGGCCCTTTAGTCCTATAAAAGCTGTATCTTTTAGCCAATCGTTTTGAAATTTAGAATGGTAGAGTTTCTTGATCCATGAACAAACACTGCCGAATTTGAAGAAAATCGGTTAAGATTTAGCTATAGCTCCCATATATATGTTTCGTCCGATTTGGCCCTTTAGTCCTATAGAAGCTGTATTTTACATCCAATCGTTTTGAAATTTAGAATGGTAGAGTTTCTTGATCCATGAACCAACATTGCCGAATTTGAAGAAAATCGGTTAAGATTTAGCTATAGCTTCCATATATATGTTTCGTTTGATTTTGCTCTTCAGTCCTGTAGAAGCTGTATTTTACATCCAATCATTTTGAAATTTAGAATGATAGAGTTTCTTGATCCATGAACCAACACTACCGAATTTGAAGAAAATCGGTTAAGATTTAGCTATAGCTCCCATATATATGTTTCGTCCGATTTGGCCATTTAGTCCTATAAAAGCTGTATTTTACATCCAATCGTTTTGAAATTTAGAATGGTAGAGTTTCTTGATCCACGAACCAACATTGCCGAATTTGAAGAAAATCGGTTAAGATTTAGATATAGCTCCCATATATATGTTTCGTCCGATTTTGCTCTTTAGTCCTGAAGAAGCTGTATTTTACATCCAATCATTTTGAAATTTAGAATGGTAGAGTTTCTTAATCCATGAACCAACACCCACCGAATTTGAAGAAAATCGGTTAAGATTTAGCTATAGCTCCCATATATATGTTTCGTCCGATTTGGCCCTTTAGTCCTATAAAAGCTGTATTTTACATCCAATCGTTTTGAAATTTAGAATGGTAGAGTTTCTTGATCCATGAACCAACACTACCGAATTTGAAGAAAATCGGTTAAGATTTAGCTATAGCTCCCATATATATGTTTCGTCCGATTTGGCCCTTTAGTTCTATAGAAGCTATATTTTACATCCAATCGTTTTGAAATTTAGAATGGTAGAGTTTCATGATTCATGAACCAACATTGCCGAATTTGAAGAAAATCGGTAAAGGTTTAGCTATAGCTCCCATATATATGTTTCATCCGATTTGGCTCTTTAGATCCAATCGTTTTTATACCCTACACCACACTGTGGTACAGGGTATTATTTAAGTATAAAATGTCCCAAAAGTAAATTTATGTAAACAATTTATACATGAATTACAAAATTTATATATCAGAGTTATTCAATATTACGAGAGTGGTGTAGGGTATTATATAGTCGGCACCGCCCGACTTTAGCCTTTCCTTACTGGTTATAAAATTAAAATTGTAAATGGACTTTTCTGAATTTAAAACATTTTTAACGAATTGAACTGATTTTCTACACAAAATACATTAGGTAGGGAAATATCAGCAGTAATATATTGATATGTATTTTGCACATTACTTATATGAATGTATATTAGGGCGGGTTGATTTGTATGGATGAAAAAAAAATTAAAAATCGTATAGCAAAAACGCAATCTACATTAAATTCTAAGAAAATTCTCCGAAGAAACCATGGGTCTAAAATCAAAACCTAATCCGCGCCTCTCGACTTGAAAGTTTTTCCTCTTCTTTCGCTAAAAATATTTTCTTTTTAAAGTCTAACACATCGAAGGAGTGATCTAAGACCCTAAGTATGTTCGGCGGATATTCGTTTTGGGTCATTTTAAGACGAATGAGCAATGTCCGTGCGTCTGTCTGTCTGTCTGTCTATCTGTCTGTCTGTGTGTCTGTCTGTCTGCTGGCTGGTGCGCACGATAACTCTCGAAAGGAATAACCGATTGACTTCAAAGTTGGTACGTGGTAATATTTTTGTCTATCTCCGGCTAAGTTTGAAGATGGGCCATATTGGTCCACTCCTTCTAGTACCTCCCCCACAAAGTGTTAAAATGTTGTGAAATATTGAATCTTTAAAAACTGCTATACTGCATATTCGAATCTTCTGAAATTCCACACATAGCATTAGTTTATTAGTCGCTATCAACTCGAGAAAAATGGGCCATGTTGCTACGCCCCTTTTGGTACCTCCCACACAAATGCACCATTTTGCACCAAAAGTTAACAGCTTATAACATTAATACCAGTGCATAAAAATACTTGAAATTTTGTACAGTGTAATGCTTTCATAGTGCCTACAGTCCAGTGAAAAATGGGTGTCATATGCACGCCATTTTGCACAGTGTAACGCTTTTGAAGTCCCTATAGCCCTGTAAAAAATGGCCGTTATCACCACGCCCCTTTTTGTACCTCCCACACAAAATGGCCAAATCATACCAAAATTTTATATTTCATAACGTTAATATACCAGTGCAAAAAACGTTTATAATTCGGCGCACTGTAATGTATTTAAGAATCTACTATTCAGCGAAAAATAGGTGTATTTGTTAAAAACATTCTGGTACCTCCCATACAAATTGACAGAATAATTCGTTTAATATTCCATATTACATTACTTACAAAGTGAGGGTATACCTTAGTCGGTTTACCCGACTGAAACATTCTTACTTGATTTGAAATATATTATGTTTTATTATACCCTCACTTTAGTGATACGAGGTTATATATAATTTGCTACGGGCCAAAAGGGTAACACATCGAAGGAGTGACATAAGACCCTAAGTATGTTTTGGCGGATGTCCGTTTTAGGTCGTTTTTAGTCGAAAGAGCAGTGTCCGTCCGTCTGTCTGTCTTTCTGCTAGCTGGTGCGCACGATAACTCTCGAAAGGAGTAACCGATTGACTTCAAATTTGGTATGTGGTAATATTTTTTTTTATCCCCGGCTAAGTTCGAAAAGGGGCATATTGGTCCTCCCCTTCTAGTACCTCCCCTACAAAGTGTTTATATTAAGTGAATTATTAATTATTTAATAACTTCTATACTACTTACTTGAATCCCCTGAAATTCTACACATAATATTATTTTATTAGTCACTATCACCTCAAGAAAAATGGGCGAAGTTACCGCGCCCCTTTTGGTACCTTCCACACAAATGGACCATTTTGCTCCAAAATTGAACAGCTTATAACTTGAATACCTATGCACAAAAAGACTTGAAATTTTGTACAGTGTAATGGTTTTATAATACCTACAATCCAGTGAAAAATGGGCGAAGTTGCCACGCCCCTTTTGGCACCTCCCACACAAAATGGCCAGATCATACCAAAATTGAATAGATCATAACTTTAATATACCAGTGCATATAAACGCTCCCAATTCGGTACAGTGCAATATATTTGAAGTATTTACTGTTTAGCGAATAATATGAGTATTTGTTAAACCCCCTCTGGTACCTCCCATACAAATTAACAGATTAATTCGTGTATTTCATATTACAGTATTCACAAAGTGAGGTATACCTTAGTCGGTTTACCCGACTGAAACTTTCTTACTTGTTATATTATAGTTTATGAAATACAGGTTTTGTCTTGAGACTAATCAAAATATTCAATCATCAAAAAAGCAGTTAAACCCCAATTTGCATCTCCTCTGATTTGCGTTCTATATAAAAAATAGTTAGAACACGTTTCACGTTTTTATTTGCATTATAAAATAAGAATTGTTAATCGAATTGTTTTTTCTAACATTTTTTTTTTGTGGCAATGGCGGGCATATACATTTTCAAGTCGAGAGGCGCGGATTAGGACTTTATTTTAGGTATATGGTTTCTTCGGAGAATTTTCTTAGACTTTTATCTAGTTTACGTTTTTGCTATACGATTTAAAAGAAAACAATCAATCCGCCCTAATGTATATATATATTGTTTAGTTCCTTTCTATGTAATTAATACAATAAATGGGGTTTATTTCGTTTTAAATAAAATTAAAGTAAATCATAAAAATGTGTACACTATTTCTTCATGGAATCAATGGTCACCGCATCCATATGGAATGTCAAAAATTGATATTCCAGAAACGTTGATATTCAATTAACATTTGAAATTATAGTGCATTTATTACACAAAATATTTATTTATGTTGAAGACAAAATCATAAGTTGAATACAAAAATCATTGAACCAAACAAAAATAATATTAATGACAATTATTGACTTATCTTTCTTTGAGAAAATTTTTCAGAAAGATACAGTTTTGTCAATAACTTTTAAGTCGAATGAACAATGTCCTTCCGTCGTCTGTTTGTCTGTTGGCACCCATGATAACTCTCGAAAGGAGTAACTGATTAACTTCAAATTTGATATGGGTAATTCTACCAAAAGGTCTACCGTGATCAAAAAAAAATAAAGTTATTAAAATCACATTAATGTAATTTATTATTATACAAAAATATTAAAATTTTAATAAAATGAAAAAATTTCACTTGTATTTACTCAACATTTTAGGAAAAAAGAGTTGCGTGGCAAATTGTAGTTGTGGTTCATTTCATTAAAATTAACCTCGTAAATATAGGCTTATGTAAAAAGAGGCTAATTATAAATAATCTTTCTAAGAGCAAAAGTAATCTTAAATAAAAGTGTCGAAGCAAAAGGAATGAGGAATAACGGTAATTTTTTGGCTTATCACTACTACAAATTCTTTTGTCACTTTCGACACCGAAAGAAGCAGCAGTTATCAGTAGACCAGAAATTTTTAATGAAGATGCATCAAACTATTGGTACTAATAGAATGTGTATAAAATACCAACATTCAAAAAAAATCAGTTTAAAAAGTTATATAGAATTTGTATCCATTTGCAGTTTGTCACGTTCGACTCCGTAAGTGTAAAGTTCAATCGTTCGTCCGTCCGCCCGTCCGTTGTAATCACGCAACAGTCTATAATAATTGAGATAGATGATTGAAATTTAGTATAAATGGTTCTTACAGCTACAGGTAACTTGGGATTGAAAATTTACACTATCGGTAAATTTTTTGATATAGCCCCCATATATAGCATCTCTTCTTAACTTCATAGAGACCAACTGATCGGGCTGAAAATTGATAACTGGTGTTTATTTATACCCGTTATCCTTCACACGAACAACGGTAGTCATAGGTCCATGTTTTGATATAGCCCCCATACAAAGGTCCCTCTAGATTTGTCTTCGTAACGCCATAAAAACCGTAAATTTCAACGAGACATGACCGAACTTCATCCGTCTTCACTTGTTTTATTTAAAAATAGTCATGGCAAAAATGTCACGTTCGAACCAACTTAAAAATTAAATTAAAACCAGTAAGGAAAGGCTAAAGTCGGGCGGGGCCGACTATATAATACCCTACACCACTCTCGTAATATTGAATAACTCTGAAATATAAATTTTGTAGTTCATGTATAAATTGTTTATTCTAAATTTCAAAACGATTGGATGTAAAATACAGCTTTTATAGGACTAAAGGGCCAAATCGGACGAAACATATATATGGGAGCTATAGCTAAATCTTAACCGATTTTCTTCAAATTCGGTAGTGTTGGTTCATGGATCAAGAAACTCTACCATTCTAAATTTCAAAATGATTGGATGTAAAATACAGCTTCTATAGGACTAAAGAGCAAAATCGGACGAAACATATATATGGGAGCTATAGCTAAATATTAACCGATTTTCCTCAAATTCGGCAATGTTGGTTCATGGATCAAGAAACTCTACCATTCTAAATTTCAAAACGATTGGATGTAAAATACAGCTTCTATAGGACTAAAGGGCCAAATCGGACGAAACATATATATGGGAGCTATAGCTAACTCTTAACCGATTTTCTTCAAATTCGGTAAAGTTGGTTCATGGATCAAGAAACTCTACCATTCTAAATTTCAAAACGATTGGATGTAAAATACAGCTTTTATAGGACTAAAGGGCCAAATCGGACGAAACATATATATGGGAGCTATAGCTAAATCTTAACCGATTTTCTTCAAATTACGTAGTGTTGGTTCATGGATCAAGAAACTCTACCATTCTAAATTTCAAAATGATTGGATGTAAAATACAGCTTCTACAGGACTAAAGGGCCAAAATCGGACGAAACATATATATGGGAGCTATAGCTAAATCTTAACCGAGTTTCTTCAAATTCGGCAATGTTGGTTCATGGGTCAAGAAATTCTACCGTTCCAAATTTCAAAACGATTGGATGTAAAATACAGCTTCTATAGGACTAAAGGGCGAAATCGGACGAAAGATATATATGGGAGCTATATCTAAATCTGAACCGATTTCAACCAAATTCAATAGCGATCTTAACAGCTGCGAAATACTCTAAACTGCAAAATTTCAGAACGATCCGAGTGAAATTGCGACCTGTAGTCGCTTAAATCGACTCAGCTAGTGATTCTGAGTCGATCGGTATACTTTAAGGTGGGTCTAGCTGTGTT
This sequence comes from Eudasyphora cyanicolor, assembly GCA_963930755.1. Taxonomy (NCBI): domain Eukaryota; kingdom Metazoa; phylum Arthropoda; class Insecta; order Diptera; family Muscidae; genus Eudasyphora; species Eudasyphora cyanicolor. The sequence continues at coordinate 69,886,261 of OZ005735.1, read as the reverse complement.
ATTTTCAGGTGTTACAAACATCTGCCGTGAAACAAACTTATAATACCCTGTACCACAGTGTGCTGTAGGGTATAAAAAAACTACCTAAGATATTTCTATCAAACAAAGAGGATTAAAACACTTTATTATTTTTTAACATTTTAAATTTTCATTTTCGAACCGCTCCTTTTCGTCCTTATTTTCTAACCAATTTTCCGCTTGAAAAATACTAAAACGCCAGTTATGGTAAATACTATTAACGATCTATAAGATTATGTAAAAGATTAATCTAAAATATGTTTTTACCACTTCAAATGTGTACAACGGTCACGTTCGACACAGTAGAATTACCCATATGTGGTAATGTTTTTATACCCTACCTTTAGCGTGACGAAGGTATATATCATTTACAAAAATATGGTATATATCACGGACAAAAAGTGTAACACATCGAAGGAGTGACCTAAGACCCCAAGAATGTTCGGTGCAATTCAGTTTTGAGCCATTTTAAGTCATTTGAGCAATGTTCGTCCGTCTGAAGCGCACGATAACTCTCGAAAAATGAACGGATTGACTTCAAATATTGTATGGGATACTATTTTTTTCTATCTCAGTCTAAGTTTGAAGATGGGTCATATTGGTAAACTCCTACTAGTACCTCCCTCACAAAGGGTTAAAATTTAGTGAAATATTGATTCTCTAATAACTTCTATACTTCTCATCCGAATCCTCTGTAATTGCACACATAGTAATAGTTTATTTGTCGCTATCAACTTGAGAAAAATGGGCCCCTTTTGGTACCTCCTACACAAAGGTACCAATTTGTACAAAAAGTTAAAAGCTTATAACATGGGTACCAATGCACGAAAATACTACAAAATTTTGCACAGTGTAACGATTTTGAAGTACCTATAGTCCTGTGAATTGACACATTAATTCGCGTAATAGTCCATGTAACATTACTCACAAAGCAAGGGTATTCCTTAGTCGGTTTACCCGACTGAAACTTTCTTACTTTTTTTTGCATTTCTGGCTTACTTTCCTTCCCTACAATCCTTTCAGAATGTTGAAAACATTTACAGATGTTCCCGAAAGTGTAAGAAAAATGTGTCCTGACCAGCATCTCATTTGCTGAAACGTATATATCATTTATAAAGTAACTGGCTTAGCATTCCTTCCTTGTAATCCTTTCAGAATATTGAAAACAGTTACAGATGTCCTCAAAGTGTAAGAAAATGTTTCCTGGCTAGCACCTCATTTGCTGAAATATATATTTTTTTTATATCATATCATTTGGAACATAAACTAGAGATTGGAAGTGATTTTTAGTAATTCTAACTTTAAGAGGCACAGTGGGACACGACGGGTTAATCATAGATCATGGGGAAAAAAGGGATCAATCTGCCAATATTGGAACTTAAACATGAGATATGAAGAGTTTATATGGTTTTAGGAGCACTGTGGTCAAAAACGGTTAAATAGTGGAGTGGAGAAAATATGATTACATATGTTACAGTCGGGGAAAAAGGTTTAACAATACGGTACAGTGAGATAAACATTTGTTAAATATGGTACAGTGGGTAAACATTTTGTACAGTGAGATAAAGAGGCACAGTTGTGCAAAAAGGGTTAACTATGGTACAGTGGGGTAAAAATAGTTATATGTATATGGTAAAGGGGGACAAATGGGTTAAAAATGGTACAGTGGGGCAAAAAGCGTTAACTATTGAACAGTGGGGCAAAAATGTATTTACTATGATACAGTGGGGCAAAAAGGGTTAAATATGGTACAGTGTGACAAAAATGGGTAACTATACAGTACAGTGGGGCATAACTGTGTTAAATATTGTACAGTGGAGCACAGAGGGTTAAATATGGTACAGTGGGGCAAAAACTATTAAATATGGTACAGTGAGACAAAGCGTTTAATATGACACAGTGGGGCAAAAAGGGTTAACTATGGTACATGGTAACGTGGGACAAAATGGGTTAAATATGGTACAGTGGGGCAAAAAGCTTTAACAATGGAACAGTGGGAAAAAATGTGTTAGCTATGGTACAGTGGGAAACAAATGGTTAAATATGGTACAGTATGACAAAAATGGTTACAGTGAGCACAAAAAGTAAAATATGGTAACGTGTAACAGAATGGGTTAAAAATGGTACAGTGGGGCAAAAAGCGTTAACTATGGAACAGTGGGGCAAACATTTATTTACTATAATACAGTGGGGCAAAAAGGGTTAAATATGGTACAGTGTGACAAAAATGGTTAACTATAGAGTACAGTGGGGCATAACTGTGTTAAATATTGTACAGTGGAGCAAAGAGGGTTAAATATGGTACTGTGGGGCAAAAACTGTTAAACATGGTACAGTGAAACAAAGGGTTTAATATGACACAGTGGGGCAAAAAGGGTTAACTATAGTACAGTGGGGCACAAGTAGTTGAATATGGTAACGTGGGACAAAATGGGTTAAATATGGTACAGTGGGGCAAAAAGCTTTAACTATGGAACAGTGGGGAAAAAAATGTGTTAGAATGGTACAGTGGGACACACATGGTTAATTATGGTACAGTATGACAAAAATGGTTACAGTGGGCACAAATAGTAAAATATGGTAACGTGGAACAAAATGGGTTAAGTATGGTACAGTGGGGCAAAAAGCGTTTACTATGGAACAGTGGGCAAAAATGTGTTAACTATGGTACAGTGGGGCAAAAATGGTTAAATATAGTGGACAAAATATAGTAGGACAAAAAGGTGTTAAATTTGATTCAGTGGACCCAAAAGGTTAAATAAGCACAGTGGGTCAAAGCACTGTGGTGCAAAAAGGTTAAAATTATGATGCAGTTGGGGCAAGCAAAAATTGTTCAACATGTTACAGAGGGGAATAAATGTGTTAAATATGGTTTAGTGGAGCAAAAAGGGTTAAATATGGTACGGTGAAGCAAAAAAGTTAAATACGGTAAAATGGTTAAATGTGGTAAGTGGGGAAAAAAGGGAAAAAAATAGTCCCAGATATGTATACAAATTCGTACTTTAGAAGCACAGTGTAATAAAAAGTGTTTAATATGGAACAGTGTTGCAAAAGTGTTGAATGTGGTCCCTGAGTGCAAAGGTAGTTCTTACAGCATAAACTAAAGCTAAGAAATTGTTTTTTCCAAATAGGTTCTTCTACTTAAACCGTGGGGAAAAAGTTAAATAAATGGCACAGATATGGGACAAAAATGTTGAAATACGGCCTACGCTTACGAATTTGGATCTTGAAATATCAATTATCATTTTAAAATATTGTACAATCGTGCAAAGTGGTTAATTATGACACACTAAAGGTTAAATGCGGTACAATGGGGCGATTTACTTTAGATTTTTAAATTCGTACCTTTATAGACACAGTGGGACAAACATGGTTTTATATTGTACCAGGGTGTGAATGTAGGTATTGGAACATAAACAAGGGGAAAGTTGCTAACGTATGAACCAAAAAAAAGGGATAAATATTGTACCATGATGTCAGGGTAACTCTTGGAACATAAACTAGAAATGGAACGAGGGTTCGTATTTTATATATAGAAGTAATCAAATCTTCTTCATTTTGCACCATACATACATATGTAATCATGTCATTTTGAAAGAAAGAGGTATAGCTATTTTACAGTGCCCTAAACAGAAAATAGATAAAAGATAGGGGCTGCGAAGCGCACCGGGTAAGCTAGTAATGTATATATGAGAGCTATAAATGTGTATATGAGAGCTATATAATCTAAACTGATTTTGACCAATTTCAAAAGATTTTGTCCTTGATGCAAGCAAGTACTCTGTAACAAATTTCATCAATATCGGAGCTAAAATGCTACCTGTATTTGCGTACAAACTTAAGATCGTCGGACGGACTTTATGTTGGGGGTAGCTCCAATATTTGTGGGCATTACAAGCTGGTCCAACCAAACTTATAATACCCTGTACCACAGAGTGGTGTATGCTTGACTGCTTGATCACTTCTGTGTTTACTAAACAGAAGTCTTAGGTATTAGATAGATAGATAGATGAATGACTGGCCCGACTGTCGCCGATCTCTTGACGAGGTGGCTGACCAGTTTAATTTCCCACAGAGACGTACAATGGAACTGCAAAGCCTATAAACATGTAAAATCAGGAACTACCTTATATGCACAAGAGAAACAGAAATATGTGGTCATACCTTTAGCGATCTGCACGCTCGTCATGAGGAATAGTGACTCTATGTCAACAAACGGCAGGTGCTCAATAGACAGGAACTGCATATATTCCAAATTGATGTCGTTTAAGAGACTGGATATAGCACTTATCGCGTCTGCCAAGACAGGTCAGAGCCTTATTGGATCACACCTGGAGAGATAGACGGACAGAATCCATGAAACATCTTCTATATCCGTGTCATGCTCTCTCTAGGAGGCGGCACCATACCCTAGTCTCACATCTCTTTTTGTGTTAGCAAATTTGGCAGATGTTAACTTCTGCAAACTCAACTCAACGGGAGGGACTATTTTCTAAAAACCTAAGTAAACCCCAAATATTTGTATGAACGATTCTATTTGATAAAGTTGAATTGTTGCTATTCCAGTAGAATGACTTCAATATTTGTTATTTAGTCAAAGAAGAATCTGTGACAATGAATACACAACAAGTTCACTCCGATGTTGATATAAATTTCAATGATCATGTTGCATATAGTTCAATAAAACACCAATACGCACTTCTTGGTCTCAGGTCCCACTAAAGTGAATGACTTCTCCCTCTTCATCAAAAGAAGCAACTATTGTAAGATCACAACTGTAAATATCCATTCCATGGTCATGCGGCAAAGAAGGCCTCTAATAAATACCAGCCTTTGTGGCATTTGCATGGACAATTTCATAATTGTTTTTTGTTCAATAGTTGGAGTTGGTTTTTGTCTGAGCTCATATTTTCTTTATTTATTATGTTCATTGTAATTTTTTTGTAGTTACAATAAAACTTGTGGTTAAGGTAAACTCTGGAGTTTTGTTGTTAACGTTGGCATCGGTAATGGCAATTCAAATAAAAATCATTGACGGACGCATGGCATGTCAAATGAACATAAGGCCGACTGTCATTCAGGCAACGAATCATAATCATAGATGACTTTTTCTTACTTTTGTTCAAATCAAATCGAGTCGAAAAGAAGAAAAACGAAGAAAAGAAAAAAAAACAAAGATTTCAATTCAAATTATAACGTATCACTGTGAGTGGAAAGAAAGAAACACTTAACCGGTCAAACAATTGGACAGTCTATTGCCGCACGTATGTAGCACAGTGGTTAAAAAATTAACTCAAATTGTTTGAGGTTAGTGTTAATGGCGAAAAAATCGCCCAAGACAAACTTTGAAAAAAAATACAACTCAAAGCGGCCTCCACCAGGGATCACATTGCACATTATAATCAAGTAACTTGAAAATTGTATAAAATATGCAAACAAGAATATACGTAACCACAGAAAAAAAAATTGTTTTTACAACAGTTTTTGTCAGTTGTAAAGTAAAGCAGACTTGTCTGTTAATTTAGCTAACTTAGGTTAGGTTAGGTTGAATAGAAGAGACATTTAAACGTCCCGTGTCCATGGACATACACATAAGCCAGTGGTTCGGCCTGTTGTACGCTCCTTATTTATGATTTTTATACCCCACGGATTACAGAAAATCGGTACTTTGAGATGAGTCAAGTTTGGCAATATGTCGGAACCGAAATATCGGGATCTTGCATGTGTGAAAGCTAGGCAGTGACACAGTAAATTTTCCATCGTTTCCATGTTTTCCCTGCATGCCCTGCACTCGTCGTTTTCTGCTAGTCCTATGCGTTTGGTCTCAGAAAACTACTTGTTTTCTTCTCATTTGGGTCATCCCACAGTATCTTTTCAGTTGCTCTATTCCACACAGTTTTGTGAGCCATCACTGCCCAGTGCTTCAACTCTTCCTTCGTGGCTTCGAAAGATTTCCAATTTTCTAAGTTCTCCGCCCTTTGAAGCCAAGCTGTTTTCTCTTTCATTTCCAATCACTCCGTTGTGTCCCGGTACCCAGAAAATACGCAGTTGACCATGGACTGAGTAATTATTTATTATTTTACAGTCTAACACTGTTCTGGATTTGACCTTTTCCGATGTTATTGCTTTGATCGCCATTTGGCTATCTACGAAGAGGTTGGCATATTTAGGCTTTGCGGTATTACTGAGCCAGTTAACACACTCCGTGATTGCTCGAACTTCTGCTTGAAATATTGTGTTATGATCTGGGAGGCGGAAGTAAAGTTCGACTTCTGGCTCATCAATAAAAATGACCAGACCCGTCCTTCCTCCTAGCCTGAACCCATAAGTGTAGCAGCTGGTTCCCACTGGCAAATGAGCTAGTATTCCGTTTTCCCGGCAGCGTCTGTCTGGCACGAACGAAACACAGGTAGCTGTAAGCCGCACTTCAGGAATGCGGTCGGAGATTTCCGTTGTTTGAATATGACCGACCAGTGATTGTAATATGTTCTGATGGTACCACTTGAGGTCTCGATTTATCCATTCACTTATCACTTGTAGAGGTCTTGCTGTGAGGGCTGCCTCATACTTTATACGGATATCTATTGGTTGGATGGATGTACAGTATAGGCCCCAACGCTCTTGTTGGTGCGGTTCTAATTGCCCCGCTTATGCCTAGACAGCACATACGTTGCACTTTTTGCAATGGTATTACGTTGTACTTCTTGTCCACCACACCACATAGGCGTAGGTTATTATTGGTCTAATCACGCTCATGTGAAGCCAGCGTGTCATATTTGAACGTAGTCCCCATTTTGAACCTCTTTTGCACAACGACCAACATCTGTGGGCCTTGGTAACTCTTTCTTCAATATCATCTTTCCGAATAAATTTCTGATCCAAGATTACTCCCAAGTAGTTTACCTTTTTAGATATGGCAATATTCTTATCCAGGGATCGAGGCACGGTATAAGGATGGATCTTCGTTTTCCTTGTAAATAGACAAATTTCTGTTTTGTCTGGGTTAACATTTAATCCCCTTGGTTGTGCCCAATTATATGCTATGTTAAGTGTCTCCTCAGCTCTTCTGCATAGTGTGCCCCTTAGAAGTATTATAACGTCGTCTGCACAACAGACTGGTTTAAGTCCTTCATTGGTGAGGACTTTAAGGAGACTGTGTATTAGGGCGGGTCGATTTAACAATCGCCCATTGCTCAGTGAAAATCGTATTCTAGGGATCAAAATAAGAAACTTTGCCGAAGGAACCATACCTCTAAAACGAATTCTGATGTCCCGGAAAAAATCCCACTTTGACCCATTTAGAGTGCTCCAATCGAGTCCAAATGTATGGAACCCCTAGGGGGTTCCAGGGGGTGTGCCACTGGCATGGGTGGGTCGGGACTCCAAAGTTAGTGGGGGTCGGTCATACATTTGGACTCGATTGGAGCACTCTAAATGGGTCAAAGTGGGATTTTTCAAAATTTGCCCCTACCCAAAAGTTCGACCCAAATTCAGGGACATCAGAATTCGTTTTAGAGGTATGAGGTCCCTAGAATACGATTTTCACTGAGCAATGTCGACTTTGCCTCCCCACAAATCGACCCAGCCTACTGTGTATCGTCGTAACCCATAGCAGAGGCGATAATGCCCCCCTGAGGTATACCATGATTTACCTTGTCTCTGATTTTTACGTCATATGACCCAGTTGATCCAGTTTTTCAGCGCCCGGTCAACCTAAAACTTGTCTAAGGACTAGATAAGTGTATCGGTCTGAACGTTGTTAAAAGCGGCTTCAATGTCTATACAAACGGCAAGTGTGTACATTTCTTCACGAACGGACTGTTCTATGTGGTGTACTACCTCATGTAGAGCTGTTTCCACTGATCTTCCTTTAACATATGCGTGTTGCTTGAATTTTAGCTTGTCATCGGCTATCTTACTTTTGACCATGTCGTCAATTATTCGCTCCATTGTTTTTAAAAGGAAAGATGTTAGGCTAATACGTTGATAGGCCTTTGGGATCGTATAACTCGCCTTGTCAGGCTTGGGGATGAAGACCACCCTTGATTCCTGCCAATTTTTATGGGTATATGCATGAGTTAGGCATACAGTGAAAACTCCAGCCAGATGAGTTGATATCAGATTCACTTCATCCTGAAGAAGCTCTGGAAATATTCCGTCCGGTCCCGCACCCTTGAAAAGAGAGAAGTTTTTTATTACTTCTTCAACCATATCATCTGTTATATACGTAATAGGTACTTGGTGCATCACATTTTCGTTCTGTAATTGTTCCTCTGTTGGCCCAGCATTACCAGTCGGAAAATGAGTTTTCATCAAGAGGCTTACGGTATCATCTATAGTTTCATCCTCCAGTGTTGCGATTTGGGTATGAGTTTTTGAGATGAACTTTTTATTTTAGACATGTTGTTAACGCTGTCTACCTGCTCACAGAAAAGCCTCCAGGAGTTACGTTTCGCCAATCTAATGATTTTATTGTATTCTTTGCGTCTTCTGTGGTAGTCGCCCCAATATGCTGATAGCTTTTTACGTCGAGCTCTGTTGTAAAGTCTGCGGACGTCCTTACCAATCGAGCTAATTTGCCCTGTCATCCAGGGTTTCCTTTCTCGAAGCGGGCAACTATCTTCGAATGATTTTACAAGAGCCTCCGTAATACTTCTCACATTGATATTAATGTCGTCTGTACTTAGATAATCATGTTTAGGCTGGCCCAATCGAATTCTAAGTAGATTGGACAAATCTTAAAGAATTTTTAAATGCAATGAAAGAATGAAAATTGCTTTGGTCACTGCTAAACTGACTACAATCTTTGAACTCAAAATTGGTTTTTCCGTGTATAGTACTACATAGTATTTTATCTTTTTATAAGAAGCTGCTAAAGTACGAAAATAGTAATAAAGATTTGGATAGAGCGAGAACTGACTACGGACCAAAAAGCTACTATGTGAATAGTCCGTAGGTTGTATAAGACTCGAGTCTTTTCATAAGTAACGAATCTAGCTTTCTATCTATTACATGAGCCGCAGCGTTCAAGCGGTTAAATGTTGCTTGGTGTAATATCGAATTCATTTGAGATCAGTATATACATATATATTAATTAGTAGTTTCATTGCCCTTAAGGGACTTTTAAAGTACAGAAAGAGTGAAACTGGTTTTGTTCACTGCTACACTGACCACAGTCTGAGAATTGATCGAATTGACAACGTTTACCACAGTAAGTCGTGAGCGATATATTTTGAAAAGGGGTTAGAAATTTTAAACCGCGATTTTATGTCCGAGTTGGCCTCAGACTGGACATCGAATTTCCTTTGAGGTCAGTATGTACATATACATTTTTATGTTCATAGCTCTTAAGGAACTTTTGAATATGTAAAATAATGAAAATTGTTCTGGTCCCTGCTACACTGACCACAGTTATAGTATTCAAAATAATTTTTCGCGGATATATTTTTCGTTTATAGTGCTTCATATTTACAAAGTTTTAACTTTGTATCTTATAAGAGGCTTCTGAAAGAACAAAAACTATACTCAAGTTTTTGATAGCGCTAGAACTGCCTACAGGCCGATATATGACTACATGAATAGCCGGTGGTTTATACAACACTCCTGTCTATGCGTGTGCAAAATGTCAGCTTCTAGCTCTAACAGAAGCCTCAGCGGTCAAGTAGTTGAAAATCACTTGGCGGAAAATTGAAAATCAAGTAGCCTATGGTACTTCCCAGTGATTAGTCTATCTGTCCACCAAGTTTTAAGAGAATCGGTTCAGCCGTTTATGTGTGATGGTGGAACAAACAAACAGACAAACAAACGATTTTATAATATTAATAGGATTTTGTACATAGAAAGAAAAACTATTGTCGGAAAAGGATTAAGATATAGAAAACCAGTGAGGAAAACCTAAAGTCGGGCGGGGCGGACTGTAAAGAAAGCCGTATATTTAAAAATGTGTAATAGGGATGTCCACAACCCCCTGACCACAGCATCGCGAGCAGCTTAGGAATGTGAAAGTATACCTAGACAATAATCAACAATATAAGTATATAAACAAGTAAGAAAGTTCAGTCAGATAAACAGATTTACGAATCCCCACACCTTCAGTACCAAAAAGTTGTCATAAATTTATTTACTTTTTGTTTTAATTAAATTATTATCAATTTAAATTCTATTTAATAACTCTAATTTATGCACTGGTATTAAAGTTAAAGCCGTTAACTTTTGGTGCAAAATAGTCCATTAGTGCGTGAGGCACCAAAAAAGCGTGCCAAATGACGCCCATTTTTCACACCTTTCTTACACTGCACAATATTTCAAGTATTTGTGAGCTCTGGTATTAAAATTATAGGCAGTTAACTTTTGGTGCCAAAATGGTCCATTTGCGTGGGAGGTACCAATAATGCCCACTTTTCACTGGACTCTAGGTACTATAAAATCATTACAATGCACGAAATTTCAAGTATTTATATGCACTAGTATTAAAGATATAAATAGTGAAATTTTTGTCACTTTGTGTGGGAGGTACCAAAAACTAAATTTTAACCCTTTGTGAGGGAGGTACTAGAAGGAGTGGGCAAATATGACCCATCTTCGAACTTAGCCTGAGATAGAAACAACCACTAACAATCCGTTACTCCTTTCGAGAGTTATTGTGCGCTCCAGCCAGACAGACGATCGGACATTGCTCCAATGACTTAAAGTGTCCTAAAATGGAGTTCCGTCAAACATAATTATGGTGTTTTCTTTTGTGCTAAAAAAAATACTACATTTCTTCTGCCTTTCGCCCAAATATTGCCTTTTTGGCCCAAAAATGTCGCACTTGTACGGTGTAAAAAATGTCGCACTTGTACGGTGCAAAAATGCAACATTTCAGCCCTGTATTTAATCGAAGGGGTGGACGCTGCCCTACAAAACAGATGTTTTTAAGCGTCTAGCGAATAACCTAAATACCCGAGTGTACAAGAAGGTTTTGGGCGACAGTATTAAAATGCTGCTCTCTGACAGAGCAACATTTTTTTTTAGAAAAGAAAACACCATTAGTTTCTTAGGTCACTCCTTCGATGTGTTAAACTTTTAGCCCGGAGCAAATTGTATATACCCTCGTCGGTAAGGTGAGGGGATAATGATATTCTGTTCTTAAATAAAGTTCCTTTATAAAAAGGAAACATTTCGTAATATTACGCTCTCAAATCGTGAATAACGTCACAATTTTGGTACTGTTTTAAGCAGAATAACGAGTTCTAGCTGCACATACGAAAAATGTCGCGCATTAGTCCAAGGTGTCGGATATTAGCAAGAAAAACCTTCATCTTAGAGGTTAGTAATATCGTTGTGGCTCACTGGCGGCGCAAGACATAGCCGACATATTTTGGGGATATTCACTAAACAAAACAAACTTTCATTTGAGATGCGGACAGACGCGATATTTTTTTCTGACCCGTCGTAATGCCCATCCGCCACGAAGCAAACTTATAATACCCTGCACCACAGTTTGGTATAGGGTAGAACGATCGAAATCTGTCAATATTATGTTTTTTACACCCTAATAACAGGTGGCGCAAAAGTAACCTTTCGATGTTTTTTGGCTGTAATTTAAAAAAAATTAAAAACTTTGATTCTTCTTGTGGATTATTTTTATTTGGTGTTTTATTTTTTTTTACATCAAGTCGAGAATATGATGTCATGTAAATGGCCGCCGCCACAGTTGATTGTTATTTGAGCCCTTTTTATGGCATTTTCCATCACTTTGGCCAAAACTTCCGGCGATAGGTCCTCACATTCTTGACGGATATTGTCTTTAAGAGCTGCAATAGTCTGAGGCTTGTTGACATAAACCCGCGACTTCAAAAAGCCCCACAAAAAGAAGTCTGAAGCGGTCAAATCAGGCGATCTTGCTGGCCAGTGCAAATCGCCAAAACGGGAGATTAGGCGCCCGGGAAATGCATCCTTCAGCATATCGGTTGTGGCACGTGCAGTGTGTGCCGTTGCACCGTCCTGTTGGAACCACATGTTTTCCAATCCCAATTCATCAAGTTGCGGCAAAAAGAACTCGTTGATCATTGGTCTGTAGCGCTCACCATTCACAGTAACCGTTTGGCCCGCGACGTCTTCGAAGAAAAAAGGTCCGATGACTCCTCCAGCGAAAACAGCAAGATTTTCAGTGCCCCAGAAGCGTAAATTTTGCTTATTTACGTACCCGCTAAGATGGAAATGGGCCTCATCTCTCATGATTATTTTTGATGAAAAATCATCTTCCTCTTGGTGGTGATTAAGGATGGCTTGAGCGTATGTTAGACGCGATTGGCGGTCAGCAGCTAACAGCTGATGCACCGTCTGGACTTTGTACGGAAACATCTTCAAATCTTGTACCAAAATTCGCTGTAGAGACCGTCGACTGATACCCATTTGTGTGGCACGTCGCCTGGTCGATGTCGACGGCGCTTCCATGACATCCTCGGCTACAGCAGCAATATTCTCTGTAGAACGGCTACTCCGGGGTCTGCCACGCCTGGCAGCATCTCGTGTGGTGCCAGTCTCTTCGAGGCGAGCTTCTAAACGTCGCATTGTTTCACCAGTAGGCGTTGGACGGCCAGGAAATCTGCGACGAAATTCACGTTGTGCCAAAGTCACCGACCGATTATTGGTCAAATAAATAGTCAGCAATATTCCGCGTTCTGGAGCAGTGTAGCGTAACATTGTTTATTAACGTGTATGTCGCATGTGTTTACTACACAAATGTCAAAACAGAACTGACATTAGGGGCCAATCGCAAAATTTATAGCATTTTCTGATAGGAGGATTACTTTTGCGCCACCTTGTGTATTGGAGATAGACTCACTTTAGAGTAACCGATCGAATCAGATTTAACAATGTCTGTCCGTCCGCCCGCCTGTCTGTCCGTCTTAAGTTGTTCGTTAAGTACAAGTCAAGAGAGATTTGGCAATAAGGACTCTTTATACCCTACACCACACTGTGGTATAGGGTATTATAAGTTTGTTTCATGGCAGATGTTTGTAACACCTGAAAATACTATAGCTAGGTCCACCTTAAAGTATACCGATCGACTCAGAATCACTAGCTGAGTCGATTTAACCATGTCTGTCCGTCTGTCTGTCCATTTTAAGTTGTTCGTCGACTGCAGGTCGCAATTTCACTTCCATCGTTCTCAAATTTTACAGTTTGGAGTCTTTCGCAGCTGGAAAGAACCCTATTGAATTTGGTTGAAATCGGTTTAGATTTAGATATAGCTCCCATATATGTTTCGCCCGATTTGGCCCTTAAGCGCTATAGAAGCTGTATCTAACATTCAATTGTTTTGAAATTTAGCATGGTAGAGTTTCTTCATCCATGGTCGAACATTGCCAAATTTGCAGAAAATCGCTTCGGATTTAGCTATAGCTGACATATATATGTTTCGTCCGATTTGGCTCTTTAGTCCTGTAGAAGCTGTATTTTACATGCAGGTGTTTTGAAATTTATTATGGTTGAGTTTCTTGGTCCATGAATGAACGTTGCAGAATTTGAAGAAAATCGCTTCAGATTTAGATTTAATTTATTTAATATACAAGGTGGCGCAAAAGTAATCCTCCTATCAGAAAATGATATAAATGTTGCGATTGGCCCCTAATGTCTAATGTTGACATTTGTGTAGTAAACACATGCGAAATACACGTTAATAAACGATGTTACGCTACACTGCTCCAGAACGCGGAATATTGCTGACTATTTATTTGACCAATAATCGGTCGGTGACTTTGGCACAAAAAACATCGAAAGGTTACTTTTGCGCCACCTTGTATTTTCAATAATTTTCTTTTTCGTTTCGGAACGATCTTGGCTTCTACAAATACTGAAATCACCTACTATAATGGACTTCCCACTAAAATTATCATTGCGAGAAAATATTCCATTAAGCTCAATATTTAATGGGGCAAGAGGATAATTTTTGTTCCGATACATAACAACGAACTTTATATCCTTGTGTTAGAATATCAAAAATTCAAAAGTTTTGTTAGCAACGTTTACTTGTTTACTGTCACAAAACTGCGTAGAGCTAGCTATTTCGTTGTTTCCGTAGACAATAATACCACTTTTTGGTTTTAATCTAGGAATAACAATATTGAAATTGGTAAAAATAGGTTAGGATTTGAATATATCCCCATATATACATATGTATGTTCCTTCCGATTTGGCCTTATAGCGCTATTGAAGCAGTATTTCACATTTAATCCCTTGGAAATTTAGTAGGGTTGAGTTTCTTGATACATGGATCTATATTTGCAAGCTAGAAGAAAATAAGTTAAGATTTACATATAGCCCCCATACATACGTTTCTCCCGAGCTGTAGTCCTAAAAGGTCAACTACTCGTTGCTGATCATTCGCAGTGAACGGACGTGTTTATCACATAGCGGATAGTTACCAGTACCTATTACGCAATAGCAAAAATCTGTACAAAGTCTGTAAGGCCTACATCGTAGTACCTATTACGGTCTAATACAGACAAAATAAAAATAAATTCTCTTGACGGGGATGCCTTCGTGTTCCGATGGAGCGCGGTTCCCCAATCGTCCGACTGTCCGTCCGTTTGTCTTGGCCAAAGCCGACCACACCAAAAATGGCGAAAATCTCCCCCAAGTACTAACAACAGGTGGTGCGGTAAGGGGGAAACGTCATGTCCGACCGTGAAAACGGAAGCACAATGAGCATCGTGTAGCGCTCAGAGTTTTGACGAAGTTGGAGGCTGTTGAGGTTTCGGCTCTTACCGAAAAACAAAAAGAGTCACTTACCTGGGCTAAAGGCGTCATAGATGCTTCTAAGGCCAATGAGTCGGCTGAAAGAGCCACAAATTCAGCTGTGTTAACGGCTAATAAAGTAAAACGAATCAGATCACCTGATGAACCCCTGCCTTCGAAAAAGGCAAGAGGCCCTAATGTCACCATCAACAGGACACTCACCAAGCCCTTCAATGAAGTGGCGAAGGAGAGTCTAGTGATGGCTGTTATAGACAGAAGTAGTGAGGATGGATCCATCCTCAAGGACAAATGGAGTCATGTACAATCAGCCATTATGGCTCATTACCTCGATGTATAAGGCTGCTCTGAGTCGAGCGGGTGAGGTGTGGCCGGGTGCCCAGTTGGATGTTGTCGAAAAAAACAACATCCCTAGTCACCCTAGAGCCATCACCTGGGTTACAGAAGAACCCTCCAACCCGGCTGACATCTTAGAAATAATAAAAGATTCCAATCCTGGTCTGCCGGCCCATAATTGGAGAATCAGCAGGGTGGGTGAGGCGGATGGTAAAAAGCGGCAGGTCAATCTTATCCTAAACGCTGAATCCACCTCCCATATACAAAATGCGAGTGCAACCCTACAATATGGCTTCGAGACTATAGTCTTGAAGATATACAAGCAGGATATAGCTCCCACTGCAGAAGGTGAGTCGTCCACCGTGGCACTTTCTGGAAATGCGGAGGTACCCACGCCTATTATTTCTGGTGACTCCAACTCTAACAGAAGATCTGTAACGTCCTTCTCTGAGGACAAAAGCTCTACTGCGGACACAGAGAGGCTGAGGGGAGTCTCCGGACTCTTTGACGCATCTGGCGAGGACATGCTTCTCGACGATACGGACGAAGAGTTCGATAACACCCTTGTCGGGGTGGATGTTAATCTGTCAATTACCAATGATGGTATGAATTCTACAGATTAACCTCCATCACGCTAAAGCAGCCTCAGCGGCTCTATTGCTGCGCCTGTCCACAGGCGCAGTAGACATCGTCCTGATACAGGAGCCCTACGTAGTGGGAGGAAGGGTGTGCGGTATTAGGACAACCAACTTTAAACTGCTTGTGGCCAACTGTGAAGGCACTCCAAGAACCTGCATTTTGGCCTGGAAAGGTCTAAGTATCTTTCTCCTGACTAATTTAAGTGGTAAAGACCAAACAGCTGCTAGCCTGGAGATCGGTAATCGCATATATTGGGTGGTCTCCAGCTACTTGCCTTATGAATCTGTAGTACCGACTGCTCCATTCAGGGAAGTAGTAGAAGAAGCAACGTCTGACGAGCTCGAGCTGATTATTGGCGCAGACACGAACGCTCATCATACTATCTGGGGTAGTACGGATATAAACAATAGGGGTGATTCGCTTCTTGACTTTATTCTAACTACCAACCTTAGTATTTGTAACATAGGTAATAAACCGACCTTCACAATTAAAGACAGACAAGAAGTACTCGACGTAACGTTTGCTACTGACCGGCTGTCAGACAAAATTATTGGGTGGAATGTACTGGACGACCACTCATTCTCAGATCACCATTATATTGAGTTCAAACTCGCGGAAAAAGCGCCTAAACCCGCCGTCCACAGAAATGTAAGGAAGACAAAGTGGCATCTGTATGAGAAGAATTTCAAGAAAGTCCTCAACTCTAAACTTCTGTACGAACCGAATGACAAAGCCGGTCTGGATAATCTGGTCGATCATATCACCATATCATTCAATAGATCGCTTGAAGAAGCCTGTCCAAAAACAAGGTACAAGGGTAAAACTAAACCCCAATGGTGGACTTCTGAGCTAACGGCTATGAAAAAGACCTGCAACAAGCTATTCAATAAGGCTAAATCTACTGGGGTCGCTAATGATTGGGATGCCTATAAAGAGCAACTCAAGATCTATAAGAAGGAGCTTAGAAAGGCGCTCTTGGTATACCTTCTGTGGTGAAGTGGAAAAGGTCTCCGACGCCGCTAGGCTGAGGAAGATATTATCTGCTTCACCATGTACAGTGGGATATTTACAGGATGAGGCAAATAACTGGACCAAAAACAGCGAGCAGTCGCTCAATGTACTGCTCGACCTACATTTCCCGGGGAACTCTGTAACAGAACCCGAGGATCAGCAGGACCAACAAGAGTGCGAGTGGACTGCGAGCGTCGCTAGCTTCTTGACTGAGAGATCCAGAATAAGCTGGGCTATTAACAGCTTTGAGCCCTTCAAGTCACCTGGACCAGATGGCATCACTCCAGCAGAAATGCAGAAAATGTTAAAGTACATTATCCCCTGGCTGGAGAAAATTTATGTAGGCTGTATCAGGCTTTCATACATCCCGAATCGATGGAGGGATACCAAAGTGGTATTCATACCTAAAGCGGGGAAGATATCACACACTAGGCCAAAAGACTTCAGACCAATTAGCCTATCCTCCTTCCTATTGAAAGGTCTGGAAAGACTTTTAGATCATTTCATTAGGGAAAACCTGGATACAAAACTCCTGTCGGGGAACCAACATGCTTACAATAAGGGCAAGTCTACAGAATCAGCCCTGCACGAACTTGTGAGCACTATCGAATCGTCCCTGCATTTCAAGGAATTCACCATGGTGGCATTTCTTGACATAGAAGGGGCTTTTAACAACATTCACTCAGATGCGGTAATTGCGGCACTCTCACATCTAAAAGTTGACACTAGTTTGATTAGACTAATTCAAAGTCTACTCAACAGAAGACGCATAACAGCATGTCTAGGGTCCACAACTCTAACAAGGTATGTAAACAGAGGGACCCCGCAAGGAGGAGTATTGTCTCCACTAATTTGGAACCTAGCGGTGAATGAAATCCTGCTAGATCTAGAACGTTGTGGCTGCAAGGTCGTGGCATATGCGGACGACGTGGCAATCGCAGTGAGTGGCAAATTCGTAAACGTCCTCAGAGACATCCTACAGGTGGCTCTGAACAAGTTGGCCAGATGGGCCAGAAACAGCGGTTTGGGCGTTAACCCCAACAAGACAGAATTGGTTCTCTTTACTAGGATGAATAATGTCCCACATGTGGACCCTCCACCTCGGATTAATGGAACAGATCTAGTCTTTTCTGAAAGTGCAAAATTTTTAGGAATAATTCTAGATAGGAAAATTTTATTTAGACTTAACGTATTGGAACGTGTAAGGAAGGCCAACGTCGCCTTATATTCCTGCAAAAAGGCTGTAGGGTCGCGGTGGGGACTCTCTCCTAAAATCGTCACTGGATATATATAGCAGTAGTTTGTCCAATACTGTTATACGGTATTGTGGTATGGTGGACGGCAACTGACAAACTAACCATTACCAACCTACTAACAACGGTTCAGAGAACAGCCTGCCTGAGCATAAGCGGAGCCTTAAGGACTACAGCGACCGAGTCTCTACAAGCCCTACTCCATATACTGCCGATTAATATTGTGGCGAGAGAAGTTGCAACCAAAGCGGCAATGGTTGCAACTTCCTATCAATGTGGAGGTACAAAAACTATGGTCACATGAGGATATCAAAGTGTAGTGCTATGGTAACCGACCGAGTGGACTATATACCAACTGTGTACACCTTCGAGAGAAATTACATCACTATGATTCCCGCCAGAGATGAATGGGTCGGCAGAATACCAGGTAATAGAAACCATCTCCACTTTTACACGGATGGTTCGAAGCTTGATGAAAAGGTTGGCTTCGGAGTACACTGTGAAGAACTTAGTCTGGATATAGCTCACAGACTACCAGATACCTGCAGTGTCTATCATGCCGAAATAATGGCAATATGGGAAGTCGCCAAGTGGCTGAGTCGCAACATAGTAACCAACACTGGCGTTGTAATTTACTCGGACAGCCAGGCTGCCATCAATTCTCTGGAGGCAACATCCCTAAATTCACAAACAGCCCTCGACTGCCGCAGATCTCTTAACGAGATGGCTGAGCAGTTTAATATACACCTCATATGGGTGCCTGGGCATAGGGATATCCCGGGGAACTGCAAAGCCGATGAACTTGCTAGGAAAGGGACGACATTACAAATTCTCGAAGAATTTGCATATATTGGTGCGCCACTATCCACGTGCAAGCTTTGGCTTAGGCAAGAAGCAATCAGGCAGTCCAACGAAAGATGGACAGAAATCGGCACCTGCAGGGTAGCTAGACAAATCTGGCCAAGGTATGACCTGAGAAGGTCAAAATATCTCCTCGCAGTAAACTTTTTTTAGATCAGTTCATATTTTGTTATAGTCAACCTATAGATGTCGCTCCCAAAAATGCTTATTTAAGCCATAAACACCACATTTTTAAAGCAATTTAGCAGAAACTTTGCAGTTTGTATTCTATTTGGCTAAAATTCATCTCAATAAAATTTATACAAATCGGTTTTTATATTGTTGTGGTCCCCGTGTAGATCTAGTTCTCAAATATGCTAATTTAAGCCATAAATACCACACTTTTCAGCGCTCGTTTTTATGCCCTACACCACACTGTGGTCCAGGGTATTATGAGTTTGTGCATTTGTTTTTTGTAGCAGCCAGAAAGAGAAGAGATAGGCCCATCGTTTATTACAACGTTCGACTTGGAATCACTTCCTTAGTCGATTTAACCATGTCCGTCCGTCTGTCCGTCCGTAGATGTATCGTTGTAATCAAAGTGCGGGTCGTATTTATGGTCTGATTGTGATTAAATTTAGCACAGTGCTCTTTTTTGGCCCAAGAACGATCCTATTGAAATCAGTCAAAATCGGTTTAGATTTAGATATAGCCCCTATATATATGTTACACCCGATTTGACATGTAAGCTCCTGTAGAAACTGTATTTTGTATCAGATAATCACGAAATTTGGCAGAGAGAGTTATCTTATTACATGAATGAACTCTGCCAAATTCGGGGAAATTCAGATTAGATTTCTATATAGCCCTCATATATATGTTTCACCCGATTTGACATGTAGTCGCTATAGAAACCGTATTTGATATCCGATCAGTACGATATTCGTCAGGGAGAGTTTCCTTATTACATGTATAAACACTGCCAAATTCTTATCGCAATACCCACTTTCGCATTGTTAGGGAGTTGTAGGGTATTATATAGTCGAACCCGCCAGAGTTTCTGTCTTTCCGTACTGGTTTTTTAATAATTTGCTTAAACAAAAAGGATCTTTCATGATTTGCCCCATATCCAAAGATTTTTCCAGTAATAGAATTGAATGCAATCCATGGTGGAGGGTATATAAGATTCGGCATGGCCGAACTTAACGCTTTTACTTGTTTTTATTGTTGTTCTTCATAAATTTCTTATAGTTTTCCAAAGTATTCTTCATAATTCTTATTATTTATTTTGATACCCTAAGAAGATGTTTAATACAAGGTGGGGCAAGTAATCACCCTATTGGAAAACACTATTTGCAAATGGCGCCAAATGTCAAATCGATTTAGATTTTTGTGAAGTAAACAAACGCAGAATACAAATCGACAAGCCACGAATCGTCTAACTTACTCTCACCCTGAATCTCATCGAAGAGATGGACGAGTTTTCATCGAAATTATCATGAGCGATGAGGCTCATTTTCATCTTAGCGATTATTTGAATAAACAAAATAATCGTTTCTGGGGCAGAGAAATTCCTTGTATCAACCACGAAGAGAGCCATTACACCCGCTTAAAGTCACTGCGTGGTGTGCTATTTACGCTGGAGAAGTCATCAGGCAATTTTTTTGAGAACGCCGCGAGCCAAATGACGGCTATTGACGGCGCGCGCTGCGGAGCCATGATTACCGACTGTTTTCTTCCTCAATTGGATGAATGGCGACTTGAGAACATGTGGTTTCAACAGAACGGTGCAATGGCGCACAGTGGGGATGGCTACATACATTTGTGTGAAAAAATTATACTATTATTGAGAGGTGGCATCTGGTGGCACTTGAAATTGATTAAAAATGTAAAAACGGATATGAGAGAATGTATTAGTAGTGATTTGCCGACTCTAGGCAAGTTCTGAAAGCTTCATTAAAATCGGCCACGCCCATCACATACAAATGTAAAAACAGATATGAGACAAGGTATTAGTAGTGATTTCAAACTATAGGCAAGTATAGCTAAAATTGCAGATCCAAATGTTTGGAGAAAAAAGGGATTTTGGTTATAAGTTCTTAAAAGTAAAATAAAAAAAAATAATGTGTCTCTGCAGAGTTTATTTTTTCGATTTTAGTATATTGAAATATCCTACTTTCAAAAAAATATAAAATACAAATTATATAAAGTCAGTTCGGTAAAATATACAACTACTGAGTTTGAAACGGTTAAACAAACTAGCAGTCAGATCGAAGTAATTATTTTTGATTTGATTGTACCATTTGGTCTTAAATTTAAAAATACCACTGCATATTGCATGAAGAGTATGTTGACAATTTGACTTATTTCCGCGAAATTCCCAGTGTGCGGCGCACACTGTTGCAACCGCAACCGATATTCTGAAGGAAGCATATCCGAGTCGCTAAATCTCTCGTTTTGACATCTTTTATGGGGTTTTTTGAAGTCGCGGGGTTACGTCGTTCCTGGAGAATATTCGCCAAGAATGCAAGAACCTGTTGCCCGAAGTTCTGACAAGAGTAATCGAAAATGCCATAAATTGAGCTCTATAGTTATCAACTCTGGCGGCTGCCACTTGAACTTTTCATAAATTTGAAGAAAAATCATTTGAATATTGTCGAAATATTTCCATCTGGTTTCACTGTGCAATCGAACCAAATCACTCCATAATACCGAATAATGATGCAGCACAAATTTCCGAGTCCATTTTTCATTTGGCCGAAGTTTGTTTTGAAGTATATGTCTTGGCGCACTTAGTGAGATATTGTATGCGAAGTGAGCACTGATCGCAGAACAACGATCCTATGATCATTACTGCAATTGTACGTAAATGGCATTTACAGTCATTATTTTCTATGGCAAAAATATGGCGAAAAATAGTACTGAGTAAAGTATGTACAACAGCAAATACATACATACCATGATTTGATTAAAATTTGAAATCGAAATTATATGAAATAATTTTCTCAATTCAATTTCAATATTCACTTACCATAGCATAGCAGAGTAAAAATAGACATCATCTGCGCTGCTGCTGATGATGATGATCATGACTTTATTCACATTTGATAAGAAAATAAACGACTGTCGAAATGAAAAAAAAGAAACCATAATTTTTAGATGATTATAATCGCAAACACCACAAATACGGCCTGAGGTCGAATTTCTTTTATAGTGATTCGATTAAATTCGCCTTAATTTTTTCGCCAATCATTTTGTAGTGAACACACAAAATTGACCCATTTTGTGTATGTCTTTTTTTTCATCGATGGTTGTTTTTTTTTGTATTTGTTGAGGCTTTTAGCGAAATGTGTGAAAATATACCGGAAATTAAGAAGTGTTTAATGTTTTGTGAATAAGTTCATGCCAGTTTCTCTTTGTGGCAACATCTGGCATTTCTTCTTCAATTTCCGAGTAGTTGTTTACAATTGAAATTGTTTCCATTGGGCGGACTAAGTGCCAAAAAAATGTTTTATGAATGAACATTTTTCATACATTCTGTAATCTTGATCTTCCCGGATGTTCACTTAGGAAATTTTAAACGGTTTTCGATTTTAAAATGTTAACTATATTTCGAGTACACTGACCAGAGGCTACCGCCCCACCAACAGCATGCCTACTGCAAGGGCAAATCTAGTGATACCTGCCTGCATGATCTCGTTAGCCTTATACTCGTAGATGACAGTCTCTTGGTTACTGAATATACCTATACAACGCTAGCTTTCTTATATTTATAGATAGACCCTCAAAGTCGTAAATGTAGCAGAAATAGTTACGACTTTGTTAATCCCGGACACTACGAACGTTCATTCAGAACCTTATCTTTAAGAGACACATTTCAGGTAGCTTACGGGTCAACTGACTTGACAGCAGAGCAGCAACAAGATATAGTTCTGTCTCCTCTGCTGTGGAATCTCTCCATGAACAGTATTCTGTATTCTTCTCTGGAGAAGGTGGGTGGTAGGTTATGAGTGACAACCTGTACGCCAAACTCACTTGGACTATGTATTTTTTGTGATACAAGTACAACAGGTGTAAGCAAAAGTATACATTTTTCTTAGCCCGTCCCGTGGAACCAATAATTCCTCTTCCTGTTCGTCTCCGCAGCATCTGCAAAAGTCATTTAGCAAGATCTTCAATGTCTCTGCGTGCCATCCAACAAGGCAGTGATGACAGAAATTTATTTATTTATTGACATATTTCAAAATAAAAATTTTAAAACTTAGTCTATTCAAATAACAAAATGTTTCCATGCACCCCTGTCTCTTACAATGGATCTTAATTCGTTAAACGATTTCGCCGTTTGTCTTTGTACTGTCCTTCTCCAAGTGGTCTTCGGTCGACCTCTTCTTCTGCAACCTTGAGGATTCATTCCAGCACTTCTTGTACGATTTCTGTGTCTTCATTTTCTAAGAGTGCGCCCAATCCAGTCGAACTTTTGGTATGTTATGTCCTTTTCTATACTTTTTTGCGTTGTTATTCGCAGTAGGCTTTGATTGGATATAGTGACAAATGTCTGGATGCTTCTCATGAGTGTAGCTTTCACCAATCATGTTTCGCATCCATACATTAGAACTAGCGATGTCAAACGGGATTGGTTTTCACAAATCCCGGTATTCCGGATTTTTATACCCTCACTTTAGTGTGACGAGGGTATACATATATCATTTGCTACGGAAAAAAGTGTAACACATCGAAGGAGTGACCTAAGACCCCAAGTATGTTCGGCGGAAATCCGTTTTGGGTCATTTTAAGTCGAATGAGCAATGTCCGTCCGTCTGTGTGTCTGCTGGCTGGTGCGCACGATAACTCTCGAAAGGAGTAACCGATTGACTTCAAATTTCGTATGTGGTAATATTTTTTCTATCTCCGGCTAAGTTCGAAGATGGGCCATATTGGTCCACTCCTTCTGGTACCTCCCCCACAAAGGGTTAAAATGTTGTAAAATATTGATTCTTTAATAACTGCTATTATACGTATTCGAATCTTCTGAAATTCCACACATAGTATAAGTTTGTTAGTCGCTATCAGCTCGAGGAAAATGGGCTAAATTGCCACGCCCCTTTTGGTACCTCCCACACAAATGCACCATTTTGCACTAAAAGTTAAAAGTTTATAACATTAATACCAGTGTTTAGAAATACTTGAAATTTTTGTACAGTGTAATGCTTTTATAGTGCCTACAGTCCAGTAAAAAATGGGCGTTATTGCCGCGCCCCTTTTGGAACCTCCCACACAAATGCACCATTTTGCAACAAAAGTTAACAGCTTATAACATTAATACCAGTGTATAAAAATACTTGAAATTTTGTACAGCGTAATGTTTTTATAGTGCCTACAGTCCATTGAAAAATTGGCGTTATTGTCACGCCCCTTTTGGTACCTCTCCCACAAAGGTACCATTTGCACCAAAAGTTAACAGTTTATAACATTAATATCAGTGTATACAATTACTTGAAATTTTGTACAGTGTAATGCTTTTATAATGCCTATAGTCCAGTGAAAAATGAGCGTTATCACCACGCCCCTTTTTGTACCTCCCACACAAAATGGCCAAATTATACCACAATTTAATATCTCAACGTTAATATACCAGTCCATATAAACGGTTACAATTCGGCACAGTGCAATGTATTTAAAGTATCTACTGTTCAGCGAAATATAGGTGTATTTCTTAAACCCCTTCTGGTACCTCCCACAAAAATTGACAGAATAATTTGTGTAATATTCAATATTACATTACTCACAAAGTGAGGGTATACCTTAGTCGGTTTACCCGACTGAAACTTTCTTACTTGTTAAATTGCAAATCCCGGGATTTTTCGGCATTTTTCGGGATCCCGAAATTGTTTGATATGCCGGGATTTTCGGGATAAATTGGAATTTCCGGGATAAATCGGTTTTTAATAATGTGATATTTCGAAATGGAATACAAAAATTTTAGTTCAGTTTTAATTAATTTAAATAAGTATAAAAACAGCTAACACATACATTAACATTTGTTAAAAAATACTAACTTTTACTAAAATATTTCACAACATCTTAGTTATGAAATAATTTTGGTCCAATTTCTATTGATGTTATAATTTTTTTCATTATAGCACAAAAAATATTTTTTTCAACTTGAGAAATCAGTTTGACTAATTCCGTTATTATGGGACCAAATCGATTTGTCGACCCATATCAGATTTTATATTAGGATATTTTCATAAATTTGAAAGAATAGAATACAATGATCTTCGTTTGTGCGAAACAAACTCTATTTGTGTTCTTGTTTTATGTTTACTTATTATACCCTACACCACACTGTGGTACAGGGTATTATAAGTTTGTTTCACGTAGATGTTTGTAACACCTGAAAATAACACAGCTAGACCCACCTTAAAGTATACCGATCGACTCAGAATCACTAGCTGAGTCGATTTAAAGTTGTTCGTCGACTACAGGTCGCAATTTCACTCCGATCGTTCTGAAATTTTGCAGTTTAGAGTATTTCGCAGCTGTTAAGATCGCTATTGAATTTGGTTGAAATCGGTTCAGATTTAGATATAGCTCCCATATATATCTTTCGTCCGATTTGGCCCTTTAGTCCTATAGAAGCTGTATTTTACATCCAATCGTTTTGAAATTTAGAATGGTAGAGTTTCTTGATCCATGAACCAACACTACCGAATTTGACGAAAATCGGTAAAGATTTAGCTATAGCTCCCATATATATGTTTCGTTCGATTTTGCTCTTTAGTCCTGTAGAAGCTGTATTTTACATCCAATCGTTTTGAAATTTAGAATGGTAGAGTTTCTTGATCCATGAACCAACATTGCCGAATTTGAAGAAAATTGGTTACGATTTACCTATAGCTCCCATATATATGTTTCGTCCGATGCTATTTAGTCCTGTAGAAGCTGTATTTTACATCCAATCATTTTGAAATTTAGAATGGTACAGTTTCTTGATCCATGAACCAACACTACCGAATTTGAAGAAAATATGTTAAGATTTAGCTATAGCTCCCATATATATGTTTCGTCCGATATGGCCCTTTAGTTCTTTAGAAGCTATATTTTACATCCAATCGTTTTGAAATTTAGAATTGTAAAGTTTCTTGATCCATGAACCAACATTTCCGAATTTGAAGAAAATCGGTTAAGATTTAGCTATAGCTCCCATATACATCTCCCATGTATATGTTTCATCCGATTTGGCTCTTTAAATCCAATCGTTTTTATACCCTACACCACACTGTGGTACAGGGTATTATTTAAGTATAAAATGTCCCAAAAGTAAATTTATGTAAACAATTTATACATGAATTACAAAATTTATATATCAGAATTATTCAATATTACGAGAGTGGTGTAGGGTATTATATATACGGCCCCGCCCGACTTTAGCCTTTCCTTACTGGTTTATAATTACATTTATGATATATTTTGTAATTCTTCTCCAAATTTCTAATTTTTTCACCGGATTATGTCTATGTTTTTTGATGTTAACAATTTGCTTCTTTAGTTTACATTTTCGACAGAGATTATCTATCTTTCACTTAATATGTTATACGAGACAGCTTCGTGTATTATTATTAAAATATCCCGGGATTCATTTTAAAAAATCCCGGGATTCGGGATTTTTTGGGAGCGGGATTTCTCGGGATTATCGGGATCGGGATTTCCCGTTTGACGTCATTAATTAGAACTGACTTTACCCATGGATTGAAAATATTTATCTTGGTATCCAGTTCCATATTTCGGGATCACCAAATTCGATTTAACATGGAAAATGCAGAATGTGCTTTACGAATTCTAACTTCCACGTCCTCATTCACGCAAAGAAAAAACTCGTTTCTGCGAAACGAAATATTAACAACTACAATTCTCGTTTACGGCGACTGAAATTCTTATGCTCAGAACAAACAATTGCTTACGTGACATAAGTTTCTGTCACAACAAACGAAATTTCAGTTCCGGCAAACGAGAATTGTAGTTGTCTAATATTTCGTTTCGCAAAAACGAATTTTTTTCTCTGCGTGTTCGTACCTCTGTTGCTGGTTATTATAATTTCTAGTTATTAAAATTTGTGCACCTGGCGGTTGGTTGTTGTTAGTATTTAGTTTCAATTCTTTCGTTTTTTACCCTACACCATACTGTGGTACAGGGTATTATAAGTTTGTTTCACGGCAGATGTTTGTAACACCTGAAAATAACATAGCTAGACCCACCTTAAAGTATACCGATCGACTCAGAATCACTAGCTGAGTCGATTTAACCATGTCTGTCCGTCCGTCCGTCTGTCCATGTAAAGTTGTTCGTCGACTATATGTCGCAATTTCACTACGATCGTTCTGAAATTTTGCAGTTTAGAGTATTTCGCAGCTGTTAAGATCCCAATTGAATTTGGTTGAAATCGGTTCAGATTTAGATATAGCTCCCATATATATCTTTCGTCCGATTTGGCCCTTTAGTCCTATAGAAGCTGTATTTTACATCCAATCGCTTTGAAATTTAGAATGGTAGAGTTTCTTGATCCATGTACCAACACTACCGAATTTGAAGAAAATCGGTTAAGATTTAGCTATAGCTCCCATATATATCTGTCGTCCTATTTGGCCCTTTAGTCCTATAGAAGCTGTATTTTACATCCAATCATTTTGAAATTTAGAATGGTAGAGTTTCTTGATCCATGAACCAACACTACCGAATTTATAGAAAATTGGTTAAGATTTAGCTATAGTTCCCATATAGAAGCTTTATTTTACATCCAATCGTTTTGAAATTTAGAATGGTAGAGTTTCTTGATCCATGTACCAACACTACCGAATTTGAAGAAAATCGGTTAAGATTTAGCTATAGCTCCCATATATATCTGTCGTCCGATTTGGCCCTTTAGTCCTATAGAAGCTGTATTTTACATCCAATCATTTTGAAATTTAGAATGGTAGAGTTTCTTGATCCATGAACCAACACTACCGAATTTATAGAAAATTGGTTAAGATTTAGCTATAGTTCCCATATATATGTTTCGTCCGATTTGGCCTTTAGTTCTATAGAAGCTGTGTTTTACATCCAATTGTTTTGAAGTTTAGAATGGTAGAGATTCTTGATCCATGAACCAACATTGCCGAATTTGAAGAAAATCGGTAAAGATTTAGCTATAGCTCCCATATATATGTTTCATCCGATTTGGCTCTTTAGATCCAATGGTTTTTTTACCCTACACCACACTGTGGTACAGGGTATTATTTAAGTATAAAATGTCCCAAAAGTAAATTTATGTAAACAATTTATACATGAATTATAAAATTTTTATATCAGAGTTATTCAATATTACGAGAGTGGTGTAGGATATTATATAGTCGGCCCTGCCCGACTTTAGCCGTTCCTTACTGGTTTCAATAATTATTTTCAATTCGGCCTTGAGCGCTGTGTCAGATAGTAGGCTCAGTTTCCATTGCATATCTCTATGGCTGTTGGTAAGCGGCGCAATATCATTCGCATAGGCTAGCTCCCCAAGCCTCTGGTTAAGTTTGCAAGTTATGGCAATACACCGTTCATTTGATATTTGAAGTAGAACATCTAAAACGGTTATACAAATTATCGGTGACAGACCACAAGCCTATTTAACTCCGCTTATTAAAGTAAAAGGCTCGCTAAGCGCTCCATTGTGTAAAACGCTGCATTCAGAACATTCGTATGTTTTTCGGAATATACTGACGATCTTTTCGGGGTTGCCTCTTGATAACAACGCTTGCCATACGAAGTCATGTTTCACTGCATCAAAAGCTTTTTCATGACAGATAAGATAAGAGAGAAGTCAGGCCTCAATAACGGCAGCAGAGCTTTAGTGCGTTTGGAGTTTAGGCAGGATCATATCATGTATGAAATTACTTGGCCAATGGAGCGTGGTAAATAGTTCGTAATCTTGCGAGTACATCTACATTGTATTTTCCGGATTTGTCTCTGTAGCCAAATCACATGAATATTGAACTGTTCAGCCATATCGTTAAGAGATTTGTGAAATCAAGGGCAGTTGTTGAATTCAGGAAGACAAAGAAAATATTGATAACGACTTTAGTCAGAACATTAATTCTTAGCCATTCTGTAATATCTTTGCGCTCTGCCCAATAATCAGTCAGTATGTTTGCAATTGATAGTCCTAGTTCCTTAGAAAGTGTCTTGCCTAATATGCCTGTTTTGCGCTGGACATTAGACACCTCAAAGACATTGGACTGTACCAATTTAATAATTATTTATGTGCACTGTTATTAAAGTAAATGGCCTTACAAATTTTGAGATGATTCGATAATTTAGTACGGAAGGTACCGAAAGGGTCATGGCAATAACGCCAATTTTTTACTGGCATATTGGCACTGCAAAAACATTATACTGCACAACATGTCATGTATTAGTATGCACAGATAGTAAAGTTGTAAGCTGTTAAATTTTGCGTTATTTGTGTAACACAGGCACATTTTTATGCTTTGTTTGTGAGGACACAGTTAAAATCTTTTGACTAAAACCAATGATATATTATAATATAGCTTTCGATGTATATTGAGTAAAAATTTCATGAAGAAATATTAAAAAATATGACAATGACAGCATTTATTCAGAAGCGTTTCGGAAAAAAATGAAAAAATCATAACTCGGTGATGGATCATCTGAAATCAAACAAGTAAAAGCCTTTAAGTTCGGCCATGCCGAATCTTATATACACTCCACCATGGTTTGCATTCAATTCTATTTCTGGAAAAATCTTTGGATATGGAGCAAATCATGAAACGATCCTTTTTGTTTAATATAGCCCCCATTATATTACATATATGGGGGCTATATCTAAATCTGAACTGAATTCCCCCGAATTTGTCGGAGTTCATTCATGTAATAAGAGAACTCTGTCTGCCAAATCTGAACCAAATTTGATTACAACGATACATCTGCAGGCGGACAAACGGACATGGTTAAATCGACTCTGGAAGTAATTCCAAGTCGATTGGTATCATAAACGATGGGTCTATCTCTTCTCCTTCTGGGTGTTACAAACAAATGCACAAACTCATAATACCCTGGACCACAGTGTAGGGCATAAAAACGAGCGCTCAAAAGTGTGGTATTTATGGCTTAAATTAGCATATTTGAGAACTAGATCTACACGGGGACCACAACAATATAAAAACTGATTTCTATAAATTTTATTGAGATGAATTGTTGCTAAAATAGAATACAAACTGCAAAGTTTCTGCTAAATTTCTTAGAAAATGTGATGTTTATGTCTTAAATAAGCATTTTTGGGAGCGACATCTATAGGTGGACTATAATAAAATATGAACTGGACTATAATAAAATATGAACTGAATATACCCTCCATCCTATGGTGGAGGGTATAAAAATATGATGTCTACGAGATGGTGTAAGATGTTGACCCTTTATAAAATAAACTTTTAAGTATTTTGCGAAACCTGAAATTTTTTGGTAAAAATGTGGTATCTATGGCTCAAACCCCGTATTGTGGAGCGACCTATGTAGGGGAGCTATATCAAAACATTGACCGATATGGCCCATTTGCAAGGACTGTAGCGTGATTACAACAGACGGACATGGCTAAATCGTCTTAGAATTTTACGACGATTAAGAATATATATACTTTCTGGGGTCTCAGATCAATATTTAGTTGTGTTACAAACGGAGTGACAAAATGAATATACCCTCCATCCTATGGTGGAGGGTATAAAAATATGATGTCTACGAGATGGTGTAAGATTTTGACCCTTTATAAAATAAACTTTTAAGTATTTTGCGAAACCTGAAATTTTTTGGTAAAAGTGCGCCTTTCGCGATTCTGTATCAAAAAAAAAACGTAAAATCAGCATTTTTATCGCATAATTAATACCATATCTCAAAAAACGGGAATATATATTGCTTTTTTGATTTTATATTCGGATTTAGAACATCAAAATCCTTCGAGATCATGTCCGATATCTGCACGCTAGGATTTGATTTGACCAGAGCGATATTGTAGGCCAGTGTAAAAAATGCGATGTCGATTTTTATCGAAATAAGTTTTTTTTGTTCTGGTATATCTAGCTATAGAATGCCACCATTACATTTTATTAATCGTGTTTCTGGTCCACATCTCAAAGTAAACTGACTTTATAATACGAATGAAAAAATTAAACCAGTTAGGAAAGGCAGAAAGTCGGACGGGGCCGACTATATAATACTCTACACCTCCCTAACAATGCGATAAGGGTCATTGCGATAGTAATTTGGAATAAATTAAGGAATATTCGTTCCTAAATTAAGAAACATCTTTCTGGAAAATTTTAATGATCGGAAGTAAAGTACAACTTCAATAGGGTTTTGATACCAAATTAGGAGGAACATTTATATGGAGGTTACAGTCTCTACAGCGCTTACATGTCAAATCGGGGGTAATATATATATGGGGGCTATATCTAAATCTGAACTGATTTTCTCCGAATTTGGCAGTATTCCTTGGTGTAATAAGAAATCTCTTTCTGCCGAATTTCGCACTAATCGAATATAAAAAAAATACAGTTTCTACGGCGCTTACATGTCAAATCGGGGGTAAATAAACTTTTAATTCGGTTGATACTCGTTTAAATAGGAAAGCGAGTATTTTGCGAAACCTGAAATTTTTTGGTAAAAGTGCGCCTTTCGCGATTCTGTATCCAAAAAAAGCGTAAAATCAGCAAAATCACATAATTAATACCATATATATTGCATATATATATATATATATTAGATAGCCTCGATTTGTATGGAGCCAAAAAAAAGTTGCAAATGTACCCCCTCAGAAATGAAGATTGTTATGTTTTAGAGTGATTCCCAAAATATTTTGGTTCTAGCTATTTCCATTTGTGAGCTGGACCAGTTGCAAAACACCTCCAAAAACAGGGTTTTTCGTCAGTAACATAACCGATATTATACTTATAATAAAATAAACAAGTAAGAAAGTTTCAGTCGGGTAAACCGACTAAGGTATACCCTCACTTTGTGAGTAATGTAATATTGAATATTCCACGAATTATTCTATTAGATTGTGTGGTAGGTACCAGAACGGGTTTAACAAATACATCTATTTTTCGCTGAATAGTAGATACTTTAAATACATTGCACTGTGCCGAATTATAAGCGTTTATTTGCACTGGTTTATTAACGTTATGAGATATTAAATTTTGGTATGATTTGGACATTTTGTGTGGGAGGTACAAAAAGGGGCGTGGTGATAACGGCCATTTTTTACAGGGCTATAGACACTTCAAAAGCGTTACACTGTGCAAAATGTTGTGGCATTTACGTGCATTGGTACTCATGTTGTGAGCTCTTAACTTTTTGTGCAAAATTGTACCTTTGTGTGGGAGGTACAAAAAGGGGCGTGGCAATAGCGTCCATTTTTCACAGGGCTATAGACACTATAAAAGCATTACACTGTAGAAAATTTCAAGTATTTTTATACACTGGTATTAATGTTATAAGCCGTTAACTTTTGGTGCAAAATGTTACCTTTGTGTGGGAGCTACCAAAAGGGGCGTGAATATAACACCCATTTTTCACTGGACTGTAGGCACTATAAAAGCATTACACTGTACAAAATTTCAAGTATTTTTATACACTGGTATTAATGTTATAAGCTGATAACTTTTGCTGCAAAATGGTGCATTTGTGTGGGAGGTACCAAAAGGGGCGTAGCAACTTGGCCCATTTTTCTCGAGTTGATAGCGACTAATAAACTAATGCTATGTGTGGAATTTCAGAAGATTCGAATAAGTAGTATAGCAGTTATTAAAGATTCAATATTTTACAACATTTTAACAATTTGTGGGGGAGGTACTAGAAGGAGTCGACCAATATGGCCCATCTTCGAACTTAGCCGGAGATAGAAAAAAATATTACCACGTACCAAATTTGAAGTCAATCGGTTACTCCTTTCGAGAGTTATCGTGCGCACCAGCCAGCAGACACACAGACAGACAGACAGACAGATAGACAGACAGACAGACAGACGGACGGACATTGCTCATTCGTCTTAAAATGACCCAAAACGAATATCCGCCGAACATACTTAGGGTCTTAGATCACTCCTTCGATGTGTTACACTTTTTTTCGTAGCAAATGATATATACCCTCGTCACACTAAAGTGAGGGTATAATGACCAAATATAGTGGAAAAAAATGGCAGCGCTTGTATTTTGCGTTTAAAAAAAGTTTAAATTTGTTTTTACACTCCAGATATTAACATTTTTGTGCGATTTTTTTACGTTTTTTCATATGATTTTCATGAAATTTTAAATATTTCGCATGTTTTCCATCGTAATTTAGATTTTAGGGTACCGTTGGAAAGGTCTTTTCCGATTCTATCTATTTCTGAGTATACTTAACCCATTCTGAATAAAAATATTAACATTCTGTATCTGGTCCATAATTGGTTAAATTTACCGATTTTTAGATAAAATGCATATGTTTGCTAATTTCATGGTCACAAATTTATGTATTTATCAATTAAAAAAAAAATGGTTGTAAAAACGTGTTACAAGGAGTAAAATTACTTTATATTTAAGAAATATTTTCGGGAATTCATTTTAGGATATTCCTTACGTGACACAATTTTGCTGTTTATGTGGGCGGGTCGGTTTTTATCAATGACTGCTAAGCAGGATTGGCTCACGATTCGTACACTACGTTCCGTATTTTGTGAATGACACGGAAAATCTAAAATTTAGTTATGGAGGAAGGAAATTATGTAGTTTTGTATAATATACAAGACATTGAATAGGATTCTGCAAAACATTACCTGGAACTTCAATAATCTCTTCAGAATGTTGGAAATTTTCCAAATACTGCTTAGAATAATCGTTCCAGTCAATCATTCCTTTAAGAGATTCACAATCAAATTTTATTGTTGGTATAGTGAACGGTCGGATTTTTTGATCGATGCGGTCACGTGCTTCGAAATTATACCAAAGGCCTCTTGTATTTTTGTATTTTTATTTTCCTTGTATTTTTATTTTCATCAGTTAGCATAGACAAAAGGATATTTTCGGGATGCGCGAAAAATCCATTTATCTGGACCGATCGCTGAATAACTGAGTGAATATTCTCCGGCAATTGACGAATCCATTTAATATATTTAAGTAAATGTCGGCTTCCATGAATAGCTTGTTCCTGGCTTTTAATAAGAAACCAAAAAGGGGCATAGATTTTCATCACGAAATTGGTTAACATTTTCAGGTCTTCAGATATCATTTCCTTCGTCACATAAAGCCGCAATATTCTGGACGCAGCTGTCAACCGGCGTGATTAATTAGGAGGACCAGGTTTTGCACAAGCCAAATGATTGTCGCAATGTCCTATATCTACGGCTCGAACCATTTCATATAGGAATTTTTGGTCTCCTCGCAAATTGCACCCATCAATAGTTTGTGGCATAACATCCATGTTAATAGGTTTGAAATCCTGTGCGATCTTTTGGTGAACATTAGGTATAATCTGAAATAGAATATATATGTATATCTAGGACTTACTGGAATCTCTTCACAACTCTGCAGTCCCTGCCCAATTTCTCCTGGCCAGTTTTGCGGCCCTGTTGGTTTATCCAATAAGTGTTTCATCAATGCTGAAAACGGTAGTTCGTTAAAATGGAAAAGGCAAATAAACCACTGCATAGGTTTCTGCAACTGTTGTTCCATTGAACATATTGCACCATTATATTTTCCTGTATTTGCTCTCGTTCCATCGCAGTTAACAGCAACAAGATTATCCAAAGATATATTTTTATTCTTCAGAAACGACAAAATTCTGCTCGCCACCTCTGCTCCACTTCCATTGGGTGGTGTCAAATAGCCTAAGTAGTTGGAATTAGGTTCATGCACCAGTGTTATGTGCTCCTCCATTCTTATAATATTGCGAGGTTTTCCATTAACTATTATTTGTTTTAGAGTTCGATCCCTTTTGCCATCAAACGAAATACACTCTACACAGTTACTGCACTTCAGTGCATTTAAAGCTTCAGCTCTCGATTTTATGCGTTCTCTGCGAATTTTGTGTTGGTCTATGATAGCATCCGAAAAGTTTAAATCTTTCATCAGTGTGGTTGCTAGTAAGGCACCAAATCGGTCTGAAACACCAGTTCGATCCAATGCAGCACTGAATGTTGGCAGAGAAATTTGTAAAACATTCGGACTGATAACTTCGTGGAAAGTAGAATTATGTTCGCTTCTTACACCCGTTGCACCGCTTTGAGGAACTCTGCTTCTTACTTCAAATGCAGTAGACACATTACTGGCAGGCGCAACTTCATCATAATGCATCTTGACTTCAGTGACGGACAAGATTGAACTGAGAGTGTCACTATTGGTTTTATCTACGTCCAGTGTGAGCAGTCTTGGAAAAAAGTATGAAAATAAAATATATGCAAACAATTATCAATGTACATTTTGTGCGTTTCTACATAGCTGCCATATACGCCACGGTTCATTCAAATCGGTCCACGTAGTCGGGAGATACAATGGTTAAAATTTCAAACTTTGACAGCCTGTATATTCGTAACCTATCACGCTAAGAAGCTGTATTTTAGGCACATTGCATACCCAAAGTATTTCTGCAACCCCACCAAGTTTTGATGCGATCAGAATAAAATTGAAAAAAAGTGGGCCTTCTGACGTGTTTTCCCCATATATACCAATTTCAGTCATCTAGCTCAATTATTGTAGACAGTAGCGTGATTACAACAGACGGACGGAAAGACAGACAGACATGGCTAAATCGTCTTAGAATTTTACGAAAATTAAGTGTTTATATCGATGGCTTAATTTCAAAAGGGCGTTTCTCGATTTTAGTATTTCTTGACAGAGGCATGAACAACCGAATACACCGGTTTTTACAATACCTTTATATGCAACTATAGCCCCCGAAAATTAAAAAAGGAAGGTGCATTTGACAGCTTTCTTCCAGAATATACGGAAAACGCAATTATGACAAAAATCAAGATACGCCCTTTTATATTAAGCCACCGATATACTCTATGGGGTCCAGATCGATATTTGAAGGTGTTACAAACTGAGTGAAAAAATTAATATACCCCCCACCTTATGATGGAGGCTATAAAAAGATACGACTTTTATGACTAGGAAACCTGCTAGGATCGGTAGATGTGACCATTTTGCTTAATGTTTTTCAGTCATTTACAGTTGAAAATTGGTCTAACACAAAACAAAAATCAGAAACTCTTTCACGGTTCTGAAACTGCCTTTATCTCAATTTTGGAATTTTTTACGCTTGTGACAGTAGTATAGTGCACTGGTAAGAATTTAGTCTTCATAAAGCTCACATACTACCAGATATGTACATGCATTGCCTACGAAGTCGAAGCAATTGCAATGAGGGAAGTCGCCCAGTGGATAAGTACATATCTTTACCACTTGCATTAACAGGTAATGAAATATCATTACCGTCTGCATTACATGCCGTCAAAAAATAATGAATTTCTTTTATTAACATAAATATGTACTTATTTGTAAGTTATTTGAATCGGCAAAAAATGCGAAACACCAATTTTTATTAAAGAACCCTTGATTTGATTTAGAAAATTAGTACAATTTGGAGAAAAAAAATATCGTCATATTTAATTATATATTATTGGTAATCCTCCAATATCATGTCCATGTAATATAATAAAAGTTATTTCTATTGAATTTCATTTACCCGACAGGTTACCTGGTAATGAGAGTTTTTGCTGGGTATATGCGAGCATATGCTTATTCTGCTCTATATATTGAGCATATCGATTACTACAAATCCTGGACAACCTAGCAAAACGTAATAAGCATTTTAGCAAATAATAGCTTAATTGCCACTAATAAATATAAGTATGTACTTAATATTGAAAATGTAACGTATAATATATTTTCAAACTGTAAGTACTGTAATTATTTTGATTCAATTAGCTTTAAAAATACTACTTATGACAGAGCATTTATATGGATAGTTTAATTTAGTTTCGGTTTAGTTTTGGTTTCTTTGGTTACAGAGCCAACCTTAGCTTAGTTTATATGAGTAATGTATTTTTGTGTTTAATTTAATTATTTGGAAAAAAAAACAAGCCATATCGCATTACTGGCCACCGCTGCCTTCGCCACAGCCACTTGGACACTTAACACGTTCGTCGGCCTTATCACACGGTGAGTTTATGCCATTTATCCACTCGAATCATTGCCGCTGCTGCTTGGCGGCTTCAAATTTGGCTTGATGTTGTTGGTGTTTTTGTATCGCGCAGAGCTCAGCGCGATATTTAAAACGTTAATAAATTTGATTTTAAAAAGCCACTTATATCGCCAACAAGTCGACAAGTGTGGCGCAGCTACAACAGGTGTCGGTCGCTTGGACGGGGCCCGTAGCACCTTGTCCGTGTCCACGTCCAACCCTTGTTAAACATATCAGTTAATTAATTGCGATTTTTTCACTATTTGCTCGACACACAAACAAATACATATACGTGTTTGTATGTATGTCTGTGTGTTATTGTTTATTTATATTTACCATTAAATGTTTGTTTGTTTTTTGTTTTTAACTTATCTTGAAAATATATTGGTTATATGCCAATCGTTTGTTTTGTTTATTTTGTTTTTTATTGTTGTTTTTTTATTTTGTTTTTGCATAAAAAGCGACAAGACTCCATTCAAAGATATTGACTCGCAATGACCTTCAAAACAGCCGGTCTGTTGGTCGGCCGTTAATTCAATCCCATAGAGTTGAACCTCCTCTTGGAATAGAAAAAGAAACATTCATAGTTTTTCTTTCAATTGCACCTAAAGCAACAACACCAAATGTATTACGAATCTACCACAATTATTTACAGTTTATAACTTCATAAAAAAACGACATTTCTTATGAAACTCAGGTGACCAGTTGCCTCAAAAATGCCTATCAATTGCCAACTATATTAAACGAAAACAGCAAGGTAGATTAAAATTCAGGCTGTGATAGTAAAATAGCTAATGTACTAGGTTGCCCTAGTTCCTACTCGACTACAACAATTTGAGATTTTTGTACCAAATATGGTTTACTAACAAGTAAGAAAGTTTCAGTCGGGTAAACCGACTAAGGTATACCCTCACTTTGTGAGTAATGTAATATGGAATATTAAACTAATTATTCTGTCAATTTGTATTGGGAGGTACCAGAATGTTTTTAACAAATACACCTATTTTTCTCTGAATAGTAGATTCTTTAAATACATTGCACTGCGCCGAATTATAAGCGTTTTTTGCACTGGTATATTAACGTTATGAGATATTAAATTTGGTATGATTTGACCATTTTGTGTGGGAGGTACAAAAAGGGGCGTGGTGATAACGGCCATTTTTACTGGGCTATAGGGACCTCAAAAGCGTTACACTGTGCAAAATGTTGTTGCGTTTTCGTGCATTGGTACTCATGCTGTGAGCTCTTAACTTTTTGTGCAAAATGGTACCTTTGTGTGGGAGGTACAAAAAGGGGCGTGGCAATAGCGCCCATTTTTCACAGTGCAAAAGTCAGTATAAAAGCATTACACTGTACAAAATTTCAAGTGCTTTTATACACTGGTATTCATGTTATAAGCTGTTATCTTTTGGTGCAAAATGGTACCTTTGTGTAAGAGGTACCAAAAGGGGCGTGAATATGACACCCATTTTTCACTGGACTGTAGGCACTATGAAAGCATTACACTGTACAAAATTTCAAGTATTTTTATGCACTGGTATTAATGTTATAAGCTGTTAACTTTTGGTGCAAAATGGTGCATTTGTGTGGGAGGTACCAAAAGGGGCGTAGCAACATGGCCCATTTTTCTCGAGTTGATAGCGACTAATAAACTAATGCTATGTGTGGAATTTCAGAAGATTC
This sequence comes from Eudasyphora cyanicolor, assembly GCA_963930755.1. Classification (NCBI taxonomy): domain Eukaryota; kingdom Metazoa; phylum Arthropoda; class Insecta; order Diptera; family Muscidae; genus Eudasyphora; species Eudasyphora cyanicolor. Next base: position 69,847,484 of record OZ005735.1, on the reverse strand, counting down.
GAATAAGTAGTATAGCAGTTATTAAAGATTCAATATTTCACAACATTTTAACACTTTGTGGGGGAGGTACTAGAAGGAGTGGACCAAAATGGCCCATCTTCGAACTTAGCCGGAGATAGAAAAAAATATTACCACGTACCAAATTTGAAGTCAATCGGTTACTCCTTTCGAGAGTTATCGTGCGCACCAGCCAGCAGACACACAGACAGACAGGCAGACAGATAGACAGACAGACAGACAGACAGACGGACGGACATTGCTCATTCGACTTAAAATGACCCAAAACGAATATCCGCCGAACATACTTAGGGTCTTAGATCACTCCTTCGATGTGTTACACTTTTTTTCGTAGCAAATGATATATACCCTCGTCACACTAAAGTGAGGGTATAAAAAGATAAAATACTTCGTATCTTCACATTTCAAAAATTGTGTGCACCCATGTCTGCTTTGGAATCGTATTACTATTTTTCCACTAAATCAAGTCGTATGTCATGAAAGGCACGTTCCATATTGACTTGTAAAGCTTGAAGAGAGTCTGGTTTATTTTTAAAGACCAATGACTTCAAATAACCCCACAAGAAATAGTCTAATGGTGTTAAATCACAACTTTTTGGAGGCCATCCAATATCACAATTTCTTGAAATAATCGATTCTCCAAACTTTTCTCGCAAGAATTCAATTGTTTCATTTGCAGTGTGGCACGTAGCCACAATTGGTCAATGACAAAAACATAGCTCTTAATGAGAGGCTCTTAATGACAAAAACATAGCGCATTTTTTAACCGACCAAGCTGAAATTTAAATATTTATACCGTGTATTACATTCAATCGTGCCTAGTGAAAGTTAGACATATCGGTCCATAATTTAATATAGCCCATATACGAAGGTCCCTTTCGATAAGACATATTCACGATCTAGAGAGCGCATTTTCTAACCGATCATGCTGAAATTTATATATATTTACTTTGTATTGCATTGTGCTTGAATGTAATAGAAAGTACAAATATTAAAAAATTTCAGCATGATCGGTTAAAAAATGCGCTTTCTAGAGCGTAAATATGTCTTATCGAAAGGGACCCCCGTATGGGGGCTATATCAAAGTATGGGGGCTATATCAAGCTCAACAGGGTCTTCTTTCCCCGCTAATTATTCCAAGCGATGTGCCCCATTTTCACTAGACATGATTAAATGCAATAGGAAGCACACATTTTTAAATTTTAGCATGATCGGATAAAAAAAATCGTAATCTATAACGTAAATATGTCTTGTCTTTGTATTGGGGCTGTATCAAAAAATTGACCGATATGCATAATTTTCACTAGGCATGATTGAATGCAATGGAATGAACATATATTAAAATGTTGGCATAATCGGTTAAATGATTCGCTCTCTAGTGCGTAAATATGTCTTATCCAAAGGGACCTTCGTATGGGGGTTATATCAAAGAATGGACCGATATGCCCCATTTTAAATAGGGATCGTCCCTGGGTTAAGAAATAACTCTGTACTAATTATACCCTACACCACACTGTGGTACAGGGTATTATAAGTTTGTTTCTCGGCAGATGTTTGTAACACCTTAAAATAACACAGCTAGACCCACCTTAAAGTATACCGATCGACTCAGAATCACTAGCTGAGTCGATTTAACGATGTCCGTCCGTCCGTCCATGTAAAGTTGTTCGTCGACTACAGGTCGCAATTTCACTCCGATCGTTCTGAAATTTTGCAGTTTAGAGTATTTCGCGGCCATTAAGATCGCTATTGAATTTGGTTGAAATCGGTTCAGATTTAGATATAGCTCCCATATATATCTATCGTCCGATTTGGCCCTTTAGTCCTATAAAAGCTGCATTTTACATCCGATCGTTTTGAAATTTAGAATGGCAGAGTTTCTTGATCCATGAACCAACATTGCCGAATTTGAAAAAAATCGGTTAAGATTTAGCTATAGCTCCCATATATATGTTTCGTCCGATTTTGCTCTTTAGTCCTGTAGAAGCTGTATTTTACATCCAATCATTTTGAAATTTAGAATGGTAGAGTTTCTTGATCCATGAACCAACACTACCTAATTTGAAGAAAATCGGTTAAGATTTAGCTATAGCTCCCATATATATGTTTCGTCCGATTTGGCCCTTTAGTCCTATAGAAGCTGCATTTTACATCCGATCGTTTTGAAATTTAGAATGGCAGAGTTTCTTGATCCATGAACCAACATTGCCGAATTTGAAGAAAATCGGTTAAGATTTAGCTATAGCTCCCATATATATGTTTCGTCCGATTTGGCCCTTTAGTTCTACAGAAGCTGTATTTTACATCCAATCGTTTTGAAATTTAGAATGGTAGAGTTTCTTGATCCATGAACCAACATTGCCGAATTTGAAAAAATCGGTTAAGATTTAGCTATAGCTCCCATATATATGTTTCGTCCGATTTTGCTCTTTAGTCCTGAAGAAGCTGTATTTTACATCCGATCGTTTTGAAATTTAGAATGGCAGAGTTTCTTGATCCATGAACCAACATTGCCGAATTCGAAAAAAATCGGTTAAGATTTAGCTATAGCTCCCATATATAAGTTTCGTCCGATTTGGCCCTTTAGTTCTATAGAAGCTGTATTTTACATCCAATCCTTTTGAAATTTAGAATGGTAGAGTTTATTGATCCATGAACCAACACTACCGAATTTGAAGAAAATCGGTTAAGATTTAGCTATAGCTCCCATATATATGTTTCGTCCGATTTGGCCCTTTAGTCCTATAAAAGCTGTATTTTACATCCAATCGTTTTGAAATTTAGAATGGTAGAGTTTCTTGATCCATGAACCAACACTACCGAATTTGAAGAAAATCGGTTAAGATTTAGCTATAGCTCCCATATATATGTTTCGTACGATTTGGACCTTTAGTTCTACAGAAGCTGTATTTTACATCCAATCGTTTTGAAATTTAGAATGGTAGAGTTTCTTGATCCACGAACCAACATTGCCGAATTTGAAGAAAATCGGTTAAGATTTAGCTATAGCTCCCATATATATGTTTCATCCGATTTGGCTCTTTAGTCCTGTAGAAGCTGTATTTTACATCCAATCGTTTTTATACCCTACACCACCCTGTGGTACAGGGTATTATTTAAGTATAAAATGACTCAAAAGTAAATTTATGTAAACAATTTATACATGAATTACAAAATTTATATTTCAGAGTTATTCAATATTACGAGAGTGGTGTAGGGTATTATATAGTCGGCCCCGCCCGACTTTAGCCTTTCCTTTCTGGTTTTCATTAAGATTGCTTCATATTTGCGACCTGTGGTGTCGAATATAAAAAGGAACGGAACGCTAAACGAAGTGATACTGTTAGTGTTCTGTTCAAAAGAAAAGTATCACTACGACGTAGTGATACTGTTCTATGAACCGTACGTTATCGTAGTGTACCGTTCGTCGTGTTCTACGATTTCCTATAAAGTTCATCGGCTTTGTAGTACCCCGGGACATCCATATGCTAAGGTACCTATCCGAGTTATATTGAGGACTTACATTCAAAAATGGCTATGAACAAAAACACAATTTTTCAGAAGAACGAAAAAAAAAGTTTTTTCCTTTAGATTTAAGAGTAATTACACAGTGCAACAACCAAAATGGGAATGGGACGAAACCAATTGCAAATGAAAGTTGACATTATCCATAACAAAACCTTCAAGGGTTTTTTCAGTTCAGTGCGAGATTTTTTGTTACACGCATTTGAAGTTGGTAATTTTGAACCGTTTTTTTATGAAAATCGACAAGAAATAGCACCATTTGTATGACAGCGCCATCTAGCGTTAGTTGTAGGTAAAAACAAATATCAAAAATGAATTCCTCGACCACAAATACAATAAGATACCACAACATTCCATCCAAAAAATCTCGCACTGAACTGAAAAAACCCTTGAAGGTTTTGTTATGGATAATGTCAACTTTCATTTGCAATTGGTCTCATCCCATTCCCATTCGGAAAGTACGATTTTGAATCACAGTGTTGTTAATCATTCTTCTACAGTGTAATCTAAAAATGATTACTAATTCAAAATTTGAGGATAACCTTTATTGCAAAAACATAAATAAGATTTATTGCGAACTCGTTAACGTTTTTAATGAAATTTTGCCAATTTTTATTCAATTCAACATACAGCAATATAACATAAATAATAGAAGTAAAATAAATTCATGAAGTGGAGATTGCAACATTTTTGCTATTATCTTGTCTTCTCACTCTTGAAGTTATCATTAAAATATTGATTTTCTGGAGGAAAGTTATTAAACTTGTTTTAATTTTTGTAAATGTTTCCATTTGCTTGTCTGGATTTGACGCGGTCCAGATTGTAAGGGCTTCGGTCCTTCAAGCCATGCGATTGTTAGGCTTGACTATGGCGGAAGGTTAATGTATTCTTCATCAAAATCCAATTAATATTTTAAATTACCACATGGATAAATAATGGATTTTAATTGTGAGATGATCGAGTCATTTTTTTCTCGACCAGTTCGAATGCTTGTAAAACGTATAAGCTTTCCATCGCGATAGTCTTTAAATAAAGAAAATGATATATAGACAATTGCAATATGTTCTAGGAAATTACATAACCCCGGTTTTATGCTGTTCCTTTTTTGAAAAATTTTTAATTTTATTTTTTTTGTTATGTTCATAGCCACTTCTACATTCACAAGCTATCGTGTGAATTTAGACTAATGATTTAATTTCCAAATTTATATGAAAGATGTCTGCCAAATCAGATAATAGCTTGCCATCAAAAACTCATTTTCGAGAAAATGGCTCATAGCCACTTTGAAAATACAAGCCAGGTTATTTACACCGTAATTCGAAGCCAATCACAGATTGGAGTCGAGATAGTTTATATTTCTTGGTATTCTGCCAATCCATTCCTCCCTGGCAGTTTTCTTAGGAGTAGAGTTTTTCTCGAAGGTGTACACCGTTAGTATACCAACGGTGTACCGACAGAGTGGACTATATATAAGTATAGTTCTATTGCACAACGATGTGATATCCTCATGTGGCGGTAGTTCTTGTACCTCCACATTGACAGACACTATTATCTTAATGCTACTCAGTTTGCAAGCACAATATAAATCTAAAAGTCGATTTTTCCATGTCGACTTTTTCCACTTTTTATACCCTCACCTTAGAGCGGAGGGTATATATCATTTGCTACGAGCCAAAAGTATAACACATCGAAGGAGTGACCTAAGGCCCTAAGTATGTTCGGCGGATATCCGTTTTGGGTCATTTCAAGTCGAATGAGCAATGTCCGTCCGTCTGTCTGTCTGCTGGCTGGTGCGCACGATAACTCTCGAAAGGAGTAACCGATTGACTCCAAATTTGGTGTGTGGTAACATTTTCTTCTATCTCCGGCTAAGTTCGAAGATGGGCCATATTGGTCCACTCCTTCTAGTACCTCCCCCACAAAGGGTTAACATTTAGTGAAATATTGATTATTTAATAACATCTGTACTACTTATTTGAATCCTCTGAAATTCTACACATAGTATTAGTTTATTAGTTACTATTACCTCGAGAAAAATGAGCAAAGTTGCCACGCTCCAAATGGACCATTTTGTACCAAAAAAATACCAGCTTATAACTTTATTACCAGTGCATACAAAGACGTGCAATTTTGTACAGTGTAATGGTTTAACAGTACCTACAATACAGTGAAAAATGGACATTATTGTCACGTTCCTTTTGGTACCTCTCACACAAATGGACTATTTTGTACCAACATTTACCAGCTTATAACTTTAATACCTGTGCATACAAATACTTGAAACTTCGTACAGTGCAATGCTTTTATAGTACCTAGACTCTAGAGAAAGGTGGCCGATATTGGCACGCCCCTTTTGGTATCCCCACATAAATGGACTATTTTACACCAAAACACCTTATAACTTTAATACCAGTACATATTTTAAATTATTAGCAATTTAAATTGATAATAATTTAATTAAAACAATATAATAAATAAGTTTACTAATACTTTTTTTGGGACTCAAGTTGAGGGGATTCATATTACCCGACTGAACTTTCTTACATGATTTTTTCATCTTTTCCTTATATTGTATACACAATCAATGAAGAAATTTGGAAATATTAGCATTTTTGTGGAAAAAGTCGATTTAATCGACTTTTTACACTGAAAAGTTGAGTAGTACTTGTTGAGACTCTTGTAGTCCTTAAAGCTCCGCCGATGATCAGTCAGCTATGACATCCTTCATTATTTGACTGGTGATGAATCGCTTGTCACTAGTCATATAAAAAGACTAGCTCAATTCCATTTACCCTGGGAAGGTCCACTTGTGGAACCGTATACTTCTTAGTAAAGAGAACCAATTCTGCTTCTGACCAAATTAATCAGAGCCACATGTATAATGTCTCTTAGGACGTTGGCGAATTCGGTTACAACCTCATTTTTGATCTAACAAGGTTCCATTCCCCGTTTGATTCAAGATTAGTGGAGACGGTACTCTTACTTGTGGGGTCGCTCTGTTTACAAACCTCGTTAAAGTTGTCACTTGCTATTATGCTTCTTCTGTTGAGCAAATCCTCAGATACGACAGAGTCGCAACTACCGTATATACATATAACCTAACCTAACCTAGTGAATTCCTTGAAATGCAGGGACTCGATACTGTCTTGCACTAAGCATGTTAGTTTACCGACAAACGTGTTGTACCCAAAAGACGAATATCTCGGAAACAATTAATGGTAGAAGAATGAAATTTGGTCTATATGCTTGTGGAGTCATTATCAAGAATATCACCATTAATTGGTGTGACCGATCACATTGAGAGGTGTTGTTTATTATTCGAATATCTGGAGTTTTCTAAACCCCATTTCGTGAAAGCTGTTGAGAGTCTTGTAGCAAAATTTCATCAGAAAACGAAAAATATGAAGTAGTTCTCCAAAATTTGGTCTAAAGGATTGCAGAGACAATATCAAGAATTCCACCATAAATTGGTGTTAAGAAGTGATGTTTATTATTCGAATACCTAAAGTTCTCTAAAGTCCATATCGTGAAAGCTGTTGGAAGTCCTAATGCAAAATTTAATCGGAAAACGAAAAAATCTGAAGTATTTCTCAATAAAGAATACGTTCAAAATTATTTTCCGAAAGTTATGATTTCTTTAAATTCTACCTGTACTAATTATGCATTATTTCACCTGGTCACACCTTCCTCTATCTACTGCACTATGGCTTCCAATGAGTTTTCAAACAAGGTTTTTAAGATTATTTTCCGATGGATTTCTTTCTGCAAAACTTTATGTTGACTCGCTTTGGAATGGCTGTCGTTTTCTTGCCACAGTTTCCTGTGGTTTTCCAAACATCGTCTACAATCACAACAAACGACGAATGCTGAACAAGACCACCACAACAGCAGCAGCAACAACAACACCACCAATGAAAATAGGAGAGTTCGTGAACTTGAAGATACGATTTTTATAAGATTTGCTGCAAGTTTTTTCGTGGATTTCCTACAAAAAAATCACGACAAAACCAAAACATCTGTCAGTCAAACCAACAAAAAGAGATTTGGCTTAAATCGTCTCAAGAGTATTTACACTCAACAGTATGATTATGCGGGTTACGAGTTTACTAGGCATGATAGAAGGACAGACGGCCGCAACATCAGAGATAGACGGATGGATGACCTTAACCTTAAGCCAAAGAGTCTTTAGCAATAAATACTGGTGTATAAAGTGTAAAATTAGCACCAGGAATTATAAAATGCTGAGAAAAAATTAACTGTATTTTAATGATTATATATCTTGGAATTGATGACAGAACGTGTTTCATTTCTGATTCTGATCGTTCGGTCCGTCCGTCCATTTTTCTATTTATGTACGAGTATTTGTCGTATAGTTCATTTGTGCAGTTAATGTCAATGTTTATTAATTGCGAATAGCTGAGGCCGCTGATTTCCCATAAATCAATGCGTTTTAATGCCTTTATTTATTTTACGTTTGTTTTTATATTCTACAGAAGTGTATTATTGACCAGCTAGCTATCTAGTCAGCCAGCCAAGTCAAGTCACTTTATTTATTTATAATTGTTGCTATTTATTTGTTTATTGCTTTTGTTTTCTTCCCTAGAGTCACTCAGTATGCAGCTTTTAATTAAGTATTTATTTCTGACTTATAGATTTTCATTAGGTGGTTTTGCAGGTTCTACGCTCATTCTATATTTAGTTTTTTTTTCTCTAGGTGCTGACTGAGTCAATTGGCAATATTTCTTTGGATTTATGCCACCGATTGAGGCTCCTTCGGTTTCGTGTTCATATTTGCATTCGTATCATTATTTATTTCGCTCGTCCATTGTAGTATCTTTGACATGGAGTGAGTGAGTGCTTTTAAATTGTCAAGATATTCGGATTCGCTGTTAAAAGCTTTCTTGTCATTGGTTTTTATGTCGTGTCTTAATGATAATCGTGTTCTATTCCAATCGAACAATCGTTCTTTTCTATTGGGTTGATTTGTTTATGTACAGTTGAGGCTATAGGCGTAGAGACATTCCTTCAAGATATTTAGCAAAAATTAATAGAATAAAATGGATATTTATAGACATTCGCGAAATCAAAAAATCGCATCCTAACAGTATAACTTAAATGTATTTAACAAAATTTTTGTCAAAGGGCTGTGCTTAACATTTTCTGGTGTACTATAGCACCTCTAACACGTAAACAATTTTAAAAACATTTTTATGGTTATTATTTTTAAATGGCGATTTTTTGGAAGTTGCTTTAGTATTTGGAACTAATCACTAAATACCAAAGGTCGATAAAGCCGGAATATCCTTTAAATTAATGGAAATTATGTCGTCAAAAAACAATTAGAAGCAAGTAAGAACGGTACACTAAAAATTTTGTTCATATGGTCTTTAATTTTGTCTTTGTTCTTTAATTTTATGACAAAATTTTTCAGAGTAGTAAGTAAGACCTTGCCGAATGTTATATACCCTCCACCATAGATTGCCATTAACTCTATCACCGGAAAAATCTTTGGAAATGAAGCAAATCGTGGAACGATATGGTTTTTTTTTTGTTTTAGCATATTATTAAAAAATCGAACGATGTTTGTAAAATTCCTTTATAATTGAAATTGTATAATCTTGCATAATGATACATTGCTTGATGGGTTGAAAACAAATGACGACTTGGAATAAATAGAAACTAAAATTGAGTTCTTTAAAACAAAAATTATTGCCATTTTAAATTTGTAAGGTATAACTGAAAATCATTGAAAAATTAAAAATGAAATTCGAAAAATCTGCAACGTTTTGAAAATTTGTTTTAACAAAATGTATTTGGAGAAATTCCTAAACCCTAATTTTATTTGTATATAAAAACATATTTTAATTTAAAAAACCAGTAAGGAAAGGCTAAAGTCGGGCGGTGCCGACTATATAATACCCTACACCACTCTCGTAATATTGAATAACTCTGATATATAAATTTTGTAATTCATGTATAAATTGTTTACATAAATTTACTTTTGGGACATTTTATACTTAAATAATACCCTGTACCACAGTGTGGTGTAGGGTATAAAAACGATTGGATCTAAAGAGCCAAATCGGATGAAACATATATATGGGAGCTATAGCTAAATCTTAACCGATTTTCTTCAAATTCAGTAGTGTTGGTTCATGGATCAAGAAACTCTACCATTCTAAATTTCAAAACGATTGGATGTAAAATACAGCTTTTATAGGACTAAATGGCCAAATCGGACGAAACATATATATGGGAGCTATAGCTAAATCTTAACCGATTTTCTTCAAATTCGGTAGTGTTGGTTCATGGATCAAGAAACTCTACCATTCTAAATTTCAAAACGATTGGATGTAAAATACAGCTTCTATAGGACTAAAGGGCCAAATCGGACGAAACATATATATGGGAGCTATAGCTAAATCTTAACCGATTTTCTTCAAATTTGGCAATGTTGGTTCATGGATCAAGAAACTCTACCATTCTAAATTTAAAAACGATCGGATGTAAAATACAGCTTCTATAGGACTAAAGGACCAAATCGGACGAAAGATATATATGGGAGCTATATCTAAATCTGAATTGATTTTCTTCAAATTCGGCAATGTTAGTTCATAGATCAAGAAACTCTACCATTCTAAATTTCAAAACGATCGGATGTAAAATACAGCTTCTATAGGACTAAAGGGCCAAATCGGACGAAACATATATATGGGAGCTATAGCTAAATCTTAACCGATTTTCTTCAAATTCAGCAATGTTGGTTCATGGATCAAGAAACTCTACCATTCTAAATTTCAAAACGATCGGATGTAAAATACAGCTTCTATAGGACTAAAGGGCCAAATCGGACGAAAGATATATATGGGAGCTATATCTAAATCTGAACAGATTTCAACCAAATTCAATAGCGATCTTAACAGCCGCAAAATACTCTAAACTGCAAAATTTCAGAACGATCGGATGGAAATTGCGACCTGTAGTCGACGAACAACTTTACATGGACAGACGGACGGACGGACATCGTTAAATCGACTCAGCTAGTGATTCTGAGTCGATCGGTATACTTTAAGGTGGGTCTAGCTGTGTTATTTTAAGGTGTTACAAACATCTGCCGTGAAACAAACTTATAATACCCTGTACCACAGTGTGGTGTAGGGTATAATTAAAAATGAAATTCGAAAAATCTGCAACGTTTTGAAAATTTTTTTAACAAAATGTATTTGGAGAAATTCCTAAACCATAATTTTATTTGTGTATAAAAACATATTTTAATTTAAAAAATTAGTTTCCAAATATATTTTGTTGTAATATATTTTATTGTAATACATTCTAAAAAAATGTTATTTATTTTCAAAGAAAAATTATTGGCTCAAAAATATATTATTCTAGCTGGACCCGGTCCATTTCGTTGCCCAAGATATCAGATTTCCGATCCCGTCCATTTTTGGAAATTACACCACTCTTACTAAGAGTAGTAAGTTAGACCTTGAAAAATCTTTGGAAATGAAGCAAATCGTGGAACGATATGTTTTTTTTTTGTTTTAGCATATTATTAAAAAATCGAACGATGTTAGTAAAATTCCTTTATAATTGAAATTATATAATCTTGCATAATGATACATTGCTTGATGGGTTGAAAACAAATGACGACTTGGAATAAATAGAAACTAACAATGAGTTCTTTAAAACAAAAATTATTGCTACTTATGCCATTTTAAATTTATAAGGTATAACTCATTGAAAAATTAAAAATGAAATTCGAAAAATCTGCACGCCCACCTATTGTCTCCCGCCTACTTTTGGTGAATGTACTAATTTTGACTCCAACAACTTACAATCCAAATCTCGTTATTGTAGGGTCAATAGTTTCAATAATATATAATAACTCCAAGAACGTGTGTTTCAAATTTCGCTCTTCTACGAACAATATATTCAGAGATATTCGAATTTTATATAATAGTTTCTAAGATAACAAATGTTTAACTAATGCTACGCCCACTTTTGCCACGCCCACTAATCCGATCTCTCCCCTTTTTATTGAAGTTTTAGAAAATAACTCCACTATCGTATGTTCCAAATTTCGTTCTTCTAGGGTCAACACTTTTTGAGATATTCGGATTTTAAGTAATGCCATGCCCACTCTTGCCCCGCCCACTTTTTTCATTTTTTTTACCCTAAACCATCTCTGACAAAGAACCTTTCAAACAAAAGAAAAACAAATAAAATCGGTCCAGTGGTTTCAGATTCTATGTGTAGCATACATACATACATACAACCATATTTTGATTCAAACATATCTTTCGATTCAAACCTATCAAAAAGGGCAATTTTGCGCCGTGTACTTTTATGTATTTGTAATGTATGTACTACTTTATGAACATTTTTTAAAGTAAATTGATAAAATATATATACAATTTCAAGCTGAATTTGAATATTAACGTAAATTTTTCACGAAACAAAAAATCTATCACAGGGACGATGATTTGAACACCTAAGTGTCGTATTTCGAGCAATATTAAATACGTTTGGAAATATTGAATAATAAACTTGTTAAAGACTGCAGATTGAATCATTCAAACTCCTGTATCGATTTCAAAAGAGGGAGGACTCGATTAATTGTTAAATTACGAATTTAATTTTGATATTAGCATATTTTTAAATATCTTTGTACTAGGTCCCGATAGAATATGTTTATGCAAATTGGAGGAATAAAAATCACATTCATCACAAATTTTCTAACAAAATTTTCGTGCAAAAATTACACTTACACGTCTTTCAACTACGAAAAATTTTGCAAAATATCATTTATTTGTCCATTAGAATAAATATTCCCTCTAATATTCCCGATGCCTACGGGTATCGTCAGGTATGTGTGCTGTACAGCATACTGAATAAACTGAGAAATCAAATGTTTTAATTAAGAATAAAAATTACCATGAAAGTGTAAAGAAATAATTAAATAAAAATATTTTACACTTGAGGAAAGTACATCATGTGCTTGGTTTAATTACCGAATGTACTTATTCTAAAGTCATTTTATGTATTTAATGTAAGCACAAGGCGTAATTTATTTAAAAATGTGAAGTCTTTAATCGAAGTATATGGCGTAATTCTTTCAAAGACGTTTGATGTTCTGATTTAATAGTCTTTGTCTTTGGAGCAAATCAAAGAAAAAAATCTTAAAAGTTAACAAAATTTCACTGATTTTCAGTACATAACCAATGGACGATTTTAGGAGAGAGGCCCCAACGCGACACTACAGCCTTCCTTCAGGAATACAAGGCGACGTTGGCCTTCCTTACACGTTCCAGAACATTAAATCTGAATGACAATTTAGTACCCAGAATTATACCTGGAAATTTTGCATTTTAAGAAAAGATCTGCTCTGTTTTATTTATCCGAGGAGGGGCCACAAGTGGGACCTTATACTTCCTAGTAAATAGAACCAGTTCAGTCTTATTGGGGTTGACAAAGTTAGTTTTCCCCCATACTATGGTGGAGGGTATACATTTTTTTCAAATTTGTTTTTGCTGTTGCGAAAAAAATCCGAAACAAATATAAAGAGTTGTATATATGAAAAAAAGTTGATCCATTTTATGAAAACTAGTATCATTTTTGATTTTGCCAATTTTTATTGTGAGGTACCAAAAAGGGCGTGGCAATAAGGCCCATTTTTCAATAGACTATGGGTACTATAAAAGATTTACACTGAACAAAATTTCAAATATTTTTATGAACTGGAATCAAAGGTATAAAACGTTAACTTTTTGTACAAAATGGTCCATTTGTGGTCCAAGGCAATAGCGACAAAAAGTGTGTTATTATGAAGTCAATCGCTTATACCTGTCAAAAGTTATCGTGGGCACCAGCTAGACTTAGGTCACCGCATGGATGTGTTACACTTTTGGCCCGTAGAAACTGATATATACACTCGTTGACAGTAGTATGGGAATATGATTTTGTTGATACTTTCTTTCACTTGAAAATGGTTAACTTCCTCCTTGGACAGCAAGGTGGATACACAAAATATCCTTGCTCCTTGTGTCTTTGGGATGGTAGAGCTAAACAAGATCACTGCACTGTAAAAAAAATTTTCATAAAATTAAAGAATTGCTCCAAAGACGTTCTTAGTCTTCAAAATAAGTACATTTTGTAATTAAAATATCGATAATTTCATTAATACCAGTAAGGAAAGGCTAAAGTCGGGCGGAGCCGACTATATAATACCCTACACCACTCTCGTAATATTGAATAACTCTGATATATAAATTTTGTAATTCATGTATAAATTGTTTACATAAATTTACTTTTGGGACATTTTGTATTTAAATAATACCCTGTGCCACAGTGTGGTGTAGGGTAAAAAAACGATTGGATCTAAAGAGGCAAATCGGATGAAACATAAATATGGGAACTATAGCTAAATCTTAACCGATTTTCTTCAAATTCGGCAGTGTTGGTTCATGGATCAAGAAACTCTACCATTCTAAATTTCAAAACGATTGGATGTAAAAAACAGCTTCTATAGAACTAAAGGGCCAAATCGGACGAAACATATATATGGGAGCTATAGCTAAATCTTAACCAATTTTCTTCAAATTCGGCAATGTTGGTTCATGGATCAAGAAACTCTACCATTCTAAATTTCAAAACGATTGGATGTAAAAAACAGCTTCTATAGAACTAAAGGGCCAAATCGGACGAAACATATATATGGGAGCTATAGCTAAATCTTAACCGATTTTCTTCAAATTCGGTAGTGTTGGTTCATGGATCAAGAAACTCTACCATTCTAAATTTCAAAATGATTGGATGTAAAATACAGCTTCTTCAGGACTAAAGAGCAAAATCGGACGAAACATATATATGGGAGCTATAGCTCAATCTTAACCGATTTTCTTCAAATTCGGCAATGTTGGTTCATGGATCAAGAAACTCTACCATTCTAAATTTCAAAATGATTGGATGTAAAATACAGCTTTTGTAGGACTAAGGGGCCAAATCGGACGAAACATATATATGGGAGCTATAGCTAAATCTTAACCGATTTTCTTCAAATTCGGTAGTGTTGGTTCATGGATCAAGAAACTCTACCAGTCTAAATTTCAAAATGATTGGATGTAAAATACAGCTTCTACAGGACTAAAGAGCAAAATCGGACGAAACATATATATGGGAGCTATAGCTAAATCTTAACCGATTTTATTCAAATTCGGTAGTGTTTGTTCATGGATCAAGAAACTCTAGCATTCTAAATTTCAAAACGATTGGATGTAAAATACAGCTTCTATAGGACTAAAGGGCCAAATCGGACGAAACATATATATGGGAGCTATATTTAAATCTGAACCGATTTCAACCAAATTCAATAGCGATCTTAACAGATGCGAAATACTCTAAACTGCAAAATTTCAGAACGATCGGTGTGAAATTGCGACCTGTAGTCGACGAACAACTTTACATCCACAGATGGCCGGACGGACGGACGGACGGACATGCTTAAATCGACTCAGCTAGTGATTCTGAGTCGATCGGTATACTTTAAGGTGGGTCTAGCTGTGTTATTTTCAGGTGTTACAAACATCTGCCGTGAAACAAACTTATAATACCCTGTACCACAGTGTGGTGTAGGGTATAAAGAGCCAAATCTGATGAAACATATATATGGGGGCTATAGCTAAATCTTAACCGATTTTCTTCAAATTCGGCAATGTTGGTTCATGGATCAAGAAACTCTACCATTCTAAATTTCAAAACGATTGGATGTAAAATACAGCTTTTATAGGACTAAATGGCCAAATCGGACGAAACATATATATGGGAGCTATAGCTAAATCCTAACCGATTTTATTCAAATTCGGTAGTGTTTGTTCATGGATCAAGAAACTCTACCATTCTAAATTTCAAAACGATTGGATGTAAAATACAGCTTCTATAGGACTAAAGGGCCAAATCGGACGAAACATATATATGGGAGCTATAGCTAAATCTTAACAGATTTTCTTCAAATTCGGCAATGTTGGTTCATGGATCAAGAAACTCTACCATTCTAAATTTCAAAACGATTGGATGTAAAATATAGTTTCTATAGGACTAAAGGGCCAAATCGGACGAAAGATATATATGGGAGCTATATCTAAATCTGAACCGATTTCAACCAAATTCAATAGCGATCTGAACAGCTGCGAAATACTCTAAACTGCAAAATTTCAGAACGATCGGAGTGAAATTGCGACCTGTAGTCGACGAACAACTTTACATGGACAGACGGACGGACCTGAAAGAGAGAACATGGTTGTTGGAGGAAACAATGTTATTAATGAGCCTTTGGTTGATCGCAATAAAATAATCCTGCCTCCCATTCATACAAAACTTGGTTTAATGAAGCAATTTTTTAAGGCTCTAGATAAGGATTCTTCATGTTTTAAATTCATAGCTACAAAGATGTAAGGATTAAGCACTGAAAAAATTAAAGCTGGCATATATTGGGGTTTCTGATCAATATTTCGAGGTGTTACGAAACGGAGTGACAAAATTAATATACCCCCCATCCTATGGTGGATGTCATAAAAATGGTGCTAAGATCAATCGGGCCAAAATAGCATTCCTCCCCCAATGGATCCCATTCATATTTTTACATACCCTCTTTATTTGGGGAGTATATAAAAAAACGAGTATATGTAGATCAATTAGATCGAAATAAAAAGTCGATATTTCAAATTAAGTGGCTGCTATGTATGGGGACCACATTAACCAACTTCATCTCTATTATTGTCACCACGACTGTAGGCAAAGAATTTATAAAGTATTTTAATAAGTTTCCATTTGCAATGTAAAGGAATGTTGAAACACTCGGAAGCAATAGACAACGTTGTTGCTGACTTGTTAAGTGTTCGAAGATGAATGAATTGTGGGACAGACGAAGAGAATGAGAGAGATAGGCCCCATTTAATTTGTTATCGCCTCCGAATCGAGTGGGGGTGTAGACATAATTGCCTCGACATAAGTCCGGTTAATAATTTGAGATCGACGCTAAGTAATTTGAAAATAATTAAAAATCGATTTTGAGAATATGCGGGAGGAAATCAAACTCACTCGTGCAAAGTGGTAATTGAATGATGGACACAATCATAATATTAATGGACTAAATGACGACATACGAGCAGAGGTCTTCAAAGCTATTTGTAGCGGAAATCTGGCATAGAAATATAATTTATAAATCATAATTAATTAAAAGCTTGTAAAATATTGTGTTGTGGTGATAACTTGCGATGTTTGATGTTCAAAGACCAATATTTAATATCGATCAGGTTAAGTAAGCATTAAGCGAATATTTTTTTTTATAATTTATTTGTCCTTACTTTAAAGAATTTTATTCTTGTTCTGTTCTTTTGTTTTGTTTTAGAAAATGAAATATGATCTGAGGGCTTTGAACCTTATTTTGATTGTTCTTAATGTTCTTATAAGCAAATATGAGACTCTGAAAAAATTAAATAAACTCTGAACATAGCGAATCTTTTGTTGTCTCCGTTGTATTTTAACCCTAATTACAAATTCATATGGTGTTTATACCGCGCCAAATGTTCAAAATAAGCTGCGTATCGTCTGCTTTATATTTAAGTGTCAACAATAATTAAAAACAGAAATTTGCAAACTTAGGCAAGTGATGCGGGCCACATTCAATTTATTAATTTCTATTCCACTTTAAAGCATAACACTGTACAAATTTTCAAGTTTTTGTATAAACTGATACTAAAACTATAAGCAGTTAACTTTTGGTGAAAAAAGGTCCATTTGTTTGGGAGGTACCAAAAGGGTGTGGCAAATTCACCCATTTTTCTTGAGGTTTTATTGACTAATGAACAAATACTATTTGTGAAATTTCAGAAAATTCGAGTAAGTAGTAAAAAAGTTATTAAAGAATCAATATTTCACAAAATGTTAAAGAAGTGGACCAATATGGTCGAACCTAACGGAGAAGGAAAAAAATATGACCGCATGCCAAATTTGAAGTCATTTGGTTAATCCTTTTGTTTGACCCAGGGCCGTGTGCACGATTTTTATACCCTACACCACACTGTGGTACACGGTACTATAAGTGTGTTTCACGGCAGATGTTTGTAACACCAGAAAATAACACAGCTAGACCCACCTTAAAGTATACCGATCGACTCAGAATCACTAGCTGAGTCGATTTAACGATGTCTGTCCGTCTGTCCGTCCGTCTGTTCATGTAAAGTTGTTCTTCGATTACAGGTCGCAATTTCACTCCGATCGTTCTGAAATTTTGCAGTTTAGAGTATTTCGCGGCTGTTAAGATCGCTATTGAATTTGGTTGAAATCAGTTCAGATTTAGATATAGCTCCCATATATATCTTTCATCCGATTTGGCCCTTTAGTCCTATAGAAGCTGTATTTTTCGTCCAATCGTGTTGAAATTTAGAATGGTAGAGTTTCTTGATCCACGAACCAACATTGCCGAATTTGAAGAAAATCGGTTAAGATTTAGCTATAGCTCCCATATATATGTTTCGTCCGATTTGGCCCTTTAGTCCTATAGAAGCTGTATTTTACATCCGATCGTTTTGAAATTTAGAATGGTAGAGTTTCTTGATCCATGAACCAACATTGCCGAATTTGAAGAAAATCGGTTAAGATTTAGCTATAGCTCCCATATATATGTTTCGTCCGATTTTGCTCTTTAGTCCTGAAGAAGCTGTATTTTACATCCAATTATTTTGAAATTTACAATGGTAGAGTTTCTTGATCCATGAACCAACACTACCGAATTTGAAGAAAATCGGTTAAGATTTAGCTATAGCTCCCATATATATGTTTCGTCCGATTTGGCCCTTTAGTTCTATAGAAGCTATATTTTACATCCAATCGTTTTGAAATTTAGAATGGTAGAGTTTCTTGATCCATGAACCAACACTACCGAATTTGAAGAAAATCGGTTAAGATTTAGCTATAGCTCCCATATATATGTTTCGTCCGATTTGGCCCTTTAGTTCTATAGAAGCTATATTTTACATCCAATCGTTTTGAAATTTAGAATGGTAGAGTTTCTTGATTCATGAACCAACATTGCCGAATTTGAAGAAAATCGGTAAAGATTTAGCTACAGCTTCCATATATATGTTTCATCCGATTTGGCTCTTTAGATCCAATCGTTTTTATACCCTACACCACACTGTGGTACAGGGTATTATTTAAGTATAAAATGTCCCAAAAGTAAATTTATGTAAACAATTTATACATGAATTACAAAATTTATATATCAGAGTTATTCAATATTACGAGAGTGGTGTAGGGTATTATATAGTCGGCACCGCCCGACTTTAGCTTTTCCTTACTGTTTTTTTTTGGGGTGGAGGGGTTTCACATATGGTACCCAATTTTTTTTATTGAATATCGACACATTTTTAATACATATATTTATAGTAATTACCATTAAAAATACTTAGGCAATATTTTCGATAAGAATTATTCAAAGACAGAACTATATGTAGTGTCTACCCTATGTGTTTTGAGTAAAAAATTTCCGACAATTAAAAAACGTTAAGTGTGGCCATGCCGAATCTTATATACCCTCCCACCATGGATTGCATTCAATTCTATTACTGAAAACAAATCTTTGAATATGGAGCAAATCTACATATTATTTAGCCAAACTCTTCATCTGAATGTGACAAAACACTTTACAAAATTTGAAGTCTTTATATGCACTGGTAATAAAGTTATAAGCTATTAACTTTTAGTGTGGCAACTTTGCCATTTTTCTCGAGGTAATAGTGACTAATAAACTAATACTATGTGTAGAATTTCAGAGGAATCAAATAAGTAGTATAGAAGTTATTAAATAATCAATATTTATTTTCCTTTGTGGGAGAGGTACTAGAAGGAGTGGACCAATATGGCCCATCTTCGAACTTAGCCACATACCAAATTTGAAGTCAATCGGTTGCTCCTTTCGAGAGTTATCCTGCGCACCAGCCAGCAGACAGACGGACGGACGGACATTGCTCATTCGACTTAAAATGGCCCAAAACGGATATCCGCCGAACATACTTAGGGTCTTAGGTCACTCCTTCGATGTGTTACACTTTTGGTTCGTAGCAAATGATATATACCCTCCTCTCTAAGGTGAGGGGATAAAAATAATACTGTGTTAACATCTACTGGAATGTCTTGATGAATATTCAGAGAAGCCAATCCATTAAAACGATTTTCATTCATGGTTGTAATTTTTCAGCCGACGAAATGTTAAAAGAGCGTTCGTTTGTCACTGTAGTCACAGGTAACACCGACATAACCGTCACCGTCAATATTTTGTGAACGTTCGGAAATTCATCTTTATTACATAAATCAAGAGCTTCCAGGGAATTTCTGATCTTCTCCTCTTTAACTCTTCTTCTCCAAAGCTTCACTTCACTAATCCACACTTCCAAAGAACTGTCAGACAAAATTGATGAATAGTTTTCAGATAATTGTTTACAACATTCTCCTTAGTATTGTCATTTTAGATGGAAAAGGACCTAGGAAATTTGACGGAATTCCATGGTGTTTCAAAAAGCAATCTTCGAGATGAAAAAAATCTAGATATGGAATATAGTTCGAAATCTTATAATATTTGTTGCATCAGTATTGCAACGATGACTTTGTTATGCCTCGTTCTTCGCAAAATATTTCAAATTCGCACAATTTTCGCGAATGTCCATCAATTCCTTTTTCGCATTTTCAGCCAGATGGACGGCTTCAGCTAAATTCTGATTTTCACTTTGAAGAACGCGACATAATGATATACTAAGCAGTGAACTGAATGAACTACATGGACCGAAACTTGAAAATCCAACCTTTTTATAGCCATCAACATCTGAAATGCATATGTTGATCAGATCAGGTGGAGTAAATGCATTCCAAAGCCTCGATAACGGCTACTTGTAGGTGAAGATATATTTCAACAGACTCATGTTGTTCTACACATCGCGTTGCGCAATACCGCTTTAATTTTAGCCTTCAATTATCACGGAGATATCTTTTATTAGAAACTACTTCTGGAAGACCTATTTGCCTTTTAGGATATTGAAAAAAGTGGTATAGTCGTATGGTTTGGATAGTGCCGAGACAATCTCTAACTGGGACTACTTTGCATGCGTGACATACAACCAAGTTTAAGCTTTGATCTGCACAATGTGAATATAGTGCTAAGCAGTACATTTCTTGGATATAAGATTGCGCCCGATGAAATTAACCGTTCATTGCTCTTGCGCCGTCATAGCATTGCCCATATAAGTACTTGCAATCAATACCAGTCGTTTTAAAGAAATTTAGAATAACTTTAGCCAAACCGTTCCCCTCCAACTGTTTTGTTGGGACTCGATAAATCTTAGCAAATTTTATGTCGCACATCGTTTCTATTAAGGTACCGGATACACATTGAAACTTACTCAACCCCTGAAATATCAGTGGAATTAGCGTCCGCCATGATGGTGAAAGCTTTGGATTTAATGATTCTCTCAATAAGCTGTCGTTGTAAAGGTCTGTGACAAATACTTATAATTTCATTTTGAACACGATTACTTATATACATTGCGTTTCGTGGTGAATTTGTCAAGTGACTATTTAAATTTGATCCGTTATCGTCCAAAACCTTAGCGAAGCCCTTAAATTGCCATCATTTTGAATAGTTTCACTTGAATCGCTTATGGCTGTATCACAACTTCCCCTTAGCGCTAAGCCTTGTCGACCACAAAGGAAGACTGTTTGAACAACTTATTGCTTCCAAATGCATTCTACTTATTTGCGTTTACGAACTTCTTTTCATGAATTTGTAATTGTTTATCGATGGACGTTGTGGCTTGGTTATATACTTTAGATCTAATTTCAGCTTTTAATACACTCAGGCCTACGCTCAGGCCTGGTTTGACCCTTTGTCACCAACATATTAGCGCAGCAAAATCTTGGTAAGTACATATCATTACCACTCGAATTACCAGGTAATGATATCTCATTATCGCCAGAATTACTTTCGGTAAGTAAATAACGACTAACAAAACAAGTAAGAAAGTTTCAGTCGGGTAAACCGACTAAGGTATACCCTCACTTTGTGAGTAATGTAATATTGAATATTACACAAATTATTCTGTCAATTTTTGTGGGAGGTACCAGAAGGGGTTTAAGAAATACACCTATATTTCGCTGAACAGTAGATACTTTAAATACATTGCACTGTGCCGAATTGTAACCGTTTATATGGACTGGTATATTAACGTTGAGATATTAAATTGTGGTATAATTTGGCCATTTTGTGTGGGAGGTACAAAAAGGGGTGTGGTGATAACGCTCATTTTTCACTGGACTATAGGCATTATAAAAGCATTACACTGTACAAAATTTCAAGTAATTGTATACACTGATATTAATGTTATAAACTGTTAACTTTTGGTGCAATATGGTACCTTTGTTGGAGAGGTACCAAAAGGGGCTTGACAATAACGCCCCTTTTTCAATGGACTGTAGGCACTATAAAAACATTACGCTGTACAAAATTTCAAGTATTTTTATACACTGGTATTAATGTTATAAGCTCTTAACTTTTAGTGCAAAATGGTGCATTTGTGTGGGAGGTACCAAAAGGGGCGCGGCAATAACGCCCATTTTTCACTGGACTGTAGGCACTATAAAAGCATTACACTGTACAAAATTTCAAGTATTTCTAAACTCTGGTATTAATGTTATAAGCTTTTAACTTTTAGTGCAAAATGGTGCATTTGTGTGGGAGGTACCAAAAGGGGCGTGGCAATTTCGTCCATTTTCCTCGAGTTGATAGCGACTAACAAACTAATACTATGTGTGGAATTTCAGAAGATTCTAATACGTATAATAGCAGTTATTAAAGAATCAATATTTCACAACATTTTAACCCTTTGTGGGGGAGGTAGCAGAAGGAGTGGACCAATATGGCCCATCTTCGAACTTAGCCGGAGATAGAAAAAAATATTACCACATACGAAATTTGAAGTCAATCGGTTACTCCTTTCGAGAGTTATCGTGCGCACCAGCCAGCAGACACACAGACAGACAGACAGACAGACGGACGGACATTGCTCATTCGACTTAAAATGACCCAAAACGGATTTCCGCCGAACATACTTGGGGTCTTAGGTCACTCCTTCGATGTGTTACACTTTTTTCCGTAGCAAATGATATATACCCTCGTCACACTAAAGTGAGGGTATAAAAATTGTGTGATATTGCTTTGAAATAACTTTAATTAAAGTTTGTCGCGTTCGCCATCGTAAGTTGGACATATTAGAACAAAAAAAAATATTTTTTTATATGTGCTTACGTTTTATGCAGATGAGGTTTAGAAATATTAATATGGAAAAAAATTTAATTTTAAAAATTAAAAATTACAAAAATTAAATTAAAAATTAAACAAACATGTTTTCCTTATTATTATTCTACTTAAATTTGTAGATGTTATACTTTTGTTTTTCTTAATAAAATTTTATGAAAAATTCTTGTCACAAACTAAGTGGAAAATTTGTCACGTTCTCGATGTCGCGTTACAAATATCAATAAAACTTGTAAAATAAATACAATAATAATATATCATAATAATGTCTATAAATGGTAAGCTACATTATTTTATTATGATTTAACAGTATTGTCTTCCAAATTACTCGCCACATGACTTTCGCAGTTTTCAAGATGAATTCAAATATGACTTCCATTATTAGTTCGCGATATAAGAACAAGTAAGAAAGTTTCAGTCGGGTAAACCGACTAAGGTATACCCTCACTTTGTGAGTAATGTAATATTGAATATTACTCGAATTATTCTGTCAATTTGTGTGGGAGTTACCAGAAGGGGTTTATCAAATACACCTTTTTTTCGCTGAACATTAGATGCTTTAAATTCATTGCACTGTGCCGACTTATAAGCATTTATGTGCACTGGTATAAACGTTATGGGACATTAAATTGTGGTATGATTTGGGCATTTTGTGTGGGAGGTACAAAAGGGAGGTACGCCCCTATTTATACCCTCACTTTAGTGTGACGAGGGTATATATCATTTGCTACGGAAAAAAGTGTAACACGTTGAAGGAGTGACCTAAGACCCCAAGTATGTTCGGAGGAAATCCGTTTTGGGTCATTTTAAGTCGAATGAACAATGTCCGTCCGTCTGTCTGTCTGTCTGTCTGTCTGTGTGTCTGCTGGCTGGTGCGCACGATAACTCTCGAAAGGAGTAACCGATTGACCTCAAATTTGGTATGTGGTAATATTTTTTTCTATCTCCGGCTAAGTTCGAAGATGGGCCATATTGGTCCACTCCTTCTAGTACCTCCCCCACAAAGGGTTAAAATGTTGTGAAATATTGATTCTTTAATAACTGCTATACTACTTATTCGAATCTTTTGAAATTCCACACATAGTATTAGCTTATTAGTCGCTATCAACTCGAGAAAAACGGGCGAAGTCGCCACTTCCCTTTTGGTACCTCCCACACAAATGCACCATTTTGCACCAAAAGTTAACAGCTTATAACATTAATAACAGTGTATAAAAAAACTTGAAAATTTGTACAGTATTATGCTTTTATATTGCCTACAGTCAAGGGAAAAATGGGTGTTATATTCACGCCTCTTTTGGTACCTCCCACACAAAGGTACCTTTTTGCACCAAAAGTTAACAGCTTATAACATTAAAACCAGTGTATAAAAATACTTGAAATTTTGTACAGTGTAATGTTTTTATAGTGTCTATAGCGCTGTGAAAAATGGGCGTTAGTGCCACCCCCCTTTTTGTACCTCCCACACAAAATGCCCAAATCATACCACAATTTAACGTCTCATAACGTTTATACCAGCGCACATAAATGCTTATGTATAAGTCGGCACAGTGCAATGAATTTAAAGTATCTAATGTTCCGCAAAAAAGGTGTATTTGATAAACCCCTTCTGGTACCTCCCACACAAATTGACAGAATAATTCGAGTAATATTCAATATTACATTACTCGCAAAGTGAGGGTATACCTTAGTCGGTTTACCCGACTGAAACTTTCTTACTTGTTTTATACACTGTTATTAATGTTATAAGCTGTTAACTTTTGGTGCAAAATGGTGCATTTGTGTGGGAGGTACCAAAAGGGACGTGGCGACTTCGCCCATTTTCCTCGAGCTGATAGCGACTAATAAGCTAATACTATGTGTGGAATTTCAGAAGATTTGAATTATTAAAGAATCAATATTTCACAACATGTTAACCCTTTGTAGGGGAGGTACTAGAAAGAGTGGACCAATATGGCCCATCTTCGAACTTAGCCGGAGATAGAAAAAAATATTACCACATACCAAATTTGAGGTCAATCGGTTATTCCTTCGAGAGTTATCGTGCGCACCAGCCAGCTGACAGACAGACGGACGTACATTGCTCATTCGACTTAAAATGACCCAAAAAGGATTTCCTGCGAACATACTTGGGGTCTTAGGTCACTCCTTCGACGTGTTACACTTTTTTCCGTAGCAAATGATATATACCCTCGTCACCCTAAAGTGAGGGTATACAAATAGTGCTTATAAAATGCATTAAACACGTAGAATTTTTTTTTTGAAAATATTAATTTTTGCCATTTTTTTTTCGTTTAAAGACATCCGAATGTCGCGATCTCGATCCTAGAAATACCCATATACGTTGTAGTTGGAATTCAGTTAAATAATTTAAAGAAAGAATTATAAATTCAAATTAGATTATTAATAATATCATTATTTAGTTAGTCGTTATTTATTTACCGAAAGTAATGCTGGCGATAATGAGAATCATTACCTGGTAATGCATGGGGTAACGACATTTACTTACCAAGATTTTGATAGGTTATATTTTTGTACTTGATTATTAAACGATTTGTCTATGAATCGCGAGGTAGGCCAGTGATTGTGATGCTAAACTACGAAACCATGAGGTCGCGAGTTCAATCCCAACTCCCAGCAAATGAAATTATTCGTCATATGATGACAACATCAATAACTACTCTTTTCCCAATGTTACGCTCTTCTCTCTTTCTCACCACATTCCACCACTGATGGTGGTGAACAAGAAACAGCAACTCGGAAATATCCACTACCACAGAAACACACTCGTAAAATTATTTCTTTTGTCCACGCTTACTTTTGTAATTGTAAGCATGGGGGTAAGTGGTTATTTTTCAGATGCTTGTATGCTTGAGAGGAAGCACTTTCCTCCAAAGACATGTACGTGTAAAAAAAAATTCGAAGGGAGGCCAAACAATAAGCAGTTACTAGTTTTGAATTTAGACTACCCGTCAGGTTATTTGGTAATGGGAAACTTTTCTGGGTGAAATTCCCCCCATCTTTATGGAGGAACTACAACAGATAATTAATAGACTCTTGTCAAAATAAAATACAAACTGCAAAGTTTCAGCTTAATTGCTAAAAAAAATGATTTTTATGTCTCATGTATATGTATATACTAGCTGGACCCGGTCCACTTCGTTGCCCCAGATTTCCGTTTCCGCCCATTTTTCGACCAATTACTCGGACTACCACCAGATACATATGCACAAAATTATAGCACTCTCGCTAACAAATTGTGCAAGATATCTCAATTATAAAATTTAGCTTATGTCGGCGGGGCCACTCCCATTGGTCTGATTCCGCACATGTTTGAAAAAACCACGTAGACGACCGCCAGATATATATGCAAACATTTACAGCACTATCGCTAAGAAATTGTTCAAGGTATGTCAATTTCAAAATTTGGTTTACATGGGTGGTGCCACTCCCATTGGTCGAATCCCGACCATTTTTGGACCAATCACGAAGACTACAACCAGATACATGTGCAGAAAATAACAGCACTCTCGCTAATAAATTAGGCAGTATATTTAAGTTTTAAAATTTGGCTTATATGGCGGGGCCACGCCCATTGTTCCGATCCCGTCCATTTTCGGACCAATCACGTAGACTACCAGCAGATACATGTTCACAAAATTACAGCACTCTCGCTAAAAAATTGTGCAAGATATCTCAGTTTCAAAATTTGGCTTATATGGGCGGGGGCCATGCCCATTAGTCCGATCCCTCCCATTTTTGACCAATCACGTAGACTATCACCAGAAACATATACGCAAAATTCCACCTCTCTCGCCAACATATTGTGCAAGATAACACATTTTTTTAATTTGCCTTTTTTGTGTGGCACCGCCCAGCCCATTGGTCTGATCCCGCCCATTTTTGGACCAATCCAGATACATATGTACAACATTATAGCACTCTAGCTAAAAAATTGTACAATTTGAAAATTTGGCTTATATAGGTGGGGCCACGCCCACTTGGTACATCGAAAATCTGCGTAAATTGAAAAAATCAAGCGCTGAAAGGTTTACAATAAGTTTTAAATGCTTGAAATTCTTGAAAAGGAAAATTAAGCCTAATATGGCTTAAAGTAAGAAAAAAAGCTTACTTTAATCTCTGAGAGACAGAACAATTATAGAGCACAATCAATTTACCCTCTCAACCACTCTCATTCAAGTGGTTGATTTTGGCTGACGCAACATCAAACACACACGCATATAAATCGTCGAGATGTATATGTATACACATTTGTGCGCAACCATATCCAATTTGTTTCTCGTTCAAGCAGTGTTTGCAAATACATTACTTGGCGTGATTTTTATACCCTACACCTCACTGTGGTACAGGGTATTATAAGTTTGTTTCACGGCAGATTTTTGTGAAAATAACACAGCTAGACCCACCTTAAAGTATACCGATCGACTCAGAATCACTAGCTGAGTCGATTTAAGCATGTCCGTCCGTCTGTCCATGTAAAGTTGTTCGTCGACTACAGGTCGCAATTTCACTCCGATCGTTCTGAAATTTTGCAGTTTAGAGTATTTCGCAGCTGTTAAGATCGCTATTGAATTTGGTTGAAATCAGTTCAGATTTAGATATAGCTCCCATATATATCTTTCGTCCGATTTGGCCCTTTAGTCCTATAGAAGCTGCATTTTACATCCAATCGTTTTGAAATTTAGAATGGTAGAGTTTCTTGATCCATGAACCAACATTGCCGAATTTGAAGAAAATCGGTTAAGATTTAGCTATAGCTCCCATATATATGTTTCATCCGATTTGGCTCTTTGATCCAAACGTTTTTATACCCTACACCACACTGTGGTACAGGGTATTATTCAGTTAAAATTGTCCCAAAAGTAAATTTATGTAAACAATTTATACATGAATTACCAAATTTATATATCAGAGTTATTCAATATTACGAGAGTGGTGTAGGGTATTATATAGTCGGCCCCGCCCGACTTTAGCCTTTCCTTATTGGTTTTATTTTAGTTCTTTTGAAGTGGTTAATAATTCTTGTTCGTTTCGTTGATGCTATTCTTTATATGTTTCATATTTAAAACGAATAAATGCAGCAAAACTTTTACATTTTCTGGCAAGCATTTGTATTTTGACAGACCAGTTTAAAAATTGCATTATTTGCAATACAGTTGCAAAAATGGTATAATTAATATAAATGGTATATAGGTATAAAACGAACGAAAGCACAATAAATCTAGTATGATCAGGCTTAAAACAAGAACTGATCTGGTTTAAATCAAGTATTTGTTAGGCTTAAATCAAGAACTGGTCAGGGTTAAATCAAGTATTATCAGGCAAGTATTGGGCAGGATTGATTCAATCAAAAATTTCTTCATTGAAGCCCCTTTCCCACTCAAATCAATCCGGTAAAATTCTTATATCAATCGCTTTATGCTTGAAATAAGAATTGTTCGGCTTAAAATCAAGCCTAATCAGGATTAATAAGCGCTAAGATTAAGAATTCAGGGCTTAAAATACGTACTTGATTCAAGTATTTTGTACTTGGTTTCAGAAAATCCGTACTTAACGTACTTTTGACACCGCTACGGCTTGATTCAAATACGGATTACTCAATTTTTTCTTTCTGTGTATATATATCACCTTAGAGAGGAGGGTATATATCATTTGCTACGAACAAAAAGTGTAACAAATCTAAGGAGTGACCTAAGACCCTAAGTATGTTCGGCGGTTATCCGTTTTGGGCCATTTTAAGTCGAATGAGCAATGTCCGTCCGTCTGCCTGTCTGTCTGCTGGCTGGTGCGCACGATTACTCTCGAAAGGAGTAACCGATTGACTTCAAATTTGGTACGTGGTAATATTTTCTTTTGTCTCCAGGTTCGAAGATGGGCCATGTTGGTCCACTCATTCTTGTACCTCCCCCACATACACTCAGAAAAATGACAATCGTTTATTTAAGTAAAATCTATATCTCAGTTTAGTTCAAGATTTTTACTCATGTTTAGTTAAATTTTGCTCAAAACTGGGAAATTTTACTTTCAATGAGTAAATTGAACTAAATTCAAAGATATAGAAAATTGGTTACATACTCGGAAATGGGATATGATTTTACTTACTTAAAATTCCATCGACCAAGTAATAATTTCCTACTATTTGGTAAATTTTAACTTTTACCGAGGAAGGATTTCCTAGCGTCGAAGACACATTTACTACTCCTCGAAAATAAATCATTTTAGGAAATTTTTACTAGAAATATCCGAATTTCCTTAGTTCTAGTTCATGTTTTTCTGAAATTTATAATACTGTTTTCAAATAATCCTTGAATATTCGTTAAGCAAAAAATTCCCGTTCGTTTCAAGAGATTCTTTCCTTAACTGCTCAAATATCATTTCAAACAGCAGCTGCGAAGTTAAGTAATTTAACTTCGCAGCAAATATATAGGATTATATGTGAAATACTTAAGACATACGATTGAGACATTGAATGAGAATTCTGTTTGTTTCAGGTTTTTTGAATTTGTTTCAAATACATTGGAGCAAAATATTTATTGGAAAATTCCCGAGAATATTTTGCTGAATTATATTAGTAGTAATGAACTAAAATTTAGTTTACTTCTACAAGCTGCATGTTCAAAAATTACTCATTTATAGTTAAACGTTTCTTACATTTTAGTTTAATTTTCGTATATTCAAGTAAAATTGAACTTGATTTGAGGAATTATTTTACTTCCATTTAGTAAAAATGTAACTTAATCTTAGTAAAAAAATTACTTGATTTTAGTTAAAATTGTCTTTATTTTTAGTAAAAATTTCCTGATTTCAAGTAAAAATTTACCTGATTTTATTAAAAATTTAACTAGATTTTTTCCAAATTTCATGTAAATTTTTACTTAAACTGAGTTAATTTTTCCTTAATATGAGTTCAATTGAACTAGATATAAAGGAATATTTACTAAATTCAAGTTAGTATTAACTAAAACGAAGTTCAAAACATTTGCTAATATTAAGGACAAATGTGAACTTGATTTGGGAAAAAATTGCTTTAGCGCCATATGAAGTTTAATTTTCCTGAAGTTTAGTTCATTTTAACTTATCTTTGGGTTCATTTTTTTCTGAGTGTAGGGTTAACATTTAGTGAAATATTGATTGTTTAATAACTTCTATGCTACTTATTTGAATCCTCTGAAATTCTACACATCGTATTAGTTTATTAGTCACTATTACCTCGAGAAAAATGGGCGAAGTGTCCACGCTACTTTTGGTACTTCCCACACAAATGGATAATTTTGAACCAAAAGTTAATAGCTTATAACTTTATTACCGGTGAAGGTAATACAGTTATAATTTCGTAATTTTTTGGGATTTTATCGCCAAGATTTTTTATGCGAAATTAGCAGAGGGTGCAGCGGGAATTTTTAAAATGTCGCAACATGATGTGGTGACATTTTCAAAAACCAAATCACCATAAGTATTCTTGTTATTCCCTTGCAGCGAAGTGCGTTCCATATGGCTCAATGGTTTAGAGTGCCGAACCCCTTCTCAAAGTCTACGAATATCAGAAATAATTGTGATCTCAATTCAACTGTGTGTTCTGTGATTATGCGTATACTATTGATATGATCAGTTCCAGATTTGTGAGGACGAAAGCCAGCGTGTTCATTGCGAATGTCCTTGGCAAGAGCATAATCTTATTCACAATGCTAAGGAGAGTGATGGCTATCCACGACATTGTTGGATGTACACATCTCCGTGAATAATTCGCCATTTTCGGACATTCGTCCTAGTGCATGGATGCCCATGGTGCTCTCCCTGTTGCTGTTGTTTGGGCCTAGTTGCGCGTTGAAGTCGCCCATTACTAGCACAATATCTCCGCGATTTATACCAGACATCACATTTGAGAGTCTGCTGTAAAAGTCGTCCTTCATTGATGGGTCTGATGTTCGGTTGGTGCGTAGCATTGCACACACGTCATGTTTCTGGCTTTCGTTCGAAATCTAGCCGTTATATTTCTATCGGAGTGTAGTTTCAAATCAATCAGAGTATCGGAGCTGGCTCGGTGGTTTCCCTAAGTAGATAACGGTGTATCGTGTCCGCTGTTTAAAGCTGAAGGTGAAAGGGGACAACCTCGACCATTTTTTTCAAGCTGATTGCGACAGATAAAATAAAGGTTGTTTCTTTTACAAATTTACAACTATGAGGTGGTAACACTGTTTTATTTGGCAACCGACTTAACAGTTGATCGTTGCTTTTTGTTCAGTTTGGTTTAAGATAGATATACACGAGAGCAACGCTTGCAAATTGTTGAAATTTCACGAATAATAATTTAAAAAATATTGAACATTTGCAGGGATAAAAGCATCATCAAAGTGATGAATACCTACTTTGGCCTGATGAAACTTTTCTTCGTTTTTTAACCTACAACAGATTTTATTGGTTTGATGTAGAATGCGTATTTACGAGTATACCAAGATTACATCAAACAGAAGAAATTATACGATCAGTTTATCAAAGTATTCTTTCAATTAATATAATTATTTACCTTTAGTTAGGCATTAATTGTGCTTTTTTGTATTATATATACAGTTTATATAGCAGACCACTCCTTATTTCTGGCAATATTTCGATTTACATATATGCTTTACACTGAAACAGCGATTCATTCTGACAGAACGACTTATCATCATGTAAACATAAAATCGTTGAGAACTATATCCATATACGCTCATACATTCGTGCAACAGAAAATAATTTTTGAGAAAAAAAATTAAAAAGTCATCACACTATTGTCCATACTTATTGCTTTTTTGGTTAAGAAACATACATAAGTAAGAAGTATTTGAAGTGTGATGCGAGTGCGTTAGACTTTCAAGCAGAATGTCGTGAGTTTTTAAACTCTTTAACTCTAAAAAAACACCCTCTATTATTATGTGTAAAATCACAGAATATTCCATGTATAAAATTAGTAGATATTTCACAAAATATAAACCCTTTGTGGTAGAAGTACTAGAAGGATTGGAGTTCACATTTTCGAACCTTGCCTGAGATAGAACAAATATTACCAAATACAAAATTTGAAGCCTATTTATTACGGTTATTGGTATTGGTAACGGACGGACTATGCGCAAATGACAAACATAATTAGGGTCTTAGATCACTCTTTCGATGTGTTAGGTTAGCTGAGGATGGCTCCCGACTCAGCAAAAGTGAAGCGTCCATAGAGACCATATTTGATCCATTGTGATTACTCATTATTACTTCTTCTTCATACTCTGATGCCTTAATGGAATGTAAAAGTGTTTAAGTTCTGCCAACTCCTGTAGAAATAATTTGTTTCATATATACCCATACGATATACAATACCCTCCTCCACTAAAGTGAGGATATAAACTGATTTCGAGGGCCTTGTGTTGGACATTTCCTTTGGACTACAACATTTTCAAAAGTAAAAGAATTAAAAGAACAACAAACATATGCGGGAAGAAAACAAACCATCACAACACATGATCTCATACCAAATTGTGCTTAAGCACTCATTTGCGTGCTCTTTGGTGTCTCTGGGATCAATTTTTGTTTTGCGCAAAAGCAGCGGGCTTTGCCAGGAATATATGGGGTTGTCGCTGATGTGTTGTTGAGCATAAATTAGCATTGCACATATTGCATGAAGCATGCTCATCAACAGTTCGATTAATAAGATGGCCATTGTTTTAACAATAACACTGCTGGATCTGAACATTTTGTAGACTTGAAATTTCATTAACCCATATACTCCAATCAGAAGTCTTAGGACAGTTTCAAAATAATTGCAAATTTTTTAATTAATTTATTTTCTTTCCGATATTTCGACTAACGTCGGTAGTCTTCTTCAGGGAAATACAAAATCACAATTTTAAAAAACTATACATAAATTACAATATTATCTTATATTTACTTTGAAATTAAAAATTATTAAAAAGTTCGTCCGTTCTATGTGAGCTAACTTGACAACTAATGTTTATTTCGTCCGTGATTGTTTATAATGTATCGATACATTTGGGAGCATCTATCTGTGTCAGTTTTGTAATTGAGTCTTTTCTCTGAGGGAACGTCAGTGATGTAAAGCAATCGGCTACAATACTTGGACTCAATAATAATAAAACAAGGAAACAAACTAAAAATGGATTGGTATCAGAAAACTACGGCATCAGGACGACTAATTAATTTTTATTCTAAGCACCCAAGAAGGACAAAAATAAATACCGCGACGAATTTCATTGCTAGAGTATTAGCAATAAGTGACGAAGGGTATCATGAACAAAATAAGCAGAAAATAAGAGACATTTTAAATATGAACGAATTTCCACAGAAGACAATCAATAATCTTCTAAAACGAGCAAATAAAACGAAAAACATTGAGAGAGATATAAAAATGTATAAATCGGTCACTTTTATACCTGGACTAGCAGAAAGATTTAAGAATTCAGACATGTATGATAAACGAAAGATTGAACTAGCATATAAGACACAGAATATGACAAACCACTTATTTAGCAATACAAAATCAACCGTAGCAAAAGAAGACAAATCTAATCTAGTATATAAAATAATGTGTAATGGTGACGAGTCCGACATATGCCAGAAGGTATATGTCGGTACAACTAAATCAAAATTAAAGACAAGACTTTCATCACACAAATCAGACCAGAAAGCCATCGACAAACCTCTAGAGCAAAAAACAGCTCTTGCGGCCCACTGTACTCTTACCGGACACAAACCAAACTTTGACAATGTGGATGTATTAGTGGAAGAGAGAAATCCATTTAGACGATATACTCTAGAGATGCTTTACATCACTGACGTTCCCTCAGAGAAAAGACTCAATTACAAAACTGACACAGATAGATGCTCCCAAATGTATCGATACATTATAAACAAACACGGACGAAATAAACATTAGTTGTCAAGTTAGCTAACATAGAACGGACGAACTTTTTAATAATTTTTAATTTCAAAGAAAATATAAGATAATATTGTAATTTATGTATAGTTTTTTAAAATTGTGATTTTGTATTTCCCTGAAGAAGACTAACGACGTTAGTCGAATTATCGGAAAGAAAATAAATTAATTAAAAAACCCTATAAACACATTTTTTAATTAAAAACCAGTAAGGAAAGGCTAAAGTCGGGCGGTGCCGACTATATAATACCCTACACCACTCTCGTAATATTGAATAACTCTGATATATAAATTTTGTAATTCATGTATAAATTGTTTACATAAATTTACTTTTGGGACATTTTATACTTAAATAATACCCTGTACCACAGTGTGGTGTAGGGTATAAAAACGATTGGATCTAAAGAGCCAAATCGGATGAAACATATATATGGGAGCTATAGCTAAATCTTTACCGATTTTCTTCAAATTCGGCAGTGTTGGTTCATGGATCAAGAAACTCTACCATTCTAAATTTCAAAATGATTGGATGTAAAATACAGCTTCTACAGGACTAAAGGGCCAAATCGGACGAAACATGTATATGGGAGCTATAGCTAAATCTTAATCGATTTTCTTCAAATTCGGTAGTGTTGGTTCATGGATCAAGAAACTCTTCCATTCTAAATTTCAAAATGATTGGATGTAAAATACAGCTTATACAGGACTAAAGAGCAAAATCGGACGAAACATATATATGGGAGCTATAGCTAAATCTTAACCGATTTTCTTCAAATTCGGCAATGTTGGTTCATGGATCAAGAAACTCTACCATTCTAAATTTCAAAACGATTGGATGTAAAATACAGCTTTTATAGGACTAAATGGCCAAATCGGACGAAACATATATATGGGAGGTATAGCTAAATCTTAACCGATTTTCTTCAAATTCGGTAGTGTTGGTTCATGGATCAAGAAACTCTACCATTCTAAATTTCAAAATGATTGGATGTAAAATACAGCTTATACAGGACTAAAGAGCAAAATAGGACGAAACATATATATGGGAGCTATAGCTAAATCTTAACCGATTTTCTTCAAATTCGGCAATGTTGGTTCATGGATCAAGAAACTCTACCATTCTAAATTTCAAAACCATTGGATGTAAAATACAGCTTCTATAGGACTAAAGGGCCAAATCGGACTTAAGATATATATGGGAGCTATATCTAAATCTGAACCGATTTCAACCAAATTCAATAGCGATCTTAAGAGCCACGAAATACTCTAAACTGCAAAATTTCAGAACGATCGGAGTGAAATTGCGACCTGTAGTCGACGAACAACTTTACATGGACAGACGGACAGACGGACGGACGAAACATATATATGGGAGCTATAGCTACATCTTAACCGATTTTCTTCAAATTCGGCAGTGTTGGTTCATGGATCAAGAAACTCTACCATTCTAAATTTCAAAACGATTGGATGTAAAATACAGCTTTTATATGACTAAATGGCCAAATCGGACGAAACATATATATGGGAGGTATAGCTAAATCTTAACCGATTTTCTTCAAATTCGGCAATGTTGGTTCATGGATCAAGAAACTCTGCCATTCTAAATTTCAAAACGATCGGATGTAAAATACAGCTTCTATAGGACTAAAGGGCCAAATCGGACGAAACATATATATGGGAGCTATAGCTAAATCTTAACCGATTTTCTTCAAATTCGCCAATGTTGGTTCATGGATCAAGAAACTCTACCATTCTAAATTTCAAAACCATTGGATGTAAAATACAGCTTCTATAGGACTAAAGGGCCAAATCGGACTTAAGATATATATGGGAGCTATATCTAAATCTGAACCGATTTCAACCAAATTCAATAGCGATATTAACAGCCGCGAAATACTCTAAACTGCAAAATTTCAGAACGATCGGAGTGAAATTGCGACCTGTAGTCGACGAACAACTTTACATGGACAGACGGACGGACGGACAGACATCGTTATATCGACTCAGCTAGTAATTCTGAGTCGATCGGTATACTTTAAGGTGGGTTTGCCGTGAAACAAACTTATAATACCCTGTACCACAGTGTGGTGTAGGGTATAAAGACCTTAAGCCGAACAATATCAAAAAAATAAAATCTCAACAGGTCAACTATAACCAACAATAATAATTGCAAATTATTTTTACAAACAAAGCATATCCACAAATAAAATCCATTGTAGGAGTCCAATATTCGACAAAATGAATGCAAATTTAATTACGAACAAGTGACACTGGATTATTACATTCCAAATCAATCCTGCTAAAATTTTCACAAAATAATCATCAAAATACATTCAGCAAAAAATTTTCGAAAAAAAAAATATTTAGTGAGATATATAGAAGTATCATAAATTCGTAAAACATTTAAAAAAATGTTTGGCATATTTCCTAAAATTTATAATCATGCAAATACAGGGGTTAAATTATACGATTTATATCAATCTTTTTTTGCCTTTCATCTCCGGATGTTTTTGTTTTGAATCACGCCTTTAACACCCGAATGAGTTGCAGCAACAAAAACGCAAATTGTTTCTTTGGTGGCCGAAACAAATGAGCAAATAATTTTAAGACTTTTTTCCTCTGTCAACTGGAATACCATCAAGAGCTGCATTCGTAATTATTTTAATACATTAACAGTGGTAATGCGAAGCTATCTTTTTTGGGGGTAAAATGCAATCTCTCATGCGTGATGCAAATTATTGTACATACTTTATATAATCGTAATGTCATACATAATTATTTATGCATATAAATACATATTAAAGGAATATTAGACTGGGTATAAAAGAAATCATTTGGTCGCGAATATATCAATTAAAATTCATCCTTAGTGGTTATACTATAAAAGTACTTGCAAAAAATACTTATACTTACTTAAGTGTATATTTGAACTGATTTATTATGAAATCCGCAAGGAAAGGCTAAATTTGGGTGAGTCGACTTTGTTAGTACTTACGCCACTACGGTGATGCCCATTTCTCCTAGACAAGCTATATTTATATAATGCGATTTCTATATGAAGGTGATAATCATACATAGACAGATGTGTCCCAAACGAAGGGCTTTTGTGATATTTTACAACAACCTATCGGAGCAGAATTAGAAGAAATATTGTCACGTCTTATCAATATAGTTTTTGTTATGATAAAAAATTTCACTTCATAGCGCTTAGACTCAATATCGGGATGTAGCTAGATACGTGGATTATATATAACTCAGGACCGACTTTCTTGAAATTAGACAATATTCATGTTTGGTTCACAAAACTGATACCTGTTAACTTTTATAAAGATTTGCTGAGAAATACAGATTTTATGGTGCTTACACGCTGAAAAAAATCGCTTCTGTAATATATTGTCCCAAAAAAAAATCTGCTTGAAATATATAAATATTTAGTGTACTCTCCAAATATGCTATACTAGCTGTCGCGGCTTACTTCGTTCCGCCCAAATTAGTTAAGGTAATGCAAATAATAATACGAACATGATCATGATGTTTGCAGTAATTCGTTGTATTGTGTATCGGTGTACATCTACGGGAACTCACGTCGTACTGATCAGTATTTTATTAAAAGTATAAACTAAAAACTTCAAGACGATTGGTGCAATAGTTTTTCAGATTTCCTTTTCAGTATTGGATTCATCATATTCATAACTCGAAATATTATATTTGCGGATGGAAGGAACCACACTCGTGAAAATGTTGGACATGGTGTTGGCAAATCGTTAATTTTCCTAAATAGTCTCCTTCCTTTTAGGTTAGGGTGGCTGCCGTATTTTTTTATACAAGCTCACATAGACCAGTTTAGGTCCCTAGTGTTACCACGGGCTGAAATATGATATACAAATTTATCGATAGTACGAATATCGGTTCCGGAACCTAGAAAGGCCGACCCCAGAATGTCCAGTCGTCGTTTGCTAGCGGGGCAGTCGCATAGCAAGTGCTCAATGCTCTCCACTTCTTCCTCATCTCCACAGCTTCTGCAGAAGTCATTAGAGTCAATACCCAATCTTTTGGCGTGTTCGCCGATCAAGCAGTGTTCCGTCAGAGCTGATACTAACGTAGACAATCTTTGCCTCTCTAGTGCGAGGAGATATTTTGATCTTCTCAGGTCATACCTTGGCCAGATTTGTCTAGCTAACCTGCAGGTGCCGATTTCTGCCCATTTTTCGTTGCCTCTTGCCTAAGCTAAAGCTTGCATGTGGATAGTGGCGCACCAATATATGCAAATTCTTCGAGAATTTGTAATGTCGTCCCTTTCCTAGCAAGTTCATCGGCTTTGCAGTTCCCCGGGATATCCCTATGCCCAGGCACCCATATGAGGTGTATATTAAACTGCTCAGCCATCTCGTTAAGAGATCTGCGGCAGTCGAGGGCTGTTTGTGAATTTAGGGATGTTGCCTCCAGAGAATTGATGGCTGTCCGAGTAAATGACAACGCCAGTGTTGGTTACTATGTTGATACTCAGCCAATTGGCTACTTCCCATATTGCCATTATTTCGGCTTGATAGACACTGCAGGTATCTGGTAGTCTGTGAACTATATCCAAACTAAGCTCTGCACAGTGTACTCCGAAGCCAACCTTTTCATCAAGCTTCGAACCATCCGTGTAAAAGTGGAGATGGTTTCTATTACCTGGTATTCTTCCAACCCATTCATCTCTGGCGGGTATCATAGTGATGTAATTTCTCTCGAAGGTGTACACAGTTGGTATATAGTCCACTCCGTCGGTTACTATAGCACTACATTTTGACCGTATTTTGTGTACCTCCACAATGATAGGCAGTTTAATCTTATTGCCGCTTTGGTTGCAACTTCTCTCGCCACAATATTAATCGGCAGTATATGGAGTAGGGCTTGTAGAGACTCGGTCGCTGAAGTCCTTAAGGCTCCGCTTATGCTCAGGCAGGCTGTTCTCTTAACCTTTGTTAGTAGGTTGGTGATGGTTAGTTTGTCAGTTACCGTCCACCATACCACAATGCCATATAACAGTATAGGACGAACTACTGCTATATATATCCAGTGGACGATTATAGGAGAGAGGCCCCCACCGTGACCCTACAGCCTTTTTGCAGGAATAGAAGGCGACGTTGGCCTTCCTTACACGTTCCAATACGTTAAGTCTAAAGAACAATTTTCTATCTAGAATTATTCCTAAAAATTTTGCACTTTCAGAAAAGACTAGTTCTGTTCCATTTATCCGAGGTGGAGGGTCCACATGTGGGACTTTATTCATCCCAGTAAAGAGAACCAATTCTGTCTTGTTTGGGTTTACGCCCAAACCGCTGCTTCTGGCCCATCTATCTAGGAGGATTTCATTCACCGCTAGGTTCCAAATTAGTGGAGACAGTACTCCTCCTTGTGGGATCCCTCTGTTTACAAACCTTGTTAGAGTTGTGGACCCAAGACATGCTGTTATGCGTCTTCTGTTGAGCAGTCTTTGAATTAGTCTAATCGAACTAGAGTTAACTTTTAGATGTGACAGTGCCGCAAGACAGTACTCCTCCTTGTGGGATCCCTCTGTTTACAAACCTTGTTAGAGTTGTGGACCCAAGACATGCTGTTATGCGTCTTCTGTTGAGCAGTCTTTGAATTAGTCTAATCGAACTAGAGTTAACTTTTAGATGTGACAGTGCCGCAATTACTGCATCTGATTGAATGTTGTTAAAAGCCCCTTCTATGTCAAGAAATGCCACCATGGTGAATTCCTTGAAATGCTGGATTCGATAGAGCTCACAAGTTCGTGCAGGGCTGATTCTGTAGACTTCCCCTTATTGTAAGCATGTTGGTTCACCGACAGGAGTTTTGTATCCAGGTTTTCCCTAACGAAATAATCTAAAAGTCTTTCCAGACCTTTCAATAGGAAGGAGGATAGGCTAATTGGTCTGAAGTATTTTGGCCTAGTGTGTGTGCTTTAGGTATGAATACCACTTTGGTGTCCCTCCATCGATTCCGGATATATGAAAGCCTGATGCAGCCTACATAAATTTTCTCCAGTCAGGGGATAATGTACTTCAACATTTTCTGCATTTCTGCTGGAGTGATGCCGTCTGGTCCAGGTGACTTGAAGGGCTCAAAGCTATTAATAGCCCAGCTTATTCCGGATCTGTCAGTCAACAAGCTAGCGACGCTTGCAGTCCACTCGAACTCTTGTTGGTCCTGCTTATCCTCTGGGTCTGTAGGAGAGTTCCCCGAGAAATGTGTGTCGAGCAGTACATTGAGCGACTGCTCGCTGTTTTTGGTAATAAAGTCAAAAAGCGAATCACCCCTATTGTTTACATCAGTACTACCCCAGATGGTATGATGAGCGTTCGTGTCTGCGCCAACAATCAGCTCGTCAGACGTTGCTTCTTCTACTACTTCCCTGAATAGAGCAGTCGGTACTACAGCTTCATAAGGCAAGTAACTGTAGACCACCCAATATATGCGATTACCGATCTCCAGACTAGCAGATGTTTGGTCTTTACCACTTAAATTAGCCAGGAGAAAGATACTTAGATCTTTCCTGGCCAAAATGCAGGTTCTTGGAGTGCCTTCACAGTTGGCCACAAGCAGTTTAAAGTTGGGTGTCCTGATACCGCACACCCTTCCTCCCACTGCGTAGGGCTCCTGTATCAGGACGATGTCTACTGCACCTGTGGACAGGCGCAGCAATAGAGCCGCTGAGGCTGCTTTAGCGTGATGGAGGTTAATCTGTAGAATTCTTATCATCATTGGTAATTGACAGATTAACATCCACCCCGACAAGGGTGTTATCGAACTCTTCGTCCGTATCATCGAGAAGCGTGTCCCCGCTAGATGCGTCAAAGAGTCCGGAGACTCCCCTCAGCCCCTCTGTGTCAGAAGTAGAGCTTTCGTCCTCAGAGAAGGTCGTTACAGATCTTCTGTTAGAGTTGGAGTCACCAGAAATAATGGGCGTGGGTACCTCCGCACTTCCAGAAAGCCGTGTATCAACCATGGTGGACGACTCACCTTCCGCAGTGGGAGCTATGTCCTGCTTGTATACCTTTAAGACTATAGTCTCGAAGCCATATTGTAGGGTTGCACTTGCACGTTGTATATGGGAGGTGGATTCAGCGTTAAGGATCAAATTGACCTGCCGCTTTTTTCCATCCGTCTCACCCACCTTGCTGATTCTCCAATTATGGGCGGGCAGACCAGGATTGCAATCTTTTATTATTTCTAATATGTCAGCTGGGTTGGAGGGCTCTTCTTCTGAGCAGCCTTATACAGATCTACTGATCTGGCATCACCGAAATATAAGAGCTGGCATCTCCCCTGATGCCATCCTGCATCGTTGCAGATTGGTGGTTTGCCCGGCATTTCTCTGCGGACATCGAGGTAATGAGCCATAATGGCTGGCTCCATTTGTCCTTGAGGATGGATCCATCCTCACTACTTCTGTCTATAACGGCCATCACTAGACTCTCCTTCGCCACTTCATTGAAGGGCTTGGTGAGTGTCCTGTTGATGGCGACATTAGGGCCTCTTGCCTTTTTCGAAGGCGGGGGTTCATCAGGTGATCGAATTCTTTTGACTTTATTAGCCGTTAACACAGCTGAATTTGTTGCTCTTTCAGCCGGCTGATTGGCCTTAGAAGCATCTATGACGCCTATAGCCCAGGTAAGTGACTCTTTTTGTTTTTCTGTAAGAGCCGAAACCCCAACAGCCTCCAACTTTGTCAAAACTCTGAGCGCTATCCGGTGCTCATTGTGCTTCCATTTTGACGGTCGGACATGACGTTTTCCCCTCACCGTACCACCTGTTGTGAGTACTGTGGGAAATTATCACCATTTTTGGTGTGGTCGGCTTTGGCCAAGACCAACGGACGGACAGTAGAACGATTGGGGAACC
The DNA here is from genome assembly GCA_963930755.1 of Eudasyphora cyanicolor. Classification (NCBI taxonomy): domain Eukaryota; kingdom Metazoa; phylum Arthropoda; class Insecta; order Diptera; family Muscidae; genus Eudasyphora; species Eudasyphora cyanicolor. The sequence goes on along the minus strand of OZ005735.1, from coordinate 69,805,746 downwards.
CCGCTCCATCGGAACGCGAAGGCATCCCCGTCAACGAATTTATTAATTTTTTTTGTCTGTATTAGCCCGTAATAGGTACTACGATGTAGGCCTTCCAGACTTTGTACAGTTTTTTTGCGATTGCGTAATAGGTACTACGTAATAGATTTTAACTATCCGCTCTGTGCTAAACACGTCCGTTCAATACGACTGATCAGCATCGACTCAGTCTCCTTCCTTGGGCCAATACGAATTTTTCAAGGCCAGAATCGTGAAAAACTACAGACTCGTTCTCGATTTAAGATATTGTGTTCGCTGTGACACGGCCATTTGACCAATCCTAAAGTTTCCTCGATTAAATCGAAAGATTCGTCCTCGAGTTATGAGGTTGTGATGGCCTTATCGCGTCGCTTTAAACAATCCTAAATTTTCTTCCAAGGTGTCCCCCATTGGCGTCAATACAAATCCATCATGTCCAAAATCGCGAAAATCGAACGATCCATTCTTGAGCTAAGAGGTTTTGATGGCCCTGTCGCACCGCTTTCAACAATCCTAAAATTTGTTCCATGATGTCCCTCCCTGGGTCAATACGAATCCATCAATCCCATATTTACAAATGTTTAGGTTTGTTTTTTTATAAAAAGCTTCTGAGAGAACTGACCACTGGCCAAAATCCGATTCTTTGAAAAGTCCCGTTTTTATACAACACTCGAGTCTATCCATATGCAAAATTTCAGCTTTATAGCTCTTACAGGAGACTCAGCGGCCAAGTGGTCAAAACTCACTTGGCGTAAAAGCACTTCCGTTGGAGATCAGTATATATGCACATCATTTTGTAGGCTCATAGTTCTTAAAATTCTTTTAAGTACTGAAAGAGTGGCAATTGCTTTGGTCACTGCAGTTTGACCTCAGAATGGACGATGAATATTTGTTGTCCAATCCCTTTTTTAATATTTATGTACATTTACATTTTTAGATTCTTAGCTCTTAAATAACTTTTAAAATCACTGAATAATAAATCGTTACTGCTACACTGACCACAGTCAGAGAGTTCAAAATTATATTTCGCGGTTATATTTGTCGTGTATAGTATGTACTTCATATTTACAAAGTTTTAGCATTTGGTGTTATAAGATGCTTCTGAAAAGACAAACACAATACTCAATTTTTTGATAGCGCTTGAACTGGCCACAGGGCAAAAAACAACTATGTGAAATGACCGTCGTTTATAAAACTCTCTGGTCTATGTTTGTGCAAAATTTAAGTTTTCTAGCTCTTACAGGAGCCACTGCGGTCAAGTGGTCAGCGCTTTTTTTTCACTTTTTATCCCCTCACCTTAGAGAGGAGGTTATATATCATTTGCCACGAACCAAAAGTGTAACATATCGAAGGAGTGACCTAAGACCCTAAGTATGTTCGGCGGATATCCTTTTTGGGTGATTTTAAGTCGAATGAGCAATGTCCGTCCGTCTGTGTATCTGTCTGCTGGCTGGTGAGCACGATAACTCTCGAAAGGAGTAACCGATTTACTTCAAATTTGGTATGCGAAAATATTTTTCTCTATCTCCGGCCAAGCTCGAAGATGGTCCACTCCTTCCAGTAAATTTTGTACAGTGTTATATTTTTATAGTACCTAAAGTCCAGAGAAAAGTGGGCGCTATTGGCACGCCCCTTTTGGTACCTCCCACACAAATGGACCATTTTGTACCAAAAGTTATCAGCCTGTAACATTAATACCAGTGCTCACAAATGCTTGACATTTTGTACAGTTTAATGGTTTTATATAGCTTGATCCATTTCGAGGTTACCCACTTTTTTAAAGAAAAAACGCAGAAAATTCAAATTGAATGGGGAATGTTTATTATCATTTGAAAGAACATTCTTTGGCATTTATTTTTTGAAGATAATGTCTATCAAATGTTGGCCGCGGCCACGTCCCAGGTGATCAATCCGTTGAGTCCAATTTTCGATGACTCGTTCGAGCATTTCGGTAACAGGCGATTGACACGCGTGATGTTTTGCTCCAAGGCCTGCATCGAAGCGGGTTTGTCCGCATAAACTTTAGACTTTACATATCCCTACAGGAAAAAGACTAACGGTGTGATATCACACGATCTTGACGGCCAATGAGCGGCCCAAGACGGGAAATTATCTGCTCAACGAAGTGTTCTCTCAATAAATCCATTAATTGATGCGATGTGTCGGAAGTGGCGCCGTCTTGTTGAAACCAAATGCTCATGAGCTTCAATTTCAGGCATCAAATAGTCGGTTATCATGGCACGATAACGGTCGCCATTGACGGGTACGTTCTCACCGGCATCATTTTTGAAGATATATGGACCGATGATTCCGGTACGTTGGATCGGGAATCGGTCAATGGCACAAAGATAGCTCTTAACGAGAGCTAAAATATTGCTCATGGGTGTCAAGGTCGTGGGTCGACTCCAAAGTGTTTTTTTGGATTTAAAAAAAATGGACTTAGCGCAATTGGCGAACGATTATTTTGATAATAAAACTGAAGAATTTGTAAACGTTGTTCAGGCGTAAGTCTTTCCATGATGAAATGCCAAACAACACTTAACAAAAATAACATGACACGACTCAACGTGATCTGTCAAAAAAAGGCTATTGAAAAAAGTATCTCTACTTTGATCACCCTATAGTACCTAAAATCTAGAGAAAAGTGGCCGTTATTGACACGCCCCTTTTGGTATCTTCCACACAAATGGACCATTAATACCAGTGCATATAAATTCTTTAAATTTTGAATTGTGTAATGCTTTTATAGTACCTAGAGTCCATCGAAAAGTGGACGTTACCGGCACCCCACACAAATGGTCCATTTTGTACCACAAGTTAACAAATTTTAATACCAGTGAATACAAATAATTGCAATTTTGTACGGTGTAATGCTGTTATAGTATCTAAAGTCCAGAGAAAAGTGGCCGTTATTGGCACGCCCCTTTTGGTACCTCCCACATAAATGGACCATTTAGTACTAAAAGTAAACAGCTTTCAACTTTAATACCAGTACATACATACATAAATGTTATTAAATGCAATTTAAGTTGATAATAATTTAATTAAAACAAAAAAAATAAATAAATGTACTAATAACAGGTGGCGCAAAAGTAACCTTTCGATGTTATGTTAGACGCGATTGGCGGTCAGCAGCTAACAGCTGATGCACCGTCTGGACTTTATACGGAAACATCTTCAAATCTTGTACCAAAATTCGCTGTAGAGACCGTCGACTGATACCCATTTGCGTGGCACGTCGTCTGGTCGATGTCGATGGCGCTTCCATGACATCCTCGGCTACAGCAGCAATATTCTCTGCAGAACGGCTGCTCCGGCTAAACGTCGCAGTGTTTCACCAGTAGGCGTTGGACGGCCAGGAAATCTGTGCCAAAGTCACCGACCGATTATTGGTCAAATAAATAGTCAGCAATATTCCGCGTTCTGGAACAGTGTAGCATAACATTGTTTATTAACGTGTATTTCGCATGTGTTTACTACACAAATGTCAAAACAGAACTGACATTAGGGGCCAATCGCAAAATTTATAGCATTTAGGAGGATTACTTTTGCGCCACCTTGTATTTTTTGGGACTCAAGGTGAGGGGATTCAGAAGTCGGTTTTCGCGACTGAACTTTCTTACTTGTTTTCAATTTTTTCCGATCGCGTCATAACTTGGTGCGGTTGCAGAAGTAGTACAGGTATGAGATATGCCAAAAATACAGCTTCTTAGCGTGATAGGTTACGAAGATACAGGGTGTCAAAGTTTGAAATTTTGACCATTATATCTCCTGACTACATGGACCGATTTGAATGAACCGTTGCTTGTATGACAGCTATTTAGAAACGCACAAAATTGACATTGATAATTGTTTGCAAATATGTATATAATTATCATACTTTTTTTCTCGCAAATTATTTTTTCCTCGCGATTTAAATTGGGTTAGGTTTGGTTAGTTTAGGTTGAAGAAAGGAGACGTTTAAACGTCTCATGTCCGTGGACATACACTTAAGCCAGTGGTTCGGCCTGTTGTGCGCTCCTTATTTATGATCTTTTTATACCTCACGAGTTACAGAAAATCGGTACTAGACACGCATTTTCTCAGTATCTTCCAGTCATATTCTCTGAGATGAGTCACGTCTGGCAATATGTCTGAACCGAAATATCGGGATCTTGCATGTGTGAAAGCTGGGCAATGAAACAGAAAATGTTCCATCTTTTCGATGTTTTCCCTGCATGCCATGCACTCGTCGTTTTCTGCTAGTCCTATGCTATGAAGATGTGCCAGTAAGCTTGAGTGTCCCGTTAGAACACTCAGCATCTTACTAATCTCGATCTTGTTTAGTTTCAGAAAACTTCTTGTTTTCCTTTCATTTGGGTCACCCCACAGTATCTTTGCAGTTCTCCTATTGTTGCGCTATTTCACACAGCTTTGTGAGCCATCACTGCCCAGTGCTTCAACTCATTGTTCATGGCTTCGAAAGGTTTCCAATTATCCAAGTTTATTACTCAAAGTTATCTGCCCTTTGAAGCCAAGCTATTTGCCGGTTCATTTCCAATCACTCCGTTGTGTCCTGGTACCCAGCAAATACAGTCTAACACAGTTCTGGATTTAACCCTTTCCGGTGTTATTGCTTTAATCGCCATTTGGCTATCTTCGTGATGGCTCAAACTTCTGCTTAAAATAAAAATCAGGTATTAATTATGTGATAAAAATGCTGATTTCAAGCTTTTTTGAAATTGAAGAGCGAACAAGTAAGAAAGTTTCAGTCGGGTAAACCGACTAAGGTATACCCTCACCTTGTGAGTAATGTTTCAATATTACATTATTACTCGAATTATTCTGTCAATTTGTGTGGGAGGTACCAGAAGGGGTTTATCAAATACACCTATTTTTCGCTGAACATTAGATACTTTAAATTCATTGCACTGTGCCGATTTATAAGCATTTATGTGCACTGGTAAAAACGTTATGAGATATTAAATTGTGGTATGATTTGGGCATTTTGTGTGAGAGGTACAAAAAGGGCCGTGGCGATAACGCCCAGTTTTCACAGGGTTATAGACACTATAAAAACATTACACTGTACAAAATTTCAAGTATTTTTATACACTGGTTTTAATGTTATAAGCTGTTAACTTTTGGTGCAAAAAGGTACCTTTGTGTGAGAGGTACCAAAAAGGGCGTGGCAACAACGCCAATTTTTCCCTTGCCTGTAGGCAATATAAAAGCATAATACTGTACAAAATTTCAAGTTTTTTTATACACTGTTATTAATGTTATAAACTGTTAACTTTTGGTGCAAAACGGTGCATTTGTGTGGGAGGTACCAAAAGGGACGTGGCGACTTCGCCCATTTTTTTCGAGTTGATAGCGAATAATAAGCTAATACTATGTGTGGAATTTCAGAAGATTCGAATAAGCAGTATAATCGAATGACGTAAAACCCAAAATGTTATAATTCACCCGTTCTGAACAAACCTCGTATACCTATCACACGAGTAGTATCCACATTCTGTAGATGTTGGTTAAAAATATTACGTCAAAAAATTATAATAATTGGTGAGCTTAATAAATCTTTTTTGGTTATATTGCGGTTGTACAATCACTATTATTTGCCCAAACAATTTTAGGAGGGGTGCATTGATCCTTCATGATCCCGGAAGTGGGCCGTGACAAAAAATTTGTGAGAAACTCTGCATGAGATGTTTTCGATCTTTGTACGTAAAAAACAAGTAAGAAAGTTCAGTCGGGTAAACAGATTTAAGAATCCCCTCACCTTCGGTCCAAAAATTTTATTATTTTTTTTGTTTTAAATTAACTATTATTATAATAAAAATTTTTACAGACAAAAAATCCTATTTTTGTCTGTAAAAATTGTCAAAATAACGTTAAATCGTGTTTTCTGGAAACATTGATCTCTTTTCAGCTTCCGACAAGGTGTAAGGAGTTTCAGATAACAAAGGTTAACTTTGAAAGATATAGGCAGAAGGCAAACAAAAGATTATGGCGATTTTGTTTCTGGAAACAATTTTGTCCCGTCGACTTGAAATACTAGAAAATATAGTCGAAATAATCTCGTCCTTTGAATTTTAACTTCAAACATTTGTTAGAAAAATGAAATTTTCAGGAAAAGGGCGAAGAAAATGTTCCTCTTCTTTCAGATACGAAATCACAGCTATCAGTTTCAATGTAACTAGAAATTATTTTCAATGATTTCTGAATACAAAATTTGAAAAGTTAAATAAATTCAATTGATTTCAATTTAAGAACTATCAACCCACATTTTATGAATCATAATGTGATTTCTTTTCAAAATAGAATATAAGCTTTTTTAAGACAAAAGAAAACGTTTAAGTACTCTGTCAAACTTATTTATAAATCTGACGTAAACCAATACATCTAATGAGATTTTAATGATGAACACGATCGCTTAACTTCCAAGAACCAAGATTAGCCTCCGTTTTTAGGATTGATCGTGACCGAACTTAATGTAAAGAAAAACGTGTCTTAAATACAGCGTGAATTTATGCTAATGTATTGTTTGCATGTTAATGTGCAATTTATGTTATTTTTAGTTTATTCTCTGTTTTGCGCCTTCCGACACAGCATCAGTTTCCCTTTTTCCAAAAATGGTTTTAAATAAACACACCATCGCACAACAAATTAACAACATGTGTTTTAAGTAGGGTGTCTTTGCCAACATAAAGACAATAATTTTTCAAAAAAAAGGGTTTACTAAGCTTCATGCATAATTATTTTAAATCATTGCCTACACTGGAGAAAGAAGTCTAACATATGGAAGTGGCGCGACTCAGTGATTTCCCCCTCAACTCTATTTTCCCAAGTGATTATTTCACATGTGTTTGAAAACGGGCGAGAGCGATGTGTGGAAAAAAATCACCGAATACCAACAAATTAATATACAAATTTTTTTCGCACCTATTTATTGATCTTGTAACATCCACAGCCTGTGATATGTGATCACGATCTTCACAGACTCATATGTTACCGCAACAACGAGCAAAACTACTCCGGCATTGACAGCCCATAATGATGTCTATATTGTACATTGCAATGCAATCCATTTCAATGAGAGAGCTGCGCTTGCGCACTGTATTTTCTCGTGTACGTTGCTGAATGTATTCAATTTCATCATACATAAGTATGTATGTATGGGTAAGTGTGTAATTGTCTGTCCCTTGGGCTGTTCATATGATATGCGTGTGATAACTTACAACATCACTTACATTGTAACAATGTGAAGAGGCGCAACGAAACCCCCCTGAACTTAGTCGGTATTACTAAGTGACTAAAATATGTTTATTCACTCTATTCGATTACAAAATACATATTTGGAAAGATTTATTTCACACCGAAATATTTCCAATAAATAAGGTCTATTTTTGATCACATGTATACTCATAGTCTTTAAGAGAGACCGACAAAACTAATTATATCCCAAAAATGTTTAAAAAAATTTAAATCTATTTGAATCCATGAGAAAAAATGTTCGTCATATATGATAAAATCAGAATAAATAAAATCAGAAATTGTGATCAAAGCCTTGTAATATGGAATTCTCTAAATAATGGAACTACTCTTAAGTACACATAAATTTTGAGTTTAATTTGCAAAACACAGTAATTAAATAACAATAATCTTAGGGGTGTAATCGTAGATCGTATTCTCGTAGTGCACCCTGGATAACGCCAAATGATCTACGAATTAGGGTTTTTACTCAAAACATCCCAGTAACACCGGTGTGTTATGCGACCTCTTGCCCATTGGCGTATGGGTTGCAGCCTGGGTTCTTGCCACAGGAGCGGGGGGATATGCTGTGGTGGACACATATCTTCCCTACATTCTTGGGAACTATATGGATACTTAAAAATTTTAATTTACAACAGACCCAAAAAGAAACGCGGTCTTTAGACTCTGAGTCATGCCGCACGCAGGAGATGCCTTCATGTTCCAATGGATCAGGCTTTCGTAGTTCCAATGGAGCAGATTTCCTCAATCGTTCGACTTTCCATCCGTAGATCTTGGACAAAGGCCATCACACCAAAAATGAAAATGTCGCCCCAGTACTCACCATAGGTGGTACGGTGAGGGGAAAGCGTCATAGAATTGGTACAAGAAGCAGGGAATTAGTACGAGAAGCACGTCTGACGATGACGAGCTGATTATTGGCGCAGACACTAACGCTTATCGGTCATAACCCAGCAAAATTTCTCATTACCAAATAATCCGATGAGTAAGCAAAGTTCGGAAATGGTAAATACTTATTATTTAGCCACTTTTCTCATTATTTTAACATGGGGATGTCATTGGAGGAAAGTACTTCCCAAAAGCATACAATAAAGTAGCATAATAAGTACTTATTTGTAGCTCGATTTTATGTACTTGAATAATGCATTACCAATAAGTTATAAAATAAGTAGTAGATATGTAGAAATGGCCATTTAAAATGATTTTTTGCCTATTGTCGCGCATATTTCTCGAAACAAACAATTTCCTCATGCCAGATTCGAATTTCTGGTATTGAAAACATGTTGAAATATAAATAAATCTTGTACAATGACCCACATATAGCCAAAATTGCATTATATTAAAATTTGTCAAAATGATTTTGATAACAAAAAATCACTTATTTCTGTTATTATTGGTAAGTCATTATTAATAAGCCGAAAGTAATGCAGCGAATAATGAGATGTCATTATTTGGTAATGCAGGGAATAATGACAGGTACTTACCAAGATTTTGCTGGGAAACAGTAAATATTTGTATTAAAGTCAATAAAGCGACTTTTACATATAAAGACAGACCGGAAGTACTCGACGTCATGTTCGCTACTGACTCCTTGTCAGACAAAATTATTGGTTGGAAGTATTGGACAACCACTCATTCTCAAATCACCATTATATCCTAAACTCTAAACTTCTTTACGAACTGAATGACAAAGTCGGTCTGGATAATCTGGTCGAGCAAATCACCACATCATCCAATATGTCCCTTGCAGAAGCCTATCCAAAACCAAGGTATACGGGTAAAAGCAAACCACAATCGTGGACTTCTGAGTTATATGCTAGGAAAAAGACCTGCAACATGCTATGCAATAAGCCCAAATCTACTGGGGTAAATAATAACTGGAATGCCTAAGAAGAGCAACTCAAAATCTATAAGAAGGATCTGAGGAAAGAGCAAAGGCCTTCTGTGGAGAAGGGGAAATGTCTTATACGCCGCAATGCCGCTGAAGATACTAACCGTAACACCCTGTACAGTGGGTTACCTGCAGGATGAGAAGTCACTGAAACTACTGCTCGACACTCACAGGCAGAACGCTAGGAACAGCAAGACCAACAACAAAGTGAGAGTTCTTCAAGTGTCGCTATGTTTTTGACTGAGAAATCCAGAATCAGTTGGGCAATTAACAGCTCTTTAGATCACACGGACCAGACTGTACAACTCCAGGAGAAATGCAGAAAATGATGAAGTACATTATCCCATCTCATAATATACCAATTTTTTCAGTACATTTTCGATTGATGCGGGTCGAATCTCTTCGATGGTAACTTCGTTTTCATGTTTCAACGCTTCAATTGTCTCAATTTATCCTTAATGGCTCCCCACAGAAAATCATCCAAAGTTCTCAAATCACAAGTCAACTATCGGTAGTTCAACTTTTAAATGGCCCACAGTTTAATATACACATCATATGGGTGCCTGGGCATAGGGATATCCCGGGGAACTGCAAAGCCGATAAAACTGCTTGGGAAATGACGACATTACAAATTCGCGAAGAATTTGCATATATTGGGGCGCCACTATCCAAAAGCAGGCTTTGGCTTAGGCAAGAGGCAATCAGTAAGATGGACAGAAATCGACACCTGCAGGGTTGCTAGACTGGCCAAGATATGAGCTGAGAAGGTTAAAATATCTCCTCGCACTAGAGAGGAAAAGATTGTCTACGTTAGTATAAGTTCTGACGGGACACTGCCTGATCGGCGAACACGCCGGGAGGTTGGGTATTGACTCCAATGACTTCTGCGGAAACTGTGGAGATGAGGAAGAAGTGGAGAGCATTAAGCTCTTTCTATGAGACTGTCCCGCTTTGAGTAAACGTCGTCTGGACATACTGGGGTCGGTCTTTCTAGACTACATAGCAGATCATTCCGGTACCGATATTCGTACTATCGATAACATTGTATATCAAACAGGTTGGTTTCGATGAGAGGCATTTCAGCCCGTGGTAACACTAGGGAGCCAAACTGGTTAAAAAAGCTGGCACTCTAACTTAAACCTATATTCATCGTAAAGGAAACTTCTTAGAGAAGGTTCTCGAAGAAAGAACGCGTAAAAAGATTTACACCATTTTTTACACAAATTTCAAAAGAAAGAAACATTTTCTCCAATCGCAACTCAAAATATCCCATTTTTTTGTATTTACGAAATTATTTTGGTAATTGTGGTTGCAAATATAATTTTCTTTTATCAGCAGGGCTGTGGATTCGAAGTCGGCGTTGTTTTTGCTGCTTTCATGAAATTATACTTTCCAATAAATACATTGTATATTTTTAAAATATTTTGTATAAATATATCGAAACACATATGAATGAATATGTTTGGTCCTGAATATAATTGATTTAGTACATTTTACAAAATTGATCTCGGAGTCGTAGCCGGAGACGCAGTCGGAGTCGACTCCGAGATGAATTTTGCAAAATTATCTAATTCAAATATTTTCTCGATCAAAAATTTCCATTGATACGAGAATGTATGCACATAAACATACTTATACAAAATTTGTAAAAAAAATAATAAAAATTATGCATTTGAAAGTATAATTTTACGAAATTTGCAAAAACAACGCCGACTCCGACTCCACAGCCCTGAATATCAGTGCAGAATATAAACCGATTTCTCCCACGTCAACATTTCTAGGTTTAGATTTAGGTTAGGGTAGCAGACGTATTTTTTTCTTTTTTTACAAGCTCACATAGACCAGTTTAGGCCCCTAGTGTTACCACGGGCTAGAATGCCCCTCAACCAACCTGTTTGATATACAAATTTATCGATAGTACGAATATCGGTACTGGAAAGATCTGTTAGGCTGCCTACAAAGGCCGACCCCAGTCGTCGTTTACTCAGAGCGGGGCAGTCGCATAGCAAGTGCACAATGCTCTCCACTTCCACCTAATCTCCACAGCTTTGCAGAAGTCATTGGAGACAATACCCAATCTTTTGGCGCGTTCGCCGATCAAGCAATGTCCCGTCAGAACAATCTTGGCCTCTCTAGATATTTTGATCTTCTCAGGTCATACCTTGGCCAGATTTGTCTAGCTACCCTGCAGGTGCTGATTTCTGTCCATCTTTCGTTGGACTGCCCGAGTGCCTCTTGCCAAAGCTTCACGTGGATAGTGGCGCAACAATATATGTAAATTATTCGAGAACTTGTAATGTCGTCCCTTTCCTAGCAAGCTCATCGGCTTTGCAGTTCCCCGGGATATCCCTATGCCCAGGCACCCATATGAGATGTATATTAAACTGCTCAGCCATCTCGTTAAGAGATCTGCGGCAGTCGAGGGCTGTTTGTGTATTTAGGGATGTTGCATCCAGAGAATTGACGGCAGTCTGGCTGTCCGTGTAAATGACAACGCCAGTGTTGGTTACTATGTTGCGACTCAGCCACTTGGCGACATCCCATATTGCCATTATTTCCGCTTGATAGACACTGCAGGTATTTGGTAGTCTGCGAGCTATATCAAAACTAAGTTTTTCACAGTGTACTCCGAAGCCAACTTTTTCATCAAGCTTCGAAACATCCGAGTAAAAGTGGAGATGGTTTCTATTGTTATTCTAAATTAACAACAAAATTTGATATATGATGTAAAAAATTTCGACCAGATGTGGCCACTGAGAAAAAGTTATGGCCCTATTAATTTATATTTTCAAAATATAGACAATTTTTGTATTTTATTGCGAAAAAGTATATGTAGTGTTGTCAAGATACAGAGGAATTTATAAAAAGAAAGTATGTCCGAGTATAACATATTTATATTCGTCTTAAAGGAAACATCCTGTAGAATGTTTTTGAGAAAAGAAAGAGTCAAACATTGGTATTAATAGTATTGCCACGCTTCTCCAAATTACACCATTTTTTTACGACAATTTCAAAACTTGGCCACATTTTGACCATCAAAGCTGAGATATGAAAACCTTCACCATTTTCATACGTAATAATGTCGTACACAATAAACAGCAAAAGGAATTTTGAGTCCACCTTTTAGTATAACAGATTTTGGGGAAAAACTAAAAAAAATCCGTTTTTACCTCCGCTAATATAATAATGTTAGAATTAGCCTCAATTTCTGGTGTCAAGACGTAAAACTTACAAAAAAAATAATTTAGATATATTAATTTTCAAAGATTTTGTGGATTTAAAAGTTTTCCTTCTACATACATATGTTAATTTTTTTGTTAATTTTTATCCCAATTCTTTCCTACGAATCGCTACATATTAGAGCCGGATATATACCAATTCCTTTCTCGTTATATTTTCTGGATAGACAAAAATATTATCTATTGGATGCACAAATATTGCCATTAAATATATCCGCTGAGACAGAATTTATGGCCATTTGAATTTATACTTTACAAAAAATATTATTTTTTTTATTTTTGACATTTATTGTATTGCAATTGTGAAGAAAAATTTAAAGTTTCGCAATGGTCCACTTTAAGGTCCTGCAGATATGCCCACATATGGTTCAGAAGGTTTTAAACCGTGACTCAAATTTTGGATCGCATTTTATGAAAAACCTCATTTATGGACCGATAGGATTTGCTCAATCGATTAATTAATTTATTGTTCATCATATTTACACGATTTTGCGATACAAAATTGTATAATACAATATTCTTAAACGACGAACAAATCACTTTAGGTTGCACAATGCCTTTTCAATAAACAACAATCTATTTTACACCTTCGAATAAATATGTTGATTTTAAATCAACTTATTCTGCATTATTTTAATACAATATTGATTTTGTTTTGATAAGCCAAGTAAGTCCATTAGATTTGCATCACACTGACTTGTTTAGTACGATTAGCACCTACAAATAATATCAAAGTCTCACAGATCTGTTAATACGAAATCAACTTCGCAGGTGGGTGTAATAAATCAACCCACTCTAATTGCGTGTGACAGGCGGGGGAAGTGGTTATATAGCTCTGTTCTAGCTACCGAAGGTGCAGTGCCATGCATAGTGCCTGGGATTCGACCCATAAGTCATTTTATTGTCTAGTGACTTTGAGTTGTTGAAAATATACCCCAAAATCAAAGACACTTCGATTGACGATGACATGCGTAACTGAGCGAGGGAAAATGTTTTATTACATCGATTGCTACATAGGAATGACTGGATCGATTGATAATTTGATCGTCTGATCTACGGAAGTTAACATGCGTTTGTATTTACGACAAACATTTCTATTTGTTGTCACATTGCGTCTCGCATTGGACCTTTTCTCAGCCGGCCGACAATCATTTCCATCAATCTATGCTTGGGCGATCATGGCCAGTGAATGTTTGGTTGGCGCGCACGCGCCTCAGCAGATTTCGAATGCTTTTTGATTTGGCTGATTGGCTTTGCCGAATTGGCTGCGGGCCAAAGGGGAGCTCTGTCTTTGTTTGGCATCGGAGCCTACATCTGAATGTTGTCTGTCAGTCCGTCCGCCCGTCATTGCGCTCGTTTCTCTAACGTCTTTGTTGTTTGTTGGCTTTGGCTTTTCAGAGATTTTTTGTGATTTGTGTGTTCAAATGTTGGGATTTTCGGTTGTTAATTAAATATAAATTATTAATATTGACACTTACAAGATTTGTGTTATTTTGCCTTGCTTGCTCTGTGATTTTCAATCATGTTGTAAATGTTGTAGGTTTTCTGGTTTCATTTCGCTTTAGCTTTGTTTTGTTGATTTTTGGAGACTTATAAGGAAGTATTTTATCGCACACAATTTTCAGCTTAAGCGTTATAGACGTGCGATTTGGATTGGATGTCAAAACATTGTATCGTAAAAATGTCAGATGTAGAGATTAGACAAGCCAGACTGAGTGTCAAATCAATTCAAGATCATATCAAAATCAATTGAGTGTTCATTTGATACGTGAAAGCCTATGGAAAGGAATTTCTGTTACAAAAATAATGAGATAAATTTTGGATTTTGTTTGTACCGGGTTTTTCAATAAGAGCGCTACAAAAGTTTTTTTAAATAAAACAAAAACGGTTTTGGATATCACTGAAATTCTATATTCCTGTGAAAGTACGTTCGATGCCATTATGTATGGAACTCGATTTCTTTTGCATGGCCACCACGGGAACGCTTGCAGAAGTCCAGACGCTGAACCCAATTTTCGACGGTTTTCAAGCATAAATCGGCCGATACTGCTGCAATTTCACGTTCGATATTCGTACGAAGATCATCAATCGTCGCTGGCTTGTTGGCATAGACCATAGACTTGACGTAGCCCCACAGGAAATAGTCTAACGGCGTCAAATCGCACGACCGAGGCGGCTAATCGACTGGACCATTTCGTGAGATAACATTTCGTTCTCCAAACGTGGTTTCCAATAAATTGATTGTGGCATTCGCTGTGTGGCTTGTGGCGCCGTCCTGTTGGAACCACATGTCCTACAAGTCCATATCATCCAATTGGGGCCAAAAATATTCGGTTATCATTGAACGGTAGCGATTCCCATTCACAGTAACGTGCCGGTCTTGATCATCACGGAAGAAGTACGGCCCAATGATACCGCCGGCCCATAAACCGCACCAAACCGTAATTTTTTTGGGATGCAATGATGACTCATGTAGTACGTGTGGATTGCTGTCTGACCAATAACGCATATTTTGTTTATTGACGAAGCCATTCAGCCAGAAATGAGCTGACGATTATGACGACCATAAATTGGACGTAGCGCTCTTAACATTGAGGCCACTGACTCCGAATTTCGGTAGTAAATTTTAATAATTTCGACTCGTTGTTGGCTCGTATATCTTTCCATCAGGAAATGGCAAACCTTACTGAAGAGAAATGTCGAAATAGCGGCAAAAAATATGGCGTCGTTTGCTGTCCCTGTCGGTCTACTTTTGTAGCGTCCCTGTTTAAAGACCCTTTATATACACACTGGGATCCGCTTTAATAACTTACATAATAATCAGTCGGGCTTATTTTGGTACTTACTACTATTATTAATGCTTTTAGTCGATCTTAAGATATAATTATTTACATTTTCAATGTGAGTTCCGGACATCATAAGTCATTTAGGTTCAGTTTAGGGTGGCATCCGGTTTTAACAGCTCACATAGACCAATTTCGGCCCAGGCTCAGATGCGAAATCAACCTGTTTCATATGCCACCTCGTCGGTCAGGTAGTATCCTGTCAGAACTGACACTAACGTGGACAATCTTTTCCTCTCTATTGCAATGAGATATTTTGCCCTTCACAGGTCAGACGTTGGCCAGATGTGTTTAGCTACCTTACAGTTGCGGATTTTTACTAATCTTTCCTCGGACTGCAAGATTGCCTCTTGCTGAAGCCAAAACCTGCATGTGTACAATGGCGCACTAATATATGCAATTTCCTCGAGAATTTGCAATGTCGTCCCTTCCCTATGACCAGGTACCCATATGAGGTAAATATGTTGAACTGCTCAACCATTCCGTTACGAGATCTGCGACAGTCAGGGCTGTTTCTGATTTTAAGGATGTGGACTCCAGAGAATTTATTGCAGCATGTTGTAACTCAGACACTTGGCGACTTCTCTTAATGCCATTATTTCGGCTTGAGCTATATCAAGACCGAGTTCTTTACCGAGTAATCCGATACCAACCTTCTCATCAATCATCGCACCATCTGTATGGAAGTGGAGATGGTTTTTACTTACTTTCAGTCTGCAAACTCATTCCTCTCTGTTAGGTCTCTTAGTGGTAAAGTTCTTGTCGAATGTAACCGTTCGTGTAAAGTCCTTTTGGTCGGTTACTATTGCACTACAAGGTATTACCCGCATGAGGCCGTAGTTCTTGTACCTCCACTTTGATAGACAATTTAATCTTAATGCCGCTCTGATTGTAGGTTCTGTAGCCTCGATATCAATCGGCAGTAAGTGGAGTAGGACTTGTAGAGACTATGTCGCTGTAGTACCTAAAGCTCCGTTGATGATAAATTATGATGAAAGTAGCCCCAAAAATAAAAACTTCTGCATCATTCGTTTAGTCACTGCGTTTGTAACTGATACCCCATAAAGTATAGTAGTGTATTTTTAATCGTCGTAAAATTCTAAGACGATATAGCCATGTCCGTCTACAATAATTGAGTTAGATGAATGACATTTGGTATTGATTCTTCTTATAGCTGCAGGTAACATTGGATTGAAAATGGGCAATATCGGTCCATTTTTTGATATAGCCCCTATGTATATATAGCATCTCCCCGATTTGACTTCTTAACGTCATAGAGACAGCAAATGTCAACTGATCGGGCTGAAAATTGTTATCTGGGGTTTATTTATACGCAGAATTCTTCACATGAACAACGGCAGTCATAGGTACATTTTCGATGACGCTGAGGCATAAATGCCGTTAATGTGCCGAATTATCTCATCCTTTAGCTCTTGGATTGTTGCTGGCTTATCGACGTACACCTTTTCTATCAAATAACCCCAAAGAAAAAAGTCCAACGGTGTCATATCACAAGATCTTGGCGGCTAATTGACATCGCCACGACGTGAGATAACACGGCCATTGAATTTGTTGCGCCAACGAGCCATTGTTTCGTTAGCTGTTTGGCAAGTGGCACCATCCTGTTGAAACCACATATTGTCCACATCCATATCTTCCAATTCGGGCCAAAAGAAGTTCGTTATCATCTCACGATATGGAACACCATTGACAGTAACTGCCTGACCGGCCTCATTTCTAAGAAGTATTGCCCGATGACGGCGGCAGCCCATAAGCCGCACCAAACGAACTGGGCGAGCATGCACAGGTGTTTATTTACATCTCCTACAGACCCGGTGTAAAGGAATAAAAGACGACCTTTACTGTTTGAGCAAATATTTCATACTCTACTCGTTGAGTATTTGTAAGATACTCCTCGTTCGAGTATTCGTATTATACTAACTTTATTAAATATAATTTTCACTTAACTAAATCTTAACCTAATAAATCTTAACCTATCTTATCACTATGAGGGAACGAGAAGGGAAATATCACCCTTAAACATATGGTGGTAACGTGTAGTATTTTATGTATTTTCCTTATCAATATTAATGCATCTCATAGTCGCACAAGCGCCCGTTGGTTTCCTTATCTCCACACACAGCATATGCGCTGCACATGTACGCTGCGCTGTTGATTGACTTTTATGAGATTTCAAAAATACACAGTAGACTAAAAAAATATGCATCACTTTCATAACAGTAGGCTTAAAAAATAGGCTTCACTTTCGTGAAATTGAATCAAATCTAAGATATGTACATTTGCGCCACTTAAAATGCCGACACAGAGCATGTTCGTTGAACACCTGGTTTGCTGAAATTTGCGCACAATTCTCCCGATTTTGGACACATTTGGTCGATTATGCTGATCAAAAAAACATCACGAAGTGCACGAACTGCATTTTGATTTGAACGCCCATTTTCGTAAAAGGCTTAAAAACTTTAACGCGTTGCTCGATTGTGTATCTTTCCATGGTTCAAATTGAGTTAGTCTGAAATTGAGAAATATCAAATGTAATGCAGAAAAAACTTGAAGTTTAGGTGTGGTTCACATTCAACATCGGCCCTTACAATTTAAACACCCTTTACTTTATCTGTCCACATTAATTTGGGTATCATGTGGACCTAAACTATACTTTCAGATACATACATGAAGGGCCCTTCTTATATTACACTTGCATATTTCCAGTGTACTGAACATTTTCGTACGGTTGGTTAATATCATGAATGGGACTATCGACCCCACTGTGCGGCTACAATCTTCAGCTGGCAAGTTGTTAACATTCCGTAGGGTGTAAAAACAGATTGTTATAGTTATTTCCGATCCACAAATTCTATGTTACCTTTAATCAGTAGAGTGGCATCATAATATGAAACGATATAGTTTTATCAATAGCTTTTAATTAAGCTAAATTGAAATTTTATTACTATTGGAAAATATTTACTCCCACACACTCAGGGGGAATTCTTAACCCAGTTTCAGTTCTCTCTTGCATTAATAAAAAGATGACCACAAATTTAAATATCATCTACTTAAAATTAATACGCATTTCAGTTTCCTTGCTCTTCATAATATTTATGTCTTTTGTTAGAAAGTAAAGAATTGCTCAAAGAAATCAATTGATTGCATTTTATCAAACAAATAAAAAAGCTTTCCAAATGCCACAGATTTGTAAACCAATAAAGCGTTTTATTACAACTATGGAAAGTTTTACAATCCAGAAACTCATTGACAACATTTTCTGGGGAAACGAAATGAGAAAACTCTTTTCTTTCACTGTTTAATTAAAAATTTAGTTATAAATTAGAAAACAAGCTGAATGTCAATAAAAACCTATCACAATAGCCTCATAAAATACATCAAATCTGTAACCACCATCAGGTGGGTCGTTCGGTCGGCCAATCGGGTGTTCAGTGCCGGTGTGAACTTCCCACAATCATCGGAAAACAACAGCGATAACGACCAGAAAAAAAATCATAACAAATGTCCGAATTCCAAATGACGACCATAAAAAACGTTTATGTTTGAATATTTGAATTTTATTGTGTTAACCAAATTTAGCATAATCATAGTAGTATCGCTACATACCAGACCACTTCAGTCGAATGGAAGCCGGTGTTCGTCTTACAAAGATCAGCGGGTATCATCAATATCGAATGCAGATACTCGTATTTGCATCGCCTCGAAGTCATGCTGTGGATGCCATAGAAGAGCTGCATGTGATCAACACAGTTACCGGTGTTATTGAATAAACATTCGGAAATTTTAAAATATTTTCTAATAATTTTCCGCACTCCTCATCTGTTAATAACAAAATTTGTTTCCTTACTTTGTAGGTGGTCATAAAAAAAGTAGCAAACAATTTTTATTGGAAATCTAGTTTTTTTTTATTATTTTTCACATAAACACCGTGGAGCCTATTAAGAAATTAAAAACCAAAACAATTTGTATATCCTACACCATTTTGTGGTCCCATGTTTTATAAGATGGCATTTGTTATGCCAAAAATTATAGGTCTATAGTTGCCGATGTACTAATAAGACGTTCGTATTTACATTTTAACAACTATTTAAATTATATTTACTCGTATTATTACTGAAACTAGTTCACAAAATCTTACGAAGTATTACTAAAAATGTTACAGCTGAGAGAGAAAACTTGTCTTGGAATCAGCTGTTGTTTTGTCCTCCTCTGGTTCGTTACCAAATTGCCAGATTGTCTGTTATTAGAACACGGCGGTCTTGGTGCTGCCACAGGTCCTTATGCTTGGCTTTCAAAATTATTACCTGATTTAGTTTCCGCGCTGATTGGTTGTTTAACGCCGAAGCTAAACACAATTCAGATTTAATTAGTATGTATGTAAGTATTGGATAAGTCCAAACGAAATCGACCCACTCCGAATATTTACATATGGATTTATATTTCAATTAAATTTTACATGCGTATACTAGAAGACCATGCAGACTTACAACTTTTAACCGATTGTCCAAATTCATAACGGTTTTGATTTTATAGGAAGCCTAAGTATGTCACATACAACATTTTATTACAAATTTAGCCTTTTTGAAATCTACACAACTTTTGAACGGAATATCAAATTTGAATGATATAAGTACCATTTGAAAGGATTTAACATCCTCTCTAAGCATTATGAGTTATGTAATTAATTTTTTTCTATTAAGGACATCAGAAAATGACCTCAATCCTTGATTATTCTGAAAAGCATGGAAGCATTTTTATACCCTACACCACACTGTGGTACAGGGTAATATAACTTTGTGCATTTGTTTGTAACACCCAAAAGGAGAAGAAATAGACCCATCGTTTGTTATACCGATCGACTTAGAATTACTTTCTGAGTTGATTTAGCTATGTCCGTCTGTCTGTGGTGCAGGGTAATAAAACTTTGTGCATTTGTTTGTAACACCCAAAAGGAGAAGAAATAGACCCATCGTTTATTATACCGATCGACTTAGAATTACTTTCTGAGTTGATTTAGCTATGTCCGTCTGTCCGTCTGTCTATGCATGTAATCAAAGTACAGGTCGCAATTATAGTCCGATCTCGACGAAACTTTACACATATGTTTTATTTGGCCCAAGGACGATCCCTATTGAATTTGGTTAAAACCGGTTCAGATTTAGATATAGCCCCCAGATTTGACATGTAAGCGCTGTAAAAACTTTATTTTATATCCGATCAGTCTGAAATATGGCAGAAAGAGGTTTCTTATCATAGGAATGAACACTGTTAAATTTGGAATAAATCGGTTCAGATTTAGATATAGCCCCCATATAAACGTTACCCCCGATTTGAAGTGTAAGCACTGTAAAAATGTTATTTTATATGCGATCAGTATGAAATTCGGCAGAAAGAGGTTTCTTATTATATGAATGAACACTGCTAAATTTGGAAGAAATCGGTTCAGATTAAGATATAGCCCCCATATATACGTTACCCCCGATTTGAAGTGTAAGCGCTGTAAAAATGTTATTTTATATCCGATCAGTATGAAATTCGGCAGAAAGAGGTTTCCTATTATTTGAATGAACACTGTTAAATTTGGAAGAAATCGGTTCAGATTTAGATATAGCCCCCATATAAACGTTACCCCCGATTTCACATGTAAGCGCTGTAAAAGTGTTATTTTATATCCTATCAGTGCGAACTTCGGTAAAAAGAGGTTTCTTTCTACATGAAGAAATACTGCCAAATTCGGAGAAAATCGGTTCAGATTTAGATATAGCCCCATATATATGTTACCCCCGATTCGACATGTAAGCGCTGTAGAGATTGTATTTTATATCCGATCAGTACGAAATTCGACTGAAAGATGTCTTTTTACATGAATGAGTATTCAGGGAAAATCGGTTCAGATTTATATATAACATCCGTATATATGTTCCTCCTGATTTGGTATCAAAGCGCTATAGAAGTTGTACTTTACTTCCGCTCATTAAAATTTTCCAGAAATATGTTTCTCAATTTAGGAACGAATATTGCTTAATTTAGCGATTATCGGTTCGGAATCCTTATCCTTATCGATTGCCACGTCGTCCGCATATGCCACGACCTTGCAGCCATAACGTTCTAGATCTAGCAGGATTTCATTCACCGCTAGGTTCCAAATTAGTGGAGACAGTACTCCTCCTTGCGGGGTCCCTCTGTTTACAAACCTTGTTAGAGTTGTGGACCCTAGACATGCTGTTATGCGTCTTCTGGTGAGCAGTCTTTGAATTAGACTAATCAAACTAGTGTTAACTTTTAGATGTGAGAGTGCCGCAATTACCGCATCTGAGTGAATGTTGTTAAAAGTCCCTTCTATGTCAAGAAATGCCACCATGGTGAATTCCTTGAAATGCAGGGACGATTCGATAGTGCTCACAAGTTCGTGCAGGGCTGATTGTGTAGACTTGCCCTTATTGTAAGCATGTTGGTTCCCCGACAGGAGTTTTGTATCCAGGTTTTCCCTAATGAATGATCTAAAAGACTTTCCAGAACTTTCAATAGGAAGGAGGATAGGCTAATTGGTCTGAAGTCTTTTGGCCTAGTGTGTGATATCTTTCCCGCTTTAGGTATGAATACCACTTTGGTATCCCTCCATCGATTCGGGATGTATGAAAGCCTGATACAGCCTACATTTTCTCCAGCCAGGGGATAATGTACTTTAACATTTTCTGCATTTCTGCTGGAGTGATGCCATCTGGTCCAGGTGACTTGAAGGGCTCAAAGCTATTAATAGCCCATCTTATTCTGGATCTCTCAGTCAAGAAGCTAGCGACGCTCGCAGTCCACTCGCACTCTTGTTGGTCCTGCTGATCCTCGGGTTCTGTTACAGAGTTCCCCGGGAAATGTGTGTGACAGGCGCAGCAATAGAGCCGCTGAGGCTGCTTTAGCGTGATGGGGGTTAATCTGTAGAATTCTTACCATCATTGGTAATTGACAGATTAACATCCACCCCGACAAGGGTGTTATCGAGCTCTTCGTCCGTATCGTCGAGAAGCATGTCCCCGCCAGATGCGTCAAAGAGTCCGGAGACTCCCCTCAGCCTCTCTGTGTCCGAAGTAGAGCTTTTGTCCTCAGAGAAGGACGTTACAGAGCTTCTGTTAGAGTTGGAGTCACCAGAAATAATAGGCGTGGGTACCTCCGCACTTCCAGAAAGTTCCATGGTGGACGACTCACCTTCTGCAGTGGGAGCTATATCCTGCTTGTATATCTTCAAGACTATAGTCTCGAAGCCATATTGTAGGGTTGCACTCGCACTTTGTATATGGGAGGTGGATTCAGTGTTTAGGATAAGATTGACCTGCCGCTTTTTACCATCCGCCTCACCCACCTTGCTGATTCTCCAATTATGGGCCGGCAGACTAGGATTGGAATCTTTTATTATTTCTAAGATGTCAGCCGGGTTGGAGGGCTCTTCTGTAACCCAGGTGATGGCTCTATGGTGACTAGGGATGTTGTTTTTTTCGACAACATCCAACTGGGCACCCGGTCACACCTCACCCGCTCGACTCAGAGCAGCCTTATACAGGTCTACTGATCTGGCATCACCGAAATATAAGAGCTTTACTCTCCCCTGATGCCATCCTGCATCGTTGCAGATTGGTGGTTTGCCCGGAATTTCTCTACGGACATCGAGGTAATGAGCCATAATGGCTGATTGTACATGACTCCATTTGTCCTTGATGATGGATCCATCCTCACTACTTCTGTCTATAACAGCCATCACTAGACTCTCCTTCACCACTTCATTGAAGGGCTTGGTGAGTGTCCTGTTGATGGTGACATTAGGGCCTCTTAGGTGATCTGATTCGTTTTACTTTATTAGCCGTTAAAACAGCTGAAATTGTGGCTCTTTCAGCTGACTCATTGGCCTTAGAAGCATCCATGACGCCTTTAGCCCATTCTGACCATAGTGACAGTTCCCAATAACAAAAATAACATGACAGCATGACACGACTCACACGTGATCTGTCCAAAAAAGGCTATTGAAAAAAGTATCTCTACTTGGATCACCCGTTATAGTGCCTCAGTTAGAGTCGTTCTCAGCGCATCAGTGATACATAATGCAGCCATTCGCTAAACCTTGTTTAGTATCGTGCAGAAGGTGGATTTCTGCAGAGCTGTCCAACAGAAGACAATGCCGTACAGCATTATCGATCTGACTACTTTTTCTATTTTCCTATTGCCCCCTCTATATTTAAGAAGGTGACGGCTTTCCCGCTTTTGGTATGAAAACAACCTTGGCTTCTCTCCATTTTGTTGGTATGTAGGCTTGATTGATACAAGATGTTTATATCTTTCTGAGCCAGGGAGTAATTGTATCCTGTAGCTCAAGGGAATCTCCTATTGAAATATTCAATGCCTCTTCAGAATTGCTAGACGTAGTCCTGTCATCACTAGACGTAGTCCAGGAATTATCATATTTCTTGATGTACCCAATTGTCAAAGGTGTTTATGCTAAAACTTTATGTAACCTTGAGGCCCTCGAATAAGCTTTCTACGCCACTACAGAAATCTATTTATTTAAATCTTTTTTGTACCGCTTGAGTTCTTCCATGTATGTGTCCCAGTGGGCTTCTCGTGGCCTTTGCCCTATTAAAAAGCTTCCTACAGCACTTCATCCGCATGACTAATTGAGACGACCACCACTGCGGTCGTTGTTTGCCCTTTTGGCTTTAGTTTAGGGCTTACGGCTTGTAACGAGTCGTTAAGAGTTGCGGTGACTCCTTCCACTGTTTCTTCTATATCCCGAAGAGTTTGTATCTTAATTTTAGGAGTTTTTGGAAGAGGTCTGTTGAATATGTGCCTAAAATATTCCCAATTACTTAGCCTTCTTAATATTGGGTGGGAAGACGGTTTCAGGAGGCTTCGCATTCATGCAGAGGCTAATATATCTATGGTCATAAAAAGCAATGAGTGTCCAAAACTTTCCAATCAGAAATCCATAAACTTAAATTCTCGGAGTCAAGGGTGACATCACGCACCTCCTGCCTATAGTATCTTCCTCATTCTTGCGGAGTCTGAGACCTTTTTCACTTCTCCACAGAAGGTGTACCTAGGACGTTTTTGCGATTTCCTAAGCTCCTTCGCATAGATTATTGTGTTAAGTGACACCAGTAAATTTGGCCTCACAGCTCAGAAGTCCACCAATGCGGTTTAGTTCAACCCTTGCACCTTGGTTTTGGACAGACTTCTTCAAGGGATTTGTTGAATGATGTACAACCAGATTATCCAGAGGGACTTTGTCATTCGGTTTATACATAGGTTTATAATTGAGGGTTTAGTTTTTAATTTTTTCTCAGACATTTATCTCCTTACATTTCTATGGACGTTTAGGTGCTTTATCAGTGAGTTTGACCTCTATGTAAAAGTGATCCGAGAATGAGAGGTCGTCCGGTACATTCCAAACAATATTTTTTTTGACAGTGAGTCTGTAGCGATCGTGACGTCGCCTGCCTGTCTTAATTTGCCTTTGGTACAAATGGTTAGGATCTTATTTAGAATAAAGTCAAGAAGTGGCTCACCTTTATTATTTGTATCCGTGCTACCCCAGATAGTAGTGACTGTTCCAATTATCAGCTCGCACTTATCAGACTTTGCTTATTCTTCTACTCCCCTGGAGAGCACCCAATATCTCCGATTAACCTTATCTAAAACAATGGGTGTTTTCAACTTTTCGGCCGTAACATCGAGGAGCATAGTCCCATCAGATTCTTCGAATGGTCCGGAGACTTCTCTCAGCCGTGTCCGAAGACATGTATTCGTCCTCGGAAATAGATGCCACCACCTTTATATTTGCGCCTTAAATTATTAACGTGGATGACTCTGCGCTTCCCTACGGCTGGGTGGCAACCACAATTGATACCTTACCGTCAGCGTTACCGTTGGGAAATTTCAAAAAGGGGATTTTTTCGAAAAAAGTCGCAACCGATCATTAAAAAAGGGGGATCAATTTTAAGGTTTTTATTTAAAGAAAACAACAATAAAAAAACAAAGCTTAACATAAAAAATAAGTAGGTAACATTAAAAATTTCATTCATTTACACTAAAACTAAACAAAAAATACAATGTTATACATAAATTCTTATGATGTATACCAAATGTATTTTATCACATACATTTCTTTATTTATAGTTACATTTTTGTAACTTCTTTTTTTATAATTTCTTATTAGATCTGTGCTTGGGACAGATGTGTTTTGTATTGAGTTTTTTTGATCTCACAATAAATCTGTTTAGAAAAAGCTTATAATATTTATGTACATCAATCTAATGAAAAATAAAAAATAAATTGGATTTTTTTATAAACACATATATTGTTACAATTAAGAAATCACTCAAATTAATTGTATTGTTGCATAGACGCGGACCTATTTGCAGAATTTTCACCAATAAGATGAAACGGTGGAAATAGATTCTCATATGCTTATACATACAAAAGATAAATGTAAATCGTTTTAACATATGCGTATATCCCATTAAATAAACTAATTCAGAACGTAGCGCGTTTGGCATTTCCGCACGTTAGTACAAAGGTGTTGTCATAAGAGTATAAAAAGCAGATTTTTTTACAAAAGCAAAAAAGTGGCACAAAAAAGCGAAAAGGGGCACATTTAGTATCAAAAAATAAAAGGGGCGCAAAAGTAGCACGGCTTGAAAAAAGTGGCAAATATGCCACTTTAGTCGCACAACGGTAACGCTGCTTGCCGTTGTAAGCGAGGTACTAATTCAGCAATAACTATCTAGTCGATCTGTCGATCGCCAATCTTGCCAATTCTCCAATTATGGGGGTCTGGCCAGGATGCCTCACACGTAATAATTACAACTATAGAAAGGGGTATACGGCTATATCTCCTTAACTATGCGTGCTATTTGTAATCACTTAAAATATCGGAAATTACATTTGTGTGTTTTACAAAATATTTTATCTCCGTTAGAGCCACTGTGCGTTCGATGCTTTAAAAATGTTTCCTTCATTTTGTGTGTTCAGCAAAAAAAAAACGGACAAACAAGTTATTTGAAAAATCGTTGTGGATATCTTTGATGATTGCTTTTATATGCAACAATTAATGAAAGTATGTAATTTAATACTTTTGAAAATAAGTTTTCGAAATGCACCAATATTCGACAGCGACGACGACAACGATTGAAAATCGAATAAAATTTGCCGGAGTTCAACATATAATGTGCATTCGCGCTCTGTCCGAAGTAAATTTGTATCGAATTAATCAAGATTTAGTTTTTATTGGCATTTTGTTCGGTTTAGATATTAATTTAATTAACGCTGCATTCATTGGGTTTTATGTTTATACATCGCGTAATGCGAAACGATCGATAGATAGATCGGACGGTGTACGGCTGCCTGGCAATCTGTAACAAGAAAACACTTTTTAGATTTGTTTAAATCAATACAAATAATTCGAGTTGTGTAAAACTACAAATTGAATTATATAATTTGTATATATATATATAAATGAAAGAAGATTACATAATTGATGGCACAAAATATTGTAATGTTACCGGGCTGAGAAAAAATTGCGAGGATAAAGGCAACGGAAAAAGGGGTTTATGGTTATGTCATAATGTAGAGACCAAAATAAATGAATTAAATGTAACCCGCTATTCAATTTGTAATTGGTCTGAAACAAAGAGGTATACAAATGTATGTTACCAACGCCATGTACAGGCGGTAAGAGATAGAGTCAGAAAATTTGACTGATAACAGCGCAACGGTGCAGCCACTTTTTAAATTCGTACTTTTGTAGGGGGCTAAGGGAGACTTATGTGTGATCTGTAATACAATATCCTGGATCAAACGACTGGTATAACGAAGTTGGGTGTCTAGAGTCTTCATCTTACACTAGCATTTTTTAGATCCCTACATTTGTAGGTAGAAATAAACTAAAATTTATTATTCAATGTTACACAGAAATATTGCGGGGGAATTAAAGTTAAAGTGAAAAGGAGTCCAAATAAGATCCCTTCCACCAAATTTAACCAGTAAGGAAAGGCAGAAAGTCGGGCGGGGCCGACTATATAATACCCTACACCTCCCTAACAATGCGATAAAGGTCATTGCGATACTAATTTGGAATAATTGGTAAGTCGGCAGCAACATATTATCTAATTCTGAGCCGATAATCGCTATATTAAGCAATATTTGTTCCTAAATTGAGAAACATATTTCCGGTAAATATTAATGATCGGAAGTAAAGTACAACTTCTATAGCGCTTTGATACCAAATCAGGAGGAACATGTATATGGAGGTTATATATAAATCTGAACCGATTTTCCCTGAATACTCATTCATGTAAAAATACCTCTTTCTGTAGAATTTCGTACTGATCGGATATAAAATACAGTCTCTACAGCGCTTACATGTCGAATCGGTGGTAACATATATATGGGGGCTATATCTAAATCTGAACCGATTTTCTCCGTATTTGGCAGTATTCCTTCGAGTAATAAGAAACCTCTTTCTGCCGAATTTCGCACTGATCGTATATAAAATACAGTTTCTACAGCATTTACATGTCAAATCGGGGGTAACATATGTATGGGGGCTATATCTAAATCTGAACCGATTTTCTCCGAATTTGGCAGTATTCCTTCGAGTAATAAGAAACATCTTTCTGCCGAATTTCGCACTGATCGGATATAAAATACAGTTTCTACAGCATTTACATGTCAAATCGGGAGTAACATATATATGGGGGCTATATCTAAATCTGAACCGATTTCCCTCAAATTTGGCAGTGTTAATTCACGTAATGAGAAACCTCTTCTGCCAATTTTTTTACTGATCGGATATAAAATACAGTTTCTACAGCGCTTACATGTCAAATCGGGTTTAACATATGTATGTGGGCTATATCTAAATCTCAACCGATTTCCCTCAAATTTGGTAGTATTAATTCATGTAATAAGAAACCTCTTTCTGCCGAATTTCGTACTGATCGGATTAAAAATACACTTTTTACAGCGCTTACATGTAAAATCGGGGTAACATATATATGGGGGCTATATCTAAATCTGAACCAATTTTCTCCGAATTTGGCAGTATTCCTTCATGTAATAAGAAACCTCTTTCTGTCGAATTTCACACTGATCGGATTAAAAATACACTTTTTACAGCGCTTACATGTAAAATCGGGGGTAACATATATATGGGGGTAATATCTAAATCTGAACCGATTTTCTCCGAATTTGGCAGTATTCCTTCATGTAATAAGAAACCTCTTTCTGCAGAATTTCACACTGATCGAATTTAAAATACACTTTTTACTGCGCTTACATGTAAAATCGGGGGTAACATATATATGGGGGCTATATCTAAATCTGAACCGATTTCCCTCAAATTTGGCAGAATTAATTAATGTAATAACAAACCTCTTTCTGCCGAATTTCGTATTGATCGGATTAAAAATACACTTTTTACAGCGCTTATATGTCAAATCGGGGCTAACATATATATGGGGGCTATATCTAAATCTGAACCGATTTTAACCAAATTCAATAGGGTTCGTCCTTGGGCCAAAAAAAAGATATGTGTAAAGTTTCGTCGAGATCGGACCATAATTGCGACCTGTACTTTGATTACAAGAATACATGCACAGACAGACGGACAGACGGACAGACAGACGGACAAAGCTAAATCAACTCAGAAAGTGATTCTAAGTCGATCGGTATAATAAACGATGGGTCTATTTCTTCTCCTTTTGGGTGTTACAAACAAATGCACAAAGTTATAATACCCTGTACCACAGTGTGGTGTAGGGTATAAAAATGTAAAAGAGAGTTCATATAGGACATTAATGTCAAAATCTAAATCTGAACAAATATTCACTAAATTTAGTAGTCCTTATTATTAACTGACTTGCCTCTACCAATTTTTACCCTTATCGGGTGTAAACTTCAGTTTCTATAGGTCTCTATAGATGCCAAATCGATTGGAAAATATATGTGGGATCCGTATCTAAATCTGAACTGATTTCCCCTACATTTTGCAGTCTCTATAACTGTCTAAAGAGACTTTGTACTGTAAATTTTTACAGTGATCGGTTGTAAAATACAGCTTTTGCTGAAATATATTGCGCCTATATCTGAATCTGAACCGATTCTCGCTACATTTGTTAGTCTTTATTAATTGCTGAAAAGATTTCCCGTTGCCATGTTACATATTGATCGGATTTATACCAGATCTATAGCGCTTAGATACCAAATCGGAAAAAAAACATATATATAATCAGAACCTATTTGATTCCCGATGCTTAATTTTATATAGATCGCTGAAAAAAGAGCTTTAATTCCAAATCGGAGGAACATATATCGAAACCTCCATTCTAAAACATGCTAAGTCGACTTAGCATGCTTTTAGGGAGATTGCATTTTTGATTTCTAAATATTCCAAATTACATTCATTCAAAATTTGCTGTCTATCCGTCAACGCAATCAAAAGTTATTAACAAAACAGTCTAGGTCATTCGATTGGCATTATAAAGGAAATCCACACAAATTTAAAAAATTCATTAAATTTTGATCGCATCTCCTGAAAAACTACCTTTTTGTACTTAGCATAGTTTAGAATGGAGGTATCGATATGTATATGGGCGCTATACGAGTAAATGGGCAAAAGTACATTTGTTTTAAACCTGCTGAAGCAGGGGTTTGCTCTTCAATATTTCCACAGCCGTTAGGAGTTATGAGTCGAAATAAGTATATACACGCTGAAAAAATGGCTTCTGTAGTATATTGTTCCAAACATATTCTGCTGGAAACATACATATGTTTAGGGTACAGTCCAAATATATAATAATTGACACTCACAAATATTATATGTTTGGGAGGATGTTGTTCTAAACAAAATTATGTTTTCATCCTTATATTTATACCCTACACCACACTGTGGTACAGGGTATTATGACTTTGTGCATTTGTTTGTAACACCTAAAAGGAGAAGAGATAGACCCATTGTTTATTATACCGATCGACTTGTAATCACTTTCTGAGTCGATTTAGCCATGTCCGTCTGTCTGTCCGTCTGTCCATGTATTCTTGTAATCAAAGTGCAGGTCGTATTTATGGTCCGATTGTGATGAAATTTAGCATAGTGCTCTTTTTTGGCCCAAGGACGATCCCTATTGAAATTTGTTAAAATCGATTCAGATTTGGATATAGCCCCATATATATGTTTCACCCGATTTGACATGTAAATGCTGTAGAAACCACATTTTACATCCGATCTTTATGAAATTCGGCAGAGAGAGTTTTCTTATTACATGAATAAACACTGCCAAATTCGGGGAAAATCGGTTCAGATTTAGATATAGTCCCCATATATATGTTTCACCCGATTTGACATGTAAGCGCTGTAGAAACCGTATTTTACATCCGACCTGTACGAAATTCGGCAGAGAAAGTTCTCTTATTACATGAATAAACACTGCCAAATTCGGGGAAAATCGGTTCAGATTTAGATATAGCCCCATATATATGTTTCACCCGATTTAACATTTAAGCGCTGTAGAAATCGCGTTTTATATCCGATCAGTACGAAATTTAACAGAGTTTTCTTATTACATGTATGAACACTGCCAAATTCGGGGAAAAGCGGTTCAGATTTAAACATAGTCCCAATATATATTACACCCGATTTGACATGTAAGCGCTGTAGAAATCGTGTTTTATATCCTATCAGTACGAAAATCGGCAGAGAGTTTGCTTATTACATGTATGAACACTGCCAAATTCTTATCGCAATGCCCATTTTCGCATTGGTAGGTAGGTGTAGGGTATTATATAGTCGGCCCCGCCCGACTTTCTGTCTTTCCTTACTGTTTTTTATATGGAAATAATAACAATGATTAATTAGTATTTAAATATTTTGGCAATGTATAGATCCCTTAATTTAGTTTTTTTTAGAAATTAAAAGTTAATTTTTTTTTAAATTTTATATGTTTGTAAAATTCTATTAAAATTTAAATCGTATAATCTTTGGTAACGAAAAATAGCATTGAGAGATTGACAATTGGACTATTTATAAATTAAAAATTAGTGTTGTAAAACAAAAGAAAATGCTGCTTACGACATTTTTAACTATAAAGTACGAGTATAACACGAAATTTGGGAAAAAATAAAATTAAAAATTGACAAATTCAGCAAAGTTAAAATATTTTTTTAAATGTAATGTATTTGGATGAATTCTTAAACAATATCTTTGTTTGTGTCTAAACACATATTTTATTTGTTACAGTCAGTTCGCAAATATATTTTGTTGTAATATAATAATATATGCGTTCGAAACAAAATTTTTTGATTTTCAAATAAAATATATTTGTTCAAAAATATATAATATTTAAAAAATTTGGTTATAAGTATATTTTCTTTGAATTCAAATATATCAAAAATGGCAATTTTCCTCCGTGTATTTATAAAATAAAAGCATAACTATCATATCCATCACTTTCAGAAGGTAATCACTGTTGTAAAACAAGTACTGACCAAAACACTATTAAAAAACATGAAAAAAACAGCTTGAGGCAAACAAGGAATTTTTTAATCATCGCCAAATTATGAATAAACTATTATATTTGCTGCGTTCTGTCAAAGACAATATTTATAGAGCAGACTTGAGGGATAAATACAGCCTCACGAGAAATTTCATAATATCTACAGCATACCATCCACAGCATACATACCAAAAGATGCCGACATTTTGAGGCAACATTTTTGATGTTTTTTGAATTTTTGATTCTGTGTCTGTATAGTATATGTAGATGTATTGCGATCATAAAGTAGTTAAAGTGGAGCGCGCAAAAACGTTTTTTTGGGGTCAAAAATTGCAATTCTTGTAAGGCTGCCTAATACTTGATTTAAGCATATTCAATACTTCATTTATTGTGCTTTCTTTCGTTTCATATCTATATACCATTTACCATTACCATTTTTGCGTCTAAGTATATTGCAAGGAACGCAATTTTTTTTAAATGGTATGTCAAAACATATGTTTAATATTATTCGATTTAAATCTCTAACATATAAGGAATATCATTAACGAAACGAACAAGAATTATTAACAGCTTCTGTCATCTCAACTAAAAAAAATCACGCTACGTAATGCATTTGCAAACATAGCTTGGACGAGAAACCAATTGGATATCGTTGAGCACAAATGTTTGTACATATAGATCTCGTCGATTTATATAGGTGTGTGTTTGATGTTGCTTCAGCCAAAATCATTCACTTAAATGAAAGTGGTTGAGAGGGTAATTTTATAGTGCTCAAAATTAAAGTAAGCCTTTTCTTCTTACTTTAAGTCATATTCGTCTAATTTTCTTTTTTAAGAAATGTTTACTTGATTTCAAGTATTATATAATACTTCTTGTTAGCCTTTCAGCGCTTGATTTATTCAATGTAGGCCGTTTTATACTGTTTTTAAGAAAAGTGCGGACGTACTTAAATTTTTATACCCTACACCACACTGTGGTACAGGGTATTATAAGTTTGTTTCACGGCAGATGTTTGTAACACCTGAAAATAACACAGCTAGACCCACCTTAAAGTATACCGATCGACTCAGAATCACTAGCTGAGTCGATTTAGTCCGTCCGTCCGCCCGTCTGTGGATGTAAAGTTGTTCGTCGGTTCAGATTTAAATATAGCTCCCATATATATCTTTCGTCCGATTTGGCCCTTTAGTCCTATAGAAGCTGTATTTTATATCCAATCGTTTTGAAATTTAGAATGGTAGAGTTTTTGATCCATGAACCAACATTGCCGAATTTGAAGAAAATCGGTTAAGATTTAGCTATAGCTCCCATATATATGTTTCGTCCGATTTTGCTCTTTAGTCCTGTAGAAGCTGTATTTTACATCCACTCATTTTGAAATGTAGACTGGTAGAGTTTCTTGATCCATGAACCAACACTACCGAATTTGAAGAAAATCGATTAAGATTTAGCTATAGCTTCCATATATATGTTTCGTCCGATTTTGCTCTTTAGTCCTGTAGAAGCTGTATTTTACATCCACTCATTTTGAAATGTAGACTGGTAGAGTTTCTTGATCCATGAACCAACACTACCGAATTTGAAGAAAATCGATTAAGATTTAGCTATAGCTCCCATATATATGTTTCGTCCGATTTGGCCCCTTAGTCCTACAAAAGCTGTATTTTACATCCAATCGTTTTGAAATTTAGAATGGTAGAGTTTCTTGATCCATGAACCAACATTGCCGAATTTGAAGAAAATCGGTTAAGATTGAGCTATAGCTCCCATATATATGTTTCGTCCGATTTTGCTCTTTAGTCCTGAAGAAGCTGTATTTTACATCCAATCATTTTGAAATTTAGAGTGGTTGAGTTTCTTGATCCATGAACCAACACTACCGAATTTGAAGAAAATCGGTTAAGATTTAGCTATAGCTCCCATATATATGTTTCGTCCGATTTGGCCCTTTAGTTCTATAGAAGCTGTTTTTTACATCCAATCGTTTTGAAATTTAGAATGGTAGAGTTTCTTGATCCATGAACCAACATTGCCGAATTTGAAGAAAATTGATTAAGATTTAGCTATAGCTCCCATATATATGTTTCGTCCGATTTGGCCCTTTAGTTCTATCAAAGAAGCTGTTTTTTATATCCAATCGTTTTGAAATTTAGAATGGTAGAGTTTCTTGATCCATGAACCAACATTGCCGAATTTGAAGAAAATTGGTTAAGATTTAGCTATAGCTCCCATATATATGTTTCGTCCGATTTGGCCCTTTAGTTCTATAGAAGCTGTTTTTTACATCCAATCGTTTTGAAATTTAGAATGGTAGAGTTTCTTGATCCATGAACCAACACTGCCGAATTTGAAGAAAATCGGTTAAGATTTAGCTATAGTTCCCATATATATGTTTCATCCGATTTGCCTCTTTAGATCCAATCGTTTTTTTACCCTACACCACACTGTGGTACAGGGTATTATTTAAATACAAAATGTCCCAAAAGTAAATTTATGTAAACAATTTATACATGAATTACAAAATTTATATATCAGAGTTATTCAATATTACGAGAGTGGTGTAGGGTATTATATAGTCGGCCCCGCCCGACTTTAGCCTTTCCTTACTGGTTAAGTATGATTTCGGCTGAAAAGAATAACTTTTTACTTGAATTTAGTATGGCATTTTTCTTTCTGTGTACCATTTGTAGCAGTGTGTTATTAGTTTCTTAAAGTATATTATGGTTTGAACGAATTCATACAATATTAGTTAGCCCGGATGAGCACATAATTACAGTATGTCAATGCCGACTGTACAATCAGCGAAATTCATAAGAAAATATTTTTAAAATTTCATAGTGTAAGAATGTCTGTTCAAAAATTCGCTAGTTCTCTCATCTAATCGCGGAAATTTATCATATATTTTCCCATTTTTTATATTTTACTGGATTCCAAATAAGTTTTTTTTTTTTTTTAGTTTTTATTTTCTTTAGTTTTTATTTTCTTTATTTATAATTATGAGAATGATATATTATGTATGTACAATTTTATTCTTCTTATTCTTATGATATTTATAAAGAAAATGAGAAAAAGTTAACAGCATGGTTTATCTAAACCGTCTGCTGGCAATTTACAAGTTGTAAAAGTTATGTATAAATATTTTAATAGTTGAATTCATATACTAAAGTACTTCTATATTTCAGAGCGTTTTTGATAAATTTATATAGGCCTAGCCAACCTGAATTTTCACCACCATTTAATACATCAACTATTTCATCATCCGTGAGGTATTGCTTATGCAAAAAGCAGGATCTTATTGTCCTTAGAATTGGACATCTGCCCACAAAGTGTCTTGTATTTTCAATTTCTCTCATATTGCACAAAGAACATTTTCTTGCTGTTTCGTCTCTATATTGATTTCCGTTCAGCCAAAGGCAATCTCCTCTTGCTCTCATTATATAGGCGATTTGTTCCTGATTGTATATATCTATGCAATATGTAATTCCTTTGTTTAGGTCAAGTTGCTTATATATTCTGTCTACGCTTTTCTGTGCGCTTTCCATATGCTGGTTGAATATGCGGTTTTTCATTCTCTCAAAGAGGGTAATACAGGCACTGTTCCATACTTCCTTGCTTTGCAATACATCATTTATATTTACATGATATTCCTCTAGTTTGTTTTGAAAATCTTTGTACCATCCGATGTTTTTTGCTATTACCTTCTGGGACAGCTTGTAAGGAAGTCTCCAGGTTCCGTAATTGAAGCAAGTTTTTGCTACATACTTTAGGTGCAACCCATAGGTGTAGAAATGTGAATCTTCTTGTGCAGTTTCAAGACTGAGCACGTAATTCGGAATGTTGTCAGGGAGTCTTAGGATTCGCTTTATAAAATACCTCTGCAACTTGTCCACCTCTTCAAACCAGGAGTTCCACCACACTTGTGCCCCATATGCTTGGACTGCCCTGGTCACTGCCGTAAATATTTTCCATTTAGCACGTAATGAAACTCCCTTCTTTCCAACAAAATCTTTCCACGTTGCATTCAGGCTAACTTTTGCTGCATAGTTTTTATAGGAAACATGCTTTGAAAATGACATTTTCGGAGTTAGGACTATTCCCAAATATTTATATTCTGGTACAACTTTTACATTTGAGCCATTTAGCGTCCATCTTTCCTCTTTACTTATTCTACCACCTTTTCTGAATATAAGTATCTCGGATTTCTCCAGGTTTACTTCCATACCCCAAGTTCGACAGTATTCTTCTAAGTTGTTGCTCATTTGCTGCAATACTCCCACGTCATCAGCCAACATAACAATATCATCTGCATACATGAGGACTCTTATATTTAATTCCTCTATAAGCAAACCTCCTTCTAAGAAATCGTGAAGGTCGTTTAGGTATAGTGCGAATAAAAGAGGTGACAAAAGACATCCTAGCTTCACACCCGATTTTGTTTCAAAATCAGTTGAGAGTGCTGCTCCTGTCCACACATCGGATGTAGTCTTTTGATAGACCTTTTCTATGAAATTTAGAATCTTTGTCGATAATCCCATCTGGTGCAGTTTATAGATTAGCAAATTTCTCGGTACTCGATCGAAGGCCGCTTTAAAATCAATAAAGAAAGCATATACTTTCCGGTTGTCGGCGAATTTGCTTTGGACAATGTTTGTTAGATTATAAATATTGTCTATTGTGGAGTAGTACTTCCGAAAACCCGCCTGGTACTTATTCAGAATTCGGTTTCGGTTTACCCATTCAGTTATTCGATTGTTAACCATTCCCATCATAATTTTCCCTATGCAATTCATAAAGGAAATTCCTCTATAATTTCCTGGTTGGTTTGTATCACCCTTTTTATGTATTGGGAATATAACGCTTTTCTGGAAGACTTGATATGACCCTTTTCCACTCAGTAAATTCGTATAAACACTTGCAAGAGTTTTCAAGTATTCATCCGTAGCATGTACAAAAAATTCATAGGGAATGCGGTCCTCTCCTGGAGCTTTGTTGGTTTTTGCTCTAGCCAGCTGTTGTTTAATTTCACTAATTGTGAATTCTTTATCCAGATTCTCATCTCTGATGAATATTGCAGCATAATAAATCTCTGCAGCTCTAGTCACAGGATTCAGCAGATCATTAAAGTATTGTCGAAAATTTTCAGCAGTTACTTGGTCTCCAATATGGTTCTCTTGATTCCAAATAATAACTAAAATTTCAATTAAAAAATGTTTTGATTTGCTACATTTTTCCAAATAATGAAGACACAGCGAATATTTTGACATATGCTGATTGTAAGTTTAGTTTTTTTAATTCCGCTGAAAAATGCATTTTATAGATTTTTTTTTAATTTCAATTTTGAAACGCCATAACATTCGCGCCCCTTAATGAAAATAAATTCTCATCAACGGTTTTTGCACGCTTACATTTTCATCTCAGTCTACTAAAAACGCGGTTACTGTGCTCGCAAAAAAAAATTTCGAAACAATATTTACTCAAAAATTTAAAAAATTTTTACTTTTTTCCATATGTGGGTGCTATGGACGAGAACCACGTTATTTGTAACGGGTAATCCAAGTGGAGATACTTTTTTCAATAGCCTTTTTTTGACAGATCACATGACCTCATATGTATTCAAAAATGCATATCGAATTTTTGAATACAAATGACATCATAACTGCAACACTGCAACCTTTGTAAACAAAATTAGGGAAGAAGTATTAGATATAATGATATGTTCAGAAAATCTTATTGATGAGATTCATGAGTGGAGGGTTTCGGATGAACACTCCTATTGAGACCACCGTTATATAAGGTTTAAAATTGCACGGCAACCGTCAAACCCAATAAGTTTCCGTTATAAGGCTAAGACCGACTGGACTAATTTCGGAAATCTACTTTGAAATCGATTGGGGCAGCCTACACGCGATTATCCATGTGCAGAAGACATTAATATCAATGTGAAGAAGATTACCAAGGCTCTTGTAAAATCATTCGAAGATAGTTGCCCACTTCGAGAAAGGAAATCTGCCTATGAGAAACCCTGGATGGCAGGACAAATTCGCTCGATTGGCAAAGATGTCCGCAGACTTTACAACAAAGCTCGACGTAAAAAACAATCAATATATTGGGACGACTACCGAAGACTCAAAGAATACAATAAAATCATTAGATCGGCGAAACGTAACTCCTGGAGGCTTTTCTGTGAACAGGTAGACAGCGTTAACAGAATGTCTAAAATGAAAAAGTTCCTCTCAAAAACTCATGTCCAAACCGAAACACTGGTGGATGAAACGGGTAAAAGGATGGAAACTTGAGAGGACATCGTAAGGCTCTTGATGGAAACTCATTTTCCGACTGAATGAAAATGTATTGCATCAAGTACCTATTACGGATATAACAGACGGCATGGTTAAAGAATCGATAAAAAGTTTCTCTCCTTTTAAGGCTGCGGGACCGGATGGAATATTTCCAGCACTTCTGCAGAATGGTGTTCACTGCATGCCCAACCCATTCTTATACCCCAAAAAACTTGCAGGAATCAAGGGTGGTCTTCATACCAAAGCCTGGCAAGGCGAGTTATACGACCCCAAAGGCTTATCGACCCATTAGCCTAACTTCTTTCACGTTAAAAATAATGGAGCGAATAATTGATAACATGGTCAAAAGTAAAATAGCGGATGACAGGCTAAAATTCAAACAACACGCCTATGTCAAAGGAAGATCAGTGGAAACAGCTCTGCATGAGGTAATGCACCACATAGAAGAGTCCTTCAGTAAAGGCATGTACACACTTGCTGTCCGCATAGACATTGAGGGCGCATTTAACAATGTACAGACCGATACACTTATCCAGTCCTTAGACGAGTTTCAGGTTGACCGGGCGCTGAAAAACTGGATCAACAATATGCTAAGGAATTAGAGACAAGGTAAATCGTGGTATACCTCAGGGGGGCATTTTATCGCCTCTTCTATGGGTTACGACGATACACAGTCTCCTAAAAGCCCTCACCAATGAAGGACTTAAACCAGTCTGTTACGCAGACGACGTTGTAATACTTCTAAGGGACTTTCATCCAAATCTATTATGCAGAAGAGATGAAGAGGCACTTAACGTAGCATATAACTGCACACAACCATGGGGATTAAATGTTAACCCAGACAAAACAGAAATATGTCTATTTACAAGGAAAACGAAGATCCCACGTTTTACCCGGCCTCGATTCCTGAATAAGACAATTGCTATAACTAAAATGGTAAAATACTTGGGAGTAATCTTGGATCAGAAACTGTACTGGAAAATACATCTTGAAGAAAGAGTTACAAAGCCGCACAGATATTGGTCGTTGTGCAGAAGAGCTATAGGTTTAAAATGGGGACTACGTCCAAATATGACTCACTGTCTTTACATGAGCGTGATTAGACAAATAATCACCTACGCCTGTGTAGTGTGGTGGACATCAATGGACAAGAAGTGCAACGTAATACCTTTGCAAAAAATTCCAGGTATATACTGTCTGGGAAAATGGAACTTTGGCCCATGTGCCAGTGGGAACCAGCTGCTACACGGATGGGTCCAAACGAGGAGGAAGGACGGGTCTGGGACTTTTTATTGATGAACCAGAAGTCGAACTTTACTTCCGCCTCCCTGACCATAACACGGTATTTCAAGCAGAAGTTCGAGCAATCACGGAGTGTGTGAACTGGCTCAGTAACACGACAAAGCCTAAATATGCCAACATCTTCACAGATAGCCAGCTGCTACACGGATGGGTCCAAACGAGGAGGAAGGACGGGTCTGGGAGTTTTTATTGATGAACCAGAAGTCGAACTTCACTTCCGCCTCCCTGACCATAACACGGTATTTCAAGCAGAAGTTCGAGCAATCACGGAGTGTGTGAACTGGCTCAGTAACACGACAACGCCTAAATATGCCAACATCTTCACAGATAGCCAGCTGCTACACGGATGGGTCCAAACGAGGAGGAAGGACGGGTCAGGGAGTTTTTATTGATGAACCAGAAGTCGAACTTCACTTCCGCCTCCCTGACCATAACACGGTATTTCAAGCAGAAGTTCGAGCAATCACGGAGTGTGTGAACTGGCTCAGTAACACGACAAAGCCTAAATATGCCAACATCTTCACATATAGCCAAATGACGATTAAAGCAATAACATCGGAAAGGATCAAATCCAGAACTGTTTTGGACTGTAAACGAACGATAAATGATTACTCAGCCCAATTGCGTATTTGCTGTGTACCAGGACACAACGGAGTGATTGGAAATGAACGGGCAGACAGCTTGGCTTCAAAGGGCAGAGAACTTCGAGTAATAAAGTTAGAAAATTGGAAACCTTTCGAAGCCACGAACAATGGATTGAAGCACTGGGCAGTGATGGCTCAAAAAACTGTGTGGAATAGCGCAATAGTAGGAGCAACTGCAAATATCCTGTGGGGTGACCCAAATGAAAAGAAAACAAGAAGTCTTCTGAAACTAAACAAGATCGATATTAGTAAGATGATGAGTGTTCTAACGGAACACTCAAGCTTACAACCACATCTTCATCGCATGAACTAGCAGAAAACGACTAAAGCAGGCCATGTAGGGAAAACATCGAAACGATGGAACATTTTCTGTGTCACTGCCCGGCTTTCACACATGCAAGATCCGATATATTACCAGACTTGACTCATCTCAGAGAATATGACTGGAAGATACTGAGAAAATTCGTGTCTAGTACCGATTTTCTGTAACTCGTAAGGTATAAAAAGATCATAAATAAGGAGCGCACAACAGGCCGAACCACTGGCTTAAGTGTACGTCCATGGACATGAGACGTTAAACGTCTCCTCTCTTCAACCTAACCAAACCTAACGAGAGCTAAAATATTGCTCAGGGGTGTCAAGGTCGTGGGTCGACTGGAATGTGTTTTTTTTTCGATTGGACTTAGTGCAATTGTCGAACGATTATTTTGATAATAAAACTGAATAATTTGTAAACGTTGTTCAGCG
Organism: Eudasyphora cyanicolor; assembly: GCA_963930755.1. NCBI lineage: Eukaryota > Metazoa > Arthropoda > Insecta > Diptera > Muscidae > Eudasyphora > Eudasyphora cyanicolor. Next base: position 69,764,956 of record OZ005735.1, on the reverse strand, counting down.
TAAGTCTTTCCATGATGAAATGCCAAACAATACTTAACAAAAATAACATGACAGCAAGGCTATTGAAAACAGTATCTCTACTTAGATCACCCGTTAGGACAGATATACCATATAAACTGTATTTTACATCCAGCACACATAAACCATTTAGGTGCAAGGTTATACCACGGGTTCAGAAGTCCCTCATCGAAACAAACCGGTTTAAGGTTATCAATAGTACAAATATCGGTACCGGAAAGACATGTTAAACTTCCTATGAAGGCCGACTCACAGTATATCCAGACGTCATTTACTGAATGCGGGACAGTAGCAAAGCCTCATTTCTTATTCACGTCCACAGCTACAGCAGAAGTCATTGAAGTCAATACCAAACCTTCCTGGCCGTTCAGGCAGTGCTCCTTCAGAACTGATACTAAGACCTGCTCAGTTCGTATCTTCGCCAGATTTCTCTAACTATACTACAGGTGCTGATTTCTGACCATCTTATATTGGACTGCCTGATTGCATCTTCCCTAAGCCAGCAAGCTTTGGCAAGTTACTGGATAGCCCTATGCCCAGGTACCCATATGAGGTGCATGTTAAACTGCTCACCCATCTCGTTAAGAGATCTGCGGTAGTCGAGCATGTTTGTGAATTTAGGGATGTTACCTTCAGAGAATTTGTGGCAGCCTGACCGTTAGAGTAAATGATAACGCCAGTGTTGGTCACGTTGCGTCACAGCCATTTTGGCGACTTCCCTTATTGCCATTATTTTGGCCTGATAGACTCTACAGGTATCTGGTAGCCTGTGAGCTATATAAAGACAGAGTTCCTTAAAGTGTACTCCGAAGCCAACCGTATCATCAAGCTTCGAAATCAAGCTAGAAGTGGAGATGGTTACTGTTTCTTAGTGTTCTGTCAACCCAATCCTCCCTGGCAGCCCAATCAACCCAATCCTCCCGTTGGTATACTCGTATAGTCCACTCGGTCGGTTACCTTACTACATTGTGATAACCTCAAGTGGTCGTAGTTCTTATACCTCCAGGTTGGTAGACAGTTGTGCCGCTCTGGTGGCAACCTCTCTAAACACAACACCAATGGACAGTAGATGAGGTGGAACTTGTAGAGACTCAGTCGATGTAGTCCATAAAGCTCCGCCTATGCATAGGCAGGCAGTTCTCTGAACCTTTGATAATTTATTTTGGGTACTTTATAGTTTATTAGTTGCCGTTCACAACACCATAATGCCATAAAACAGTATTGGGCGAAAAACTGCCATACACATATATCCAATGGAGGATTTTAGGAGAGAGTGCCCAACGCAATCCTACAGCTTTCCTGCTGAAATATAATGCAATGTTGGCTTTCCTTGCACGTTCCAGTACATGAAGTCTGAATGATAATTTCCTATGTAGAATTATTCCATGATATTTTGCACTATCAGAAAATACCAACTCTTTTCCATTTATCACAGGAGGGTTCACATGAGGGACCTAATTCTTCTTAGTAAAGAGAACCAATTCTGTCTAATTGGGTTAACGCCAAAACCGCTGCCAATTTGTTACGAGCCACCTGTAGGATTTCTCTGAACACGTCGAGGAATTTTCCAGTTACTGCGATTTCCACGTCATTTCCATAAGCCACGACTTTGCAGCCACAGCGTTCTATGTAAATATACCAGGATTCCATTCACCGCTTGTTTTCAAATTGGTGGAGTCCCTCTGTTTACAAATCTTGTTAGAGTTGTGGACCCAAGACTTGCTATTATTATGCGTCTTATAACCCTCGGATGTGATAGCGCCGCAATTACCGCATCTGAGTGAATGTTGTCGAGAGCCCCTTCTATGTCAATAAATGTCATGATAGTGATATCCTTAAAATCTCCCAGCAAAATCATGGTAAGTACCTGTCATTATTCCCTACATTACCAAATAATGACATCTCATTATTCGCTGCATTACTTTCGGCTTATTTATAATAACTTACCAATAATAACAGAAATAAGTGATTTTTTGTTATCAAGAAATCACTGTACAAGATTTATTTATTTTTCAACATGTTTTCAAATAGTACAGATTTGAATAAAAATACCGTAAATATTTACGTATATCTTATGATGTTAGACCATTGAAGAATATTTCACATGTGGGTTTGGGTTCAGAAATTCGAATATGGCATGAGGAAAATGTTTGTGTCGAGAAATATACGCGACAATATGCAAAAAATTACTTTAAATGGCATTTTCTACATACGAGTATCATACTACTTATTTTTTAACTTATTGGTAATGCATTATTCAAGTATTTTTGTGGTATGCCTATGCTACAAATAAGTACTTATTATTCTACTTCATTGTATGCTTTTGGGAAGTACTTTCCTCCAATGACATCCCCATGTTAAAATAATGAGAAAAGTGGCTTAATTATAAGTACTTTCCATTATCGAACTTTGCTTACTTGTCGGATTATTTGGTAATGAGAAATTTTGCTGGGCTAGGACGATTCGATAGTGCCCACATGTTCGTTCTGTAGACTTGCCCTTGTTGAAAGCATGTTGGTTCCCCGACAGGAGTTTCGAATCCATTTTTTCTTTAACGAAATAATCTAAAAGTTCCTTTTAAGAGGAAGGAGGATATGTTGGTCTGAAGTCATTTGGCCTAGTGTGCGATATTCGCCATCGATTGGTTTATATTTGAGAGCCGGAGACGGCCTTCATTAATTTTTTCCAGTATTTTTGCTGAAACGATGTCGTCTGGTCATGGCGATTTTAAGGGTTCAAAGCTGTTAATCGCCTACCTAATGCTGGATTTCTCAGTCATCAACCTATCGGCTCTTGCAGTCCACTCGCTCCTTTGTTGGCCCTGCTGTTTCTCGAGTTCTGTCGGAGAGTTCCCCGGAAAATGTGTGTCGAGCAGTAGTTGCAGTGACAGTTCGCTGTTTCTTGTGCCCTGCAGTTTGGAGGAGTAATTTTGCGCTTTGCAGAAATTATACCGAATATGATGACAATCAAGGTAAATCATGCAACATGAGTCGGACGGCCATTTGACCAATATTATCTTTCAGAAAGATTAACTTTTTTTGTTAAATTTAAACCTCCCTTTATTATTCGAAATGAAATAGTACCACATCTGTTTTGCGTAAGTAATTGATCTGACCAAATTAAAAATTCCCATGTTCGCATATTTTGCATTTCCTTTGGGGCAAAGGAAATCGCACCGGTCACGTGAAATCCAAATTTATTTCAATAAACACATATGTATACACACATATGTATGTACGAGTGAATCTGAAAGTAAAAACTTCGCGTGTGAGAAATTTAGCTTTCCTTAATTTTATTGCCGATTTTTTATGCGCTTTCCTGTTTATAATTAAAAATAATAAATCTGCGAAATGAGGGAAAATTGAATCAACAATAAGTTGGCTATAATAAACTTGAATTGCAATTTAAATAAACCAAAATCAAGTGGAAGAAAAACAACTCAAAAAACGAAATCAATAAAACGGACGCAGAGAAATTATTGACATTAATTTTGAGTGCTCCTGAGACCGAAAGCTACAATTCAATCTGACCCAAATACCGGTCATAAACTAAACAAGAGCAACAACAAAAAGCCATGGATTTTTGTAATCAGAAAAAAACTTTTTAATGCAAAAACTGATCAAATTAATATCACTGCAGCCGTTGGCAGTGACAACAACATCAACGACGACGGCGATGACCGTCTCGATCGCCACACAGAAGTCAAACAAGGAATGGCGGCGGCTCATCATTATTTCTGGACGTTTGCATAATATGCGTCGCCGTACCCGACCCGGTGTATCGTACAAAATGCATTTGCGCATGTCCGTTGTCCGTCTCTATCTCTGTCTGCGTTCCAAATGATGTGCGCATGCGTATTTTAAAGCGGATTTTTATGATGGGAAGTGAATGAGCAGAGATTTATACACAGGAAAGACACATTTTGTATATGACAAACAAAAGACAGCACCACTGAGAAAATGCCGAAGACCGGGGTAGATAGACGGATGTCGGCAGACACCGACCAACAGACACTCTACCTTTGTTGTCTGTAAGGCAATTTAATGGCAAAGAACTCCCTTTCATTGAGAACTGCTACACGTTTATTTAAAACTACATAACAAACAAAGCTGATTTCTTATCATCTTTTCCGGTTATAGTTTCCCTCCTCATGATATTGTCCCATCTGCCCTTCTGTAGGGTGTATAAACACATTTTTTATTTTTAGTTTTGCACCCATACATTTTTGTAAAGGTGACTGCTGACGAGGAGCAGACACATGCAATTAACATCAAGTGACGTCTGGTCAGTTTGACTTTATGTCTTCCTTCTTTTCGGTGTCTCTCTTATTTACATTTATTATTTTCAAAATGATGTGAAATTTCTTTAAAAAAATGAAACATTTTGCTGCTGAACAAAAGGGGACTTAACACAGTTAATTTTTAAGATGCCAAAAACCTCTCAACTTTAAATGGGAAGGATGGTCAAGGGTAAAATGCGTTTTATATGCATATTAACGAGGGTAAGAGGCATAATTAAGGTTGCAAAAAAATTTATTTATTTTATATATTATTGATGAATAAAATAATAGTCAAGGCTACTTTTCCCATGTGGTACATATAACACATTGCACGAGTGCAGTGAAACGAGTACATGTTATGCAAGTGAATGAAACGGGCCACATTGAATGGCATTCATTGATTTGATCAAGTATTGGACTTAACTCCAGTCCGTTCAGCCAGAACCCTACATAAGACCTATGACTGATCTGATCACGAAGGGAATGATTGGTATCAGTTAATAAGGGTTAAATACGCCAAACAACATTTTAAGGTGTAATATGTGCGACTACATAGAGAAATCCATGAAAAAAGATATTAAAAGTAATCTTATCAGATTTAGATATATCCCTCATAAATATACCTCCGATTTGGCATCTAAGTTTTAAAAACAATTTTCTATACCGCTTTCTTGGCCCAGGTTCGATATCTATTGAAATTGGTAAACATAGTTTAGACATAGCCCTCATATATATGTAACTCCGGTTTGGTATATCATATGAACTTTAGAAGATATATTTGTCAACCGTTCTGTATGGAATTTATCAGACTCATGATCAAAAAGATGCACTAAATTCGAAAATTGTTACAGACTTAGATATCTAATCTGGGGTCATATAACTTTATTTTACATCAGATCATTATGATTATGGTCTAAGAACAAATCTATATTAGAACGAGTAAGAAATTTCAGTCGGGTAAACCGAGTAAGGTAAACCCACACTTTGAGAGCAATGTAAATATGCCCTGGTATATATACTAATATTATCAGCTAATTAATTTTGGTATGTCTTGCCTCTTTTTGTATGGGAGGTACTAAAACGGGCGTGGCCACAACTCACATTTTTAAAAGGACTGTAGGAATTTTTAAAACTATACACTCTTCAAACATTTTGAGCATTTATATGCATTGGTTTTAAGGATATACGAGTAACCGGTAATTATTTCCTTCACCTTAGAGAGGGGGGATACATATTATTTGCTACGAGTTGAAAGTGTATCACATTGCCGGAGTGACCTAAGACCCTAAATATGTTCGGCGGAAATCCGTTTTGGGTCTTTTTAAGTCATTTGAGCAATGTCCGTCCGTCTGTCTGTGTGTCTGTCTGCTGGCTGGTGCGCACGATAACTCTCGAAAGGAGTAACCGATTGACTTAAAATTTGGTACGCCGTAATATTTTTTCCATCTCCGGCTAAGTTCGAAGATGGGCCATATTGGTCCACTCCTTCTAGTACCTCCCCCACAAAGGGTTAACTTTTAGTGAAACATTGATTCTTTAATACCTTCTATACTACTTACTCTAATCTTCTGAATTTTCACACATCGAATTAGTCGCTAACACGCCAAGGAAAAAAGGGCGAAGTGGCCAATCTCTTTTTGGTACCTCCCACACGAATGGACCATTTTGCACCAAAAGTTACCACCTTATAACTTTAATATCAGTGCATACAAATACTTGAAATTTTGTACAGTGCAATGTTTTTATATTACCTAGAGTCCAGGGAAAAATGGGCGATATTGGCACGCCTCTTTTGGTACCTCCCACACAAATGGACCTTTTTGTACCAAAAGTTAACAGCTTTTAACTTTACTATCAGTGCATACAAATACTTGAAATTTTGTACAGTGTAATGTTTTGATAGTACCTAGAGTCCATAGAAAAGTGAGCGTTATTGACACTCCCCTTTTGGTACCTCCCACACAAATGAACCACTATACACCAAAAGTAAACAAATTATAACTTTAATACCAGTACATACTTTAAAGTTATTAAATGCAATTTTAATTGATAATAATTTAATTAAAACAAAAAAATAAATAAATTTACGAATATTTTTTTGGGATTCATAAGTCGGTTTCCCGACTGAACTTTCTTACTTGTTTTTTGTATAAAATGGTACGTTTGTATGGGAGCTACCAAAAGGGGCGTGCCAATGGCGCTCATTTTTCATTGGACTGTAGGTACTATAAAATCAGTACACTGTACATAATTTTAAGTATTTGTAGGCACTATTATTATAGTTATAAGCTGTTAACGTTTCGTACCAAATGGTACCTTTGTGTGAGAGGTGTTAAAAGGGGCATGGCAATATCGTCAATTTTTCACACTATTAAAGTTATAAGCTGTTATCTTTGATGTAAAATGGTCCATTTGTGTGGCAGGTACCGAAAGGGCCGTGCCAATAACGCCCACTTTTCTGTAAAAAGTTAAATTTTGATGCAAATTGTCCATTTGTATGTGAGGTACCAAAAGGGGAGTGGCAACTTCGCCCATTTTTCTTGGGGTGATATCGACTAATAAACTAATACTATGTGTGGAATTTCAGAAGATTCGAATAGGTAGTGTAGAAGTTAATACAAAATCAATATTTCACTAAATTTTAGCCCGTTGTGTGGGAGGTTGTAGAAAGAGCGGACCAATATGGCCCATCTTCGAACTCAGCCGGAGATAGAGAATAATATTACCACATACCAAATGTGAAGGCAATCGGTTACTCCTTTCGATAGTTATCGTGCGCACCAGCTAGCAGACAGACATACAGACGGACGGACATTGCTCATTCGACTTAAAATGACCCAAAACGAATATCCGCCGAAAATACTTAGACATCCACATATATGATCTTTCCGAGTTGGCAGTCTAGCAGCATTTTACATCTGATCATTATAAAAGTTGGCAGAGAGGAGTTTCTAGTTCCATATATCGACACGTCCATTCTAAAACATGCTAAGTCAACTTAGCATGTTTTAAGGGAAATTGCATTTTGAATTATTAAATATTTCAAATTATTCTCAGTCAAAATTTGGTGTTTATCCTAGAGTACACGTCATTCCATTTGCATTATAAAGGAATTCCACAAAAATTTAAAAAAAAATAACTTCTATCGCCTCTCCTGAAGAACTACCTTTTTGCACTTAGCATAGTTTAGAATGGAGGTATCGGTATGTATATGCACTGAAAAAATATTGACATGAAATTAAAAACAATTTTGCCCTTAAATCCTAGATTTAATCTGTCTTTGTTTGCAAAACAAATTTCTTTAAATGTAAGAAAATTTACTTGATTTGAAAGAAATTTTCAAGTGGGGGCCTTTGTCTGAGGGCTATAACAAAACATAGGCCGATGTTTCCCGTTTCTACTAGGGACGATTAGGTCCAATACGAGTATAAAGTATGAATACTCAAATTTCAGTCATATCAATTGAAGAATCCGTTCTCTAGAGCGTCAAGAAATGTCATCGGTAGGGACCTTAATATGGGGCTATATCAAGACATGGACCGATATGCCCCATCTTCAATAGGGACCGTCTCTAGTATATAAGTATATATATAAGAAACGCCCCTGTACCAATTTTCGTAAAAATTGCTTTATATTTACGACATGCAGTTTTATATCAAGAATACATGGACATACAGACAGTCATACGGACATGGCTAAGTCCCTTTGTTTTTTAAGCGTTACGAACAAATGCACAAATTCTTAATACCCTACACCATAGTGTCGGGTATAAACATAGTGGGTAATAATATATACTGTTACATGAATCGATGTTTTTATACCCGACACCACATTGAGGTACAGTGTATTATGACTTCGTGCGTTTGTTTGTAATGTATAAAAAAGAGATAGACCCATAGTTTATTATGCCCCTTATCTTATGTCGCTTATTGGAGATCTTGGGAGCATATTTTTATATTGATCTAGCTGAAATTTAAGAATTATACTTTATATTGGACCTAATCGTCCCTAGTTAAAATTGGGCACATAGGTCCATGTTTTGGTATAGCCTGCATTTAAAGTCCCAGCCGAAGTCACTTCTTGGCACTCTAGGGAATATATTTTTCAAATGATCTGCATGGAATTTAAGAATTTATACTTTATATTACACGTAATTGTCCCTAGTAAAAATGGGACAATTGGACCATGTTTTGATATAGCCCCCATATAAAGACCTTCTGTGGTGTCAGTTCTTCACGATCTAGAAAACACGTTTTTAACCCATCATACTGAAATTTAGGCATTTGTACTTCATATTCCATTAAATCGTCTCTAGTGAGAATGGATTATATTGGTCCTTGTGAAGTCGCGTTTTTACTCTATGTAACCTGCAACAATTCGTAGTAATAATGGTTTCTCCGTGCATTTGTTGGAAAACAATGATGGAGGGATTATACAGTCGGCCCCGCCCTATCTGAGTCTTTCTTTACTGGTTGGTATTAAGTGCTTTCTTTTTTGAGATGTGAGTTTTGAGATACAGTTTTGTGCATTCTTTTAGGTTGTAAACATTGAAAATAGGAACAATGCAAAATCAATGATTTTAAGAGAGCTTTAAGAAGTTCCTATTAAAAGAAAGATTTCCCTTCCAAAAACACCGACATTGCTCAGCCATATTTATCTCCTCACTTTAGAGAGGAGGGTATACTCGTATATCATTTGCTACGAACCAAAAGTGTAACACATCGAAGGAGTGAACTTAAACCCTAATTATGTTTGGCGGATATCCGTTTTGGGTCATTTTAAGCAGTGTTCAGAAAAAAACAGTACGTTATAGGAACGGTTCCTTCAGAGAACACTAACGTTATTTATTTTTTTAGTGTTGAACGGTACCACTACGATAACGTACCGTTCTTAGAACACGACGAACGGTATCACTACGATAACGTATGGTTCATGGAACAGTAAACTAACAGTATCACTACGTTTAGCTTTCCGTTCTTTTTTATATTCGACACCACAGATCACAAATATGAAGCAATCTTAATGAAAATTGGCACAGAGTTATTTCTTAACCCAGGGACGATCCCTATTTAAAATATCGAATATATTTAAATTTCAGCATGATCGGTTACAAAATGCGCTCTCTAGAGGGTGCATATGTCTTATCGATAGGGATCGATAGTGTGGGGTATCATTATTTAACTCAGAACGTATTCTTCGTTTTATCATATTTTCAGAAAAATGGTCAAATAAATCTTTTTGTCGTGGGAATGAAATCTTATCGTTCCTTCGACTAATTTCGAAATCACCAAAAACATGGGTTGATGATCGTGTTCGTTCTATTGACGTACAAAAACTTACGACGTACAAAACATTTGAGTGCATTTTTTTGGTGAACCTCTTTTGTAAGATTACATAATATTATTTGTTATGGCCTTAAATCCAAAATGCTTACAATAAGGGAAAGTCTACAGAATCAGCCCTGCACGAACTTGTGAGCACTATCGAATCGTCCCTACATTTCAAAGAATTCACCATGGTAGCATTTCTTGACATAGAAGGGGCTTTTAACAACATACACCCAGATGCAGCAATCGCGGCATTGTCACATCTAAAGGTGAACTCTAGCTTGATTAGACTAATTCAAAGACTACTCAACAGAAGACGTATAACAACATGTCAAGGGTCCACAACTTTAACAAGGTTTGTAAACAGAGGGACCCTACAAGGAGGTACTGTCTCCACTAATTTGGAACCTAGCGGTGAATGAAATCCTGCTAGATCTAGAACGTTGTGGCTGCAAGGTCGTGGCATATGCGGACGACCTGGCAATCGCAGTGAGTGGCAAATTCGAAAACATCCTCCGAGATATTCTACAGGTGGCTCTGAACAAGTTGGCTAGATGGGCCAGAAGCAGCGGTTTGGGTGTTAACCCAAACAAGACAGAATTGGTTCTCTTTACTAGGATGAATAATGTCCCTCATGTGGACCCTCCTCCTCGTATAAATGGAACAGATCTAGTCTTTTCTGAAAGTGCAAAATTTTTAGGAATAATTTTGGATAGGAAACTGTCATTCAGATTAAACGTACTGGAACGTGTAAAGAAGGCCAACATCGCCCTATATTCCTGCAGGAAGGCTGTAGAGTCGCGGTGGGCCTCTCTCCTAAAATTGTCCATTGGATATATACAGCAGTGGTTCGTCCAATACTGTTATACGGCATTATGGTATGGTGGACGGCAACTGACAAACTAACCATCACAAACCTGCTATCACGGGTTCAGAGAACTGCCTGCCTGTGCATAAGCGGAGCGTTAAGGACTACAGCGACTGAGTCTCTACAAGCCTTTCTCCATATACTGCCGATTAATATTGTGGCGAGAGAAGTTGCAACCAAAGCGGCACTAAGATTAAACTGCCTATCAATGTGGAGGTACAAGAAATACGGTCACATGAGAATATCAAAGTGTAGTGCTATGGTAACCGACCGAGTGGACTATATATCAACGGTGCGCACCTTTGAGAAGAACTACATCACTATGATACCAGCCAGGGATGAATGGGATGGCAGAATACCCGGAAATAGAAACCATCTCCACTTCTATACGGATGGTTCGAAGCTTGATGAAAAGCTTGGCTTCGGAATACACTGTGAAGAACTTAATTTGGATATAGCTCACAGACTACCAGATACCTGCAGTGTCTATCAAGCCGAAATAATGGCAATATGGGAAGTCGCCAAGTGGCTGAGTCGGAACATAGTAACCAACACTGGCGTTGTCATTTACTCGGACAGCCAGGCTGCCATCAATTCTCTGGAGGCCACATCCCTTAATTCACAAATAGCCCTCGACTGCCGCAGATCTCTTAACGAGATGGCTGAGCAGTTTAATATACACCTCATATGGGTGCCTGGGCATAGGGATATCCCGGGGAACTGCAATGCCGATGAACTTGCTAGGAAAGGGACGACTTTACAAATTCTCGAAGAATTTGCATATATTGGTGCGCCACTATCCACGTGCAAGCTTTGGATAAGGCAAGAGGCAATCAGGCAGTCCAACGACAGATTGACATAAATCGGCACCTGTAGGGTATCTAGACAAATCTGGCCAAGGTATGACCTGAGAAGGTCAAAATATCTCCTCGCACTGGAAAGGAAAAGATTATCTACGTTAGTATCAGTTCTAACGGGACACTGCCTGATCGGCGAACACGCCAGAAAATTGGATATTAACTCCAATGACTTCTGCAGAAGCTGTGGAGATAAAGGGAAGAAGTGGAGAGCATTGAGCACTTGCTATGCGACTGACTCGCTTTGAGTAAACGACGACTGGACCTACTGGGGTCGGCCTTTCTAGGCAGCCTAACAGAGCTTTCCAGTACCAATAATCGTGCTATCGACACATTTGTATATCAAACAGGTTGGTTTCGATGAAGGGCATTTTAGCCAGTGGTACCACTAGGGACCTAAACTGGTCTATGTGAGCTGAAGAAATAAAAAAGAAAACGGCTGCCACCCTAACCTAAACCTATGGACTTAAATAGTAATTAATCAGACTTCGCGAATTTTTGTAGTGATATTCTTACACTAAGAAATTTTGAAATATTTTCTATGAATTTCGCAGATTGTGAAGTCGGCAAATATGACTATACAACCATATTTCAGATTATCCCAGCGTTATTTAAAGTTACTTATCTTTTTATACGGACTTAAAGTTACACATCTTGACAATTTTCAATTTTGAGTTATGTCATTCTTGAAATAATATATATTTATATATATACAAGCTAATACCCGCTGCTTCACATGCGAACATCTGTTGATATCACTGGAGTTAAAAGTAATATTTAAATCGGAGTTGATTACCCCTTTTCTTCGTTGTTTGTCTAAGCTCCAACACAGAAATCCCCTCTAAATTTACACAGTACAACACAACAAAAACATTACGGGGTTCTGACAATGAATTCTGGTAGAAGAGGCCAAAATAAGTACGTGTATCGGCGTTTTGAAAGATAACATCGGAATTTTATTTCAGGCGGTTAACGTTCCTCCTTACGAAACTATATACTCGTATGCCTTCTTTACATCTGAAGTGTAGGTTATGTTTAGCAACTTTGTGGCAATTATTAAGTTCAATATTTTTGTGGATCCTATTATCCTCTTTCCATAATTATTGGTTCTATTTTAACAAATCGTAAAAAACACCATGTCATTGAAAATGTTGGCCATAAAATTGCGCTGTACAACTATATTAGAGCACAACAAAGCCCAAAACTGAACACAAACACCAAAAAACAGCGAAATTTCAGTCAAAACCCTCTATGACCTGTTTGTGCAGCAATAACCTAGTGATCGAAACAATAACGATACCAGTAAAGGGGGGGGTTTGACTGAAATTTTAATTTTTAGAGGTGTTTTTACGATTTGTTATCCTACGCCTCAGTTGTAAAGCACACATTGTTTCATATACCGATTTGCTGCAGAGGGAAACTTGTATGACTTATCCCGATCATGTGTTCCAAATTTCGTTCTTCTACGGTCAACACTTTCTGAGATATTAGACTTTTAAATAATGACCACGTTTAACCCCGCGCGCTTATTTATTCTTTAAGAACCATCTCCGACCCATAACCTTCCACACACTAAAAACATTTTTTAAATTGGTCCAGTAGTTCTTGCGTGATGCCGTTACAATGAATTTGCCTACGTTTTTATCCCCTCGCCTTAGAGAGGAGGGTATATATCATTTGCTACGAGCCAAAAGTGTAACACATCGAAGGAGTGACCTAAGACCCCAAGTATGTTCAGCGGATATTAGTTTTGGGTCATTTTAAGTCGAATGGGCAATGTCCGTCCGTCTGTCTATCTGCTGGCTGGTGCGCACGATAACTCTCGAAAGGAGTAACCGATTGACTTCAAATTTGGTATGTGGTAATATTTTCTTCTATCTCCGGTAAAGTTCGAAGATGGGTCATATTGGTTCACCCCTTCTAGTACCTCCCTCACAAAGTGTTAACATTTAGTGAAATATTGATTATTTAATAACTTCTATACTACTTATTTGAATCCTCTGAAGTTTTACACATAGTATTAGTTTATTAGTCACTATTACCTCGAGAAAAATGGCGAAGATACCACGCCCCTTCTGATACCTCCCACACAATTGAACAATTTTGAACCAAAAGTTAATAGCTTATAATTTTATTACCAGTGCATACAAAGACCATTTTGCATCAAAATTTAACAGCTTATAACTTAATAACAGTGCATACAAATACTTAAAACTGTACACAGTGTTATGCTTTTATAAATTTGTACCTAGAGTCCAGAGAAAAGTGGGCGTTATTGACACGTCCCTTTTGGTACCTTCCACACAAATGGACAATTGTGCACCAAAAGTTATTAAATGCAATTTAAATTGATAATAATTTAATAGAAATAAACAAAAGTAGGAAAGTTGAGTCGGGTAAACCGACTTTTGAATCCCCTCACCTTGAGTCACAAACCAATATTAGTAAATTTATTTAATTTGTTGTTTTTATTAAGTTATCATTATTATCAATTTCAATTGCATTTAATAACTTTAAATTATGTACTGGTATTAAAGTAAAAATCTGTTTACTTTTGGTACAAAAAGGTCCATTTGTGTGGGAGGTACCAAAAGTGGCGTGCCAAAAACGCCCATTTTTCTCTGGACTCTAGGTACTATAAAAGCATTAAACTGTACAAAATTTCACGTATTTGTATGCACTGGTATAACAGTTATAAGCTGGTAACTTTTGGTACAGAATGGTCCATTTGTGTAGGAGGTACCAAAAGGAGCGTGGCAACAATGCCCATTTTTCACTGCAATGTAGGTACTATTAAACCATTATACTATACAAAATTTCAGGTCTTTGTATGCACTGGTAATAAAATTATTAGCTATTAACTTTTGGTTCAAAATTGTTCATTTGTGTGGTAGGTATCAGAAGGGGCGTGGTATCTTCGCCCATTTTTCTCGAGGTAATAGTGACTAGTAAACTAATACTATGTGTAGAACTTCAGAGGATTCAAATAAGTAGTATAGAAGTTATTAAATAATCAATATTTCACTAAATGTTAACACTTTGTGAGGGAGGTACTAGAAGGGGTGAACCAATATGGCCCATCTTCGAACTTTACCGGAGATAGAAGAAAATATTACTACATACCAAATTTGAAGTCAATCGGTTACTCCTTTCGAGAGTAAACTGTGTACAGTGCGCACCAGCCAGCAGACAGACGGACGGACATTGCCCATTCGACTTAAAATGACCCAAAACGGATATCCGCAAAACATACTTAGGGTCTTGGGTCACTCCTTCGATGTGTTACACTTTTGGCTCGTAGCAAATGATATATACCCTCCTCTCTAAGGTTAGGGGATAACAAGTAAGAAAGTTGATTCGGGTAAACCGACTTTTGAATCCCCTCACCTTGAGTCAAAAAAATATTAGTAAATATATTAATTTTTTGTTTTACTAAAATTACTATCAATTTAAATTGCTTTTAATAACGTTTAAGTATGTACTGGTATTATAGTTATATGCTGTTAACTTTTGGTGCAAATTGGTCCATTTCTGTAAGAGGTACCAAAAGGGACGTACCAATAACGCCCATTTTTCAATGGACTGTAGGTCCTATAAAAGCATTACACTGGACAAAATTTCAAGTATCTGTGTGACTGGTATTAGAGTTATACGCAGTTAACTTTTGGTGGAAAATGGTCCACTTGTGTGGGAGTTACCAAAATGGGCATGCCACTAACTCCCACTTTTCACTGGACTCTATTTTACTATAAAAGCATTGTACAATATTTAAAGTATTTTTGTGCACTGGTATTAGAGTTATATGCTGTTAACTTTTGGTGCAAAATGGCCCATTTGTGTGGGAGGTAGCAAAAGGGGCGTGCCAATAACGCCCATTTTTATCTGGACTCTTGGTACTATAAAACCAATACACTGTACAAAATTTCAAGTATTTATATGCACTGGTATTAAAGTTATAAGCTCTTAACTTTTGGTGTAAAATAGTCCATTTATGTGGGAGGTACCAAAAGGGGCGTGCCAATTACGGCCACTTTTCGCTAGACTCGACGTACTATTAAATCAGCTCACTGTACAAAATTTAAAGTCTATGTATGCACTAGTATCAAAGTTATAAGCATGAGTTCAAAATTGTCCATTTGTGTGGGAGGTACCAAAAGGGGCGTGGCAACATCGCCCATTTTTCTCGAGGTAATAGTGAGTAAAAAACTAATACTATGTATAGAATTTCAGAGTATTCAAATAAGTAGTATAGAAGTTATTAAATAATCAATATTTCACTAAATGTTAACCCTTTGTGGGGGAGGTACTAGAAGTAGTGGACCAATATAGCCCATCTGCGAACTTATCCGGAGATAGAAGAAAATATTACCACATACCAAATTTGAAGTCAATCGGTTACTCCTTTCGAGATTTATCGTGCGCACCAGCCAGCAGACAGACGGACGGACGGACATTGCTCATTCGACTTGAAATGACACAAAACGGATATCCGCCGAAAATACATAGGGTCGTAGGTCACTCCTTCGATGTGTTATACTTTTGGCTCGTAGCAAATGATATATACCCTCCGCTCTAAGGTGAGGGGATAATAAATAAATTTACGAATATCGTTATGGACTCAAGGTGAGGGGATTCATTAGTCGGTTTACCCGACTGAACTGTCTTACTTGTTATATATATACTTATATAGGAGCGCCCCAGTAGGCGAGTTAGTAGCGTACTCGCCTATGAGTTTGGGGGTCGTGGGTTCGATTCCCACCAGAGGCTCTGGTCTGTCGCTGCAAACATTAAGCCACGGTCTTTGTAGCCCGGGAAAATCCCTGGACCTTAAAATTAGAATATAAATTTACTTTGTATTGTAATTCATATAAATAAATAATAAATATATATACTTATATTGAGAATAGAGATATATACATTCTTTAAATTAAAAATGTGATTTGCGAAACGCACTAGGTAACAGCTCGTTATGATAAAAATCGACCTGCAGTATGAATTTCATATTGGTTTACCGTTATCCTCTTTAAAAATATTCTTCTGGCGAGAAAAAACTTAAAGGCTCTCTTTCCACTTTATGGTACCATATAGGTAAGTACCGCCGTACCTGTTCCGAAGGAAAATTGTTACAATCATAATTTTTCCAATTATCCTGCTGCAAAGGATTATCGAAATACACCTTGGATTCCCCATGCGATGTAACAGTCTACCTGCATTGCTTGATTAATTGCTATACAAACTGTGACGTATGGAAAACAGTATAAGAGAGGAATTAACTCCCCAAAAGGGAGAGAACGGCTACCAAAAATTTTATTTTGATTTGGTAACCCTGTCACTTGACTGTGATTTTGTTTCGGCGCGCTCTGATAATGTATCGAAAACATGTGATGCCAAAACGACCTTCGCCATTTTTTCTGCCACTTTTTTTATTTTTTTCTTGCTGTGGCAAACGTTGATGATGATAATGATGATGATGATGCCCCGTGTGATTGCCTCTTAAAGCGAAAAGGAAAACAACTTTTAAGACAAACATCAGCATTGAGACATGATTTTCTTGTCGTATTCTTCTTCGACTTTGTCTTCATCGTCATGATGTTGTGTGGTTCGTCCGTCTGTCTGTCCACAAATATATTTTATGGTTTGAATATGAAATTGGCTTAATGTCGTCGTGGCCAAGAGCGGATGCATAAAATATGTTGTTAATATCCCACCATACGATTTAAAGGGGCAGCAATAACATGCAGCAGCAACAGCCTCAGCTACAGCAACATCTTCAACGAAGCGAACCGTGATTTGTTTGGCGCTCAAAACTGATTTTTTCAAATATTTAAGGCACACAGTGGTTCCATCGATAGAGAATTGCTCTAGAAATGGTTAAGAATTCCGGTAGAAGTTCTGAGAAGAATTTTACTACTTCATTCCTCTAAACATCGAAAATTTCTCTAAATTTTATTATAATTTCTGCAGTTAATTTTGATTATAATATAGAAGTAAACCTCAATGGTCGACATTATATAGCGGAAGATTTCATTGGTCGTCGGTTCTTTAGAAAGAAGCCTCAGTGGTCGAATCTAGCATAAAGAAAAACCTCAATTGACTCGAATATACTCGTACATCATCGATGTTATATACAAGTACAGGAACACCTCAACGTGTGACTATTCTAATATAGAGAAGAATTTCAATTGTCGTCTTTTCTTTAGACAGAGTTTTCAGTGGTCGACTTCGGTACAGAGAATAAACTTAATGATTTACTCAGGTACGAGTATGAATAAAACTCTTGATGCTAGACCGTAATGCAATGGAAGATTTTCGTGGACTAATCTGCTACATAAATAAAATCCTCAATGGTCGACACTTGCATAGACGACAACCTAATAGTAGCTTCTAATATACATACATAGAGGATGGTTTTAGTGGTAGACTCAATAACCGATGCATTATATGCTCTGGCTATATCTGCGAATGTTCCGGCATTATTGTTGATTTCGCTTGCATGTTCAATTCTAGAGTTATAATGAAGAGTAGCGGACCAAGTGCACAGCCTTGTTTGCTCTACCCTGGAAACCCCACCATCATAGCTGTTATTAATGATGGATATGATCTTCTGCGGAATTACTTTCGCATTCGATTCTCTAAAAAGATAATAAATTTCTTTTCAGATAGTCGAATTCTTTCTCGAAGCCTGTGAAAAACAAAAACGAGGAGCATTGAATGCGGCAGATTGCTCTAGGAGTATTCGAATTGTGTTAATGTGATCTGTGCAGCTCCTATTGGGTCTAAACCAAGGTAGAGTTTTAACGATTAATCCATTCACTGTTGTATCTATTCCGTCCAGAATCAACTGCTTGAAAAGTTGTATGATAGTGGAAATAATGTACGAGTATCATTCCAGTTATCCCTTTCATTTAGACCTCCTTTTTTGGAAGTTTTATTATAGTGGAATCCTGCTACTCGCATGGAATTTCTTCAGTCTTCACCCAAAAATGTGCCATGAAATCGTATATAGCTCAAACCGATGACTGAATTTCAAAGTAAACTTCTTCTATTCATGATGATTTGCCAGAGTATACTAATCATAAATGTATGTTCCATCTGTTATGAAAAATCCACACAATATATCTTTGTTTGATTCTAGTATAGGTAAGATCTCAGATGTTGATTCTAATACGAGTATACATTACTACAATAGAGATGATCTCAGTGCTCAACTCTTAAGTAGAAGAAGGTCTTAGAAATCTACTCTAGTACAGAAGAAGATATTTACGGTATATTATATTCTAGTACAGAAGAAGATCTTAGTGGTGTATTAATTAGAGTACAGAAGAGGAGGATTTTAAAGGTCCATTTTTATGTAGATGTTGACTTCATTGTTCGACGCCAGTGTAAAGGAAAACATAAATGATCGACTCTCGCATAGAAAACAACCTCTTTGAAGGTTTCAATGGTCTCTTGTATAGAGCAAGGTGTCTGCGGTCGAATCTATATAATATAGAAAATGCTTCAGAGGTCGATTCTAGTATATAACCAGTAAGGAAAGGCTAAAGTCGGGCGGTGCCGACTATATAATACCCTACACCACTCTCGTAATATTGAATAACTCTGATATATACATTTTATAATTCATGTATAAATTGTTTACATAAATTTACTTTTGGGACATTTTATACTTAAATAATGCCCTGTACCACAGTGTGGTGTAGGGTATAAAAACGATTGGATCTAAAGAGCCAAATCGGATGAAACATATATATGGGAGCTATAGCTTAATCTTTACCGATTTTCTTCAAATTCGGCAATGTTGGTTCATGAATCAAGAAACTCTACCATTCTAAATTTCAAAACGATTGATGTAAAATATAGCTTCTATAGAACTAAAGGGCCAAATCGGACGAAACATATATATGGGAGCTATAGCTAAATCTTAACCGATTTTCTTCAAATTCGATAGTGTTGGTTCATGGATCAGGAAACTCTACCATTCTAAATTTCAAAACGATTGTGTGTAAAATACAGCTTTTATAGGACTAAAGGGCCAAATCGGACGAAACATATATATGGGAGCTATAGCTAAATCTTAACCGATTTTCTTCAAATTCGGTAGTGTTGGTTCATGGATCAAGAAACTCTACAATTCTAACTTTCAAAACATATATATGGGAGCTATAGCTAAATCTTAACCGGTTTTCTTCAAATTCGGTACTGTTGGTTCATGGATCAAGAAACTCTACCATTCTAAATTTCAAAATGATTGGATGAAAAATACAGCTTCTACAGGACTAAAGGGCCAAATCGGACGAAACATATATATGGGAGCTATAGCTAAATCTTAACCGATTTTCTTCAAATTCGATAGTGTTGGTTCATGGATCAGGAAACTCTACCATTCTAAATTTCAAAACGATTGTGTGTAAAATACAGCTTTTATAGGACTAAAGGGCCAAATCGGACGAAACATATATATGGGAGCTATAGCTAAATCTTAACCGATTTTCTTCAAATTCGGTAGTGTTGGTTCATGGATCAAGAAACTCTACAATTCTAACTTTCAAAACATATATATGGGAGCTATAGCTAAATCTTAACCGGTTTTCTTCAAATTCGGTACTGTTGGTTCATGGATCAAGAAACTCTACCATTCTAAATTTCAAAATGATTGGATGAAAAATACAGCTTCTACAGGACTAAAGGGCCAAATCGGACGAAACATATATATGGGAGCTATAGCTAAATCATAACCGATTTTCTTCAAATTCGGCAATGTTGGTTCATGGATCAAGAAACTCTACCATTCTAAATTTCAAAACGATTGGATGTAAAATACAGCTTCTATAGGACTAAAGGGCCAAATCGGACGAAAGATATATATGGGAGCTATATCTTAATCTGAACCGATTTCAACCAAATTCAATAGCGATCTTAACAGCCGCGAAATACTCTAAACTGCAAAATTTCAGAACGATCGGAGTGAAATTGCGACCTGTAGTCGACGAACAACTTTACATGGACAGACGGACGGATGGACATCGTTAAATCGACTCAGCTAGTGATTCTGAGTCGATCGGTATACTTTAAGGTGGGTCTAGCTGTGTTATTTTCAGGTGTTACAAACATCTGCCGTGAAACAAACTTATAATACCCTGTACCACAGTGTGGTGTAGGGTATAAAAATCGGGTTTGAATCCTGATAGCATGAACGAATTAATAAATATTGTCCAAAGAAATTCCACTGCATTGATTTTTAGATTTCCAGATTGTGATAAGGTAATCCTAATTGGTATAGGATTGATTAAATGTTCATGTTGAACAAAGGGCGTCAAAAATTCTCTCCACTTTACTCGGCCATTTGCAAGGGTTTTTACTTGGTTCCATGTTATATTACGAGAAGAACATTCGGTTTTTACCATCCGAATCTATGTATTTCGAGGCCTAACAGGGTTTCTGGCCTTGCGGGTTCCGGTCGAGCACTTGTCTCCAAATATCATCAGATGGCCCAATCCATGTCCATTTACGTCGGCAGATTTCGTATTAAATTTGTTTGCGGTTAGCCATTCTAAGTAGTTGATCGTTTGCGACCCAATTCGGCCAGATGATACGGAGAATTTGCTTCAGGCATTTGTTGTGAAACGTTTGTAGTCTTCTTCGGGAATGTTGGTTAGAGCTCCCTCCAGGTGATACAACCGTATTGATTTGATGCTACAGTCAAAGATTTACAATTTTGCGTTGGTCGAGATGTTGTTTGCACGCCATATTCTGTGCAAGGAGTGAAATGCATTTAATAAATTTTTAATTTTCTCCGAAATGTTACAATCTACAATATAATTTCTTAGTCCTGAATCACACTAGGCCTATCTCTCTTTCCTACATATTTTGACACTTGGCTGGAAAAAATGTTATCGTGTGATGCAGGACAAAATAACATTAGTCCTGATTCACACGAGGCAATTGTTTCCAAGCAAGTGCCAAGTTTTGTTAGAGAGAGAGAGAGAGGCGGAGGGAACTCTCTCCTACAAATGTTAACACTTGCTTGGAATCAATTGCCTCGTGCGAATCAGAACTTACTAATTTCTTCACCAAGAATAGTGATTTAGAGCCTTTTGCAGAAACTATGATTGATGACATTTGTCACGTAGATTGCTACCAAGGTTTATTGTCCAAGAAAAATCTGGCTATTCATGCAGCTAAAATACACGGTGACTGATGAATATTGCTACATCTTAGTGTATGGAATTCAGTTTTCTTTTATTCATGTTAAAGCTCATTAAATTTAATTAAATATAGCTTAATAAGTTTTAAAAATAATGGAATTTAAATGCCCCCCTGCTCGTTGACGCATGTGCGGCATCTTACCAAAAAGTTGTTCATTACTGCTTGGAGAGTTGAGACGGGCAAAGCCGCAATTGTTTCTCGAATGGATTACTTTAGTTCATTCACATTTGTTGGTTTTGCTTTGTAGACTTCCTGTTTGCAATCACCCCACAAGAAAAAGTAAGGTCAGGCGACCTGGGGGGCCAACGGAATTTGGAGTTTCTGGATATCAGCTTATTGGGAAATTTTCGCCGCAATTCTGTCATAACAGGCCGGGCTATGTGAGGAGTTGCACCATCTTGCTGAAACCACACAGAGTTGAAAGAAAAACTCTCTCAACATGCTCAAGTAACGGCCTCCAGTAACTGTAACGGTGTGACCGTTTTCTTCGAAGAAGTAGGGCCCGACAATGCTGCGTGATGAAACTGCACACCACACTGTGACACGAAGTGGATGCAATTCCGTCTCATGGAGTATCTGTGGGTTGGAAGCACTCCATATTCGACAATTTTGTTTGTTTATGTTGCCGTTTAAATCGAAATGGGCCTCGTCAGACATGAAAAGACAGTTCAACATGTTTCCGTCCTCTTCCACCATTTGAAGCATCTTCTGGCAAAATTCCAAGCGAATCGGGAAGTCTGCTGAGTTCACTTTGTTGGCCATTTGAATTTTATATGGGAAAAACTCCAAATCTTTGTGCATAATTGACTGCAATGACTGTCTGCTTATACCCATTTGAGCAGATAAGGTTCTTGTCGAAACTCTTGGATTGTTTTGTATGGCATCAGCTACAGCAGCGATTGTTTCCTCCGTCCGAACTGAAGGGTTTCGATGGTAAGGTCTTCTGTTGACTGTCCCATGCTCGGAAAAATTGTTAACATATCTCTTTATGGTCCATCTGCTCGGAGGATTGCCGCCAAAAGTGCCCCTATACTCACTTTGAACCGAAGCTACGGACTTCAGTGCGTAATAGCGGCGGACAATCCAAATTCTTGTTTCAGTGTCCCAGTTATCCATTTTTGTTAAATCTAAAAATCAATCTGGAAAATGAAAAGAAATTAACCAGATTCATTAAATAGAAAAAAAGTTATTACATTTTTTTTGGTAGCAGCTTTCATCAGCCTCCCTTTAGCTATTTCTTGTGGAACTGAGAGCGAATGCTGGGAATACCCTAGACAATTGTATATTTCCGATAAATGTAGCCTTTAATCACATTAATAAGCAATTATATATAAAACTTCATCTGCAATGGATCATCTCATAATTACGAAGCAAATGCCAAATTTCCTGTATTTCGCCAACTTTCTGACTTTTAACTAATTGAAGATGCATTTTCGTTTAATTAAATACATATAATGTTTTCTAAAAGGATCAATATCCACAAAACTATATAGCAGCAAATCAGAATTTTGAAATACAATCAACTTTATCCAAGTTCGAAGAAAACAAAACAACATACCAACGCCGCCGTCTTTGTTGTCTTTGGTAAGCTTAGCTGATCGCCGCCGATAACTAAAACAATTTGTGCCACCGCCGCCGATCATTTTGCCTCGGCTCCAAACTCTGGTACAGCCTATCTAATTGTAGTGGACCATAGGTAAGTCTGGTTAGGTTAAGAGTGGCAGCTCACTTAGACTATACAGTCGATTGTTTTACCACATAAGTTATCCAACACCCTCCAAGTTAGCTTACTCCCCAAAGAAATAATAACCTAAGGTTGCATGCAGTCTTCCAGAGAGAGCAGGGCAAAGACACAGAAGGTGTTCTATTAATTCGCCCTCCTCTTCGTCTCCACAGCTCCAGAAAAAGTCATTATACAAGACCTAACTCTGTCCCTATCCAATAGACAAGTGTTGCAAATATAACCGTGAAAACTTTACTAATTCTAATCTTCTTATTGTCAACTCCATCCAACTTCAATATTCCAATATTACTTCCAAAACTTTTGTAGATTTTTAGATTTTACTTTAAATACAGGTAGTCTTCCTAGGATTAAGCAGCACTAGTTATGTTTCTAGATTTGGAACTCAAGCCTCATCCAGTTCGCAAAGTCACTATAAGAACCAAAGCTTCTTCAAGTAGCTCACGGATGGTCGCCTTTAATACCCGATACTACCAGTCTAATAGTGTTCTGAGAGTGAATCCTGGTAATACAGAGATGGTGTTATTCACCACAAAGACCAAATGTGTAGTTTTCAATCTGCCGCAGCTACGCGGTCAGGAATACGATTATCGAATGATGCCAAGTGCTTTGGTGTGATCTTGTACTCAAAACTATCATGGAAGCGCAATACGGAACATTGATTTCAGAAAGTAACCGTTACATGATACGCCTGTCGCAAAATGTTTGGTACTCGTTGGGGTATCAAAACTTATATGCTACTATGTATGTACACATGTTTAATTGGACCCATACTCTCCTATGGCCGCAGTGTGGATATATAAACAAATTTTCCCGTCCACACTTTGTCGCAATATATATTCTATTCTATTTATCCTACTCAAATGAGACGTGGTCGTACAATTGAAACTTCTTTGTGAGGTTGAGGGATACTCTAAGGTATCATCTCTTCGTATTTCTCTTCGCAACCACTGTACAACGGTATCACGCCTCAGGCACTCTGTACAGTGGGATGGAAAACATGGCCTATGGTTTCGCAATCGTTGGCCACAATGTTTAGGATTTTTGTTCCTTTTAACACCTCTGGCAACCCACGGTTGAGGCTTAATCAAAACCACCTCATCTCCTTGGCTCAAGTACATTTCCGTCAACACAGAAATGGCATCTTCCAATACCCACCCGTCCGTGAAGAGCGTCGTTACTTACACACACACTACCAGTTGTTGAACATATTTAGCATTATGGGGCATCACGCCACTCAAATGTTAACCAAACTGTGGGGACTTATGGAGCTTCAAGTTGTTGTTTGGCGTTCCTCCGTCCGTCCGTCCCTTCGTAGCCGAATGCTAAAGAAGACCAACAACAAAAACAACCGGAGATGGCCATTTGAAGGCCGTCCCAAGATGTGGTCTTTTTGAGTGGCGCGCTGGAACTTGAAGAAAAAAATGCTGAACTCTACCTGGCTGACGGTGCTTAATGAAGTAACGCCACTCTGCTCAGGGAAGGGAAGGGCAAAGGAGCACAGCAGAACTGTAGAAAATTTATCGAAGTGTTAACTACTTCTTCTTCTTTATCTTTAAATTTTCTTGGAGCGCATAGTAGACAGACATCATCTTTCCCACTTACGCTTGTCTATCGTGATTTGTGTTATAACTTATTTTGACAGTCTCCACTTTGGATTCGCAAGTCGCCGACATTTGCGCGTTCACTGAATTTCTTTCACTTCCACTCCTCTTCGTATTAAAAGAATTCATATATTTTCAGATAAACGTATGCAGATCGCAGTTATGTGAATGCGAGCAATCATGAAGTTCCCAGAGACCCAGTGAAGCGTCTCGATTGGAGGGATAATTTAATAGTTGCAGAAAGATATCGAAGAAAGAGATGACAATTTAGGGAGAGAAGACTGTTTGGAGAAGTGTAATTGTAAAAGGAAATACATAGTTAAGTTACTAACACTTAGATAATTTGGTCCTTCGAGTTCATTAGATAATGCCAGTCTGACTTTCCAGATTGAAAAGAGCGAAATTCATAATTCATTTTGTAAAAGAGTTCCACAACCAGATAAAGATATTGAAACAAGAGATCAAGATTTAGAACAAGTAAGAAAGTTCAGTCTGGTAAACCGACTTAAGAATTCACTCACCTTCAGTCCCAAAAAATATTCGTATTTATTATTATCAATTTAAATTGTATTTAATAAAGTTAAAGTTATGTCAATGTTTATTGAAGTTATAAGCTGTTGACTTAATGTGTAAAATGGTCCATTTGTGTGGGAGGTACCACAAGGGGCGTGCCAATAACACCCACTTTTCTCTGGACCCTAGGTACTATAAAAGCATTACACTGATCAAAATGTCAAGTATTTCTATGGCCTGGTATTAAAGTTATAAGGAGATAACTTTTGGTGCTAAATGGTCCATTTTGTGTGGGAGGTGCCAAAAGGGGCGTGGTAACTTCGCACATTTTTCTTGAGGTGTTAGAGGCTAATAAACTAATACTATGTATGTGTGGAATTTCAGTAAGTGGTATAGAAATTATTGAAGAATAAATATTTCACTATAAGTTAAGCCTTTGTGGGGAAGGTATTAGAAGGAGTGGACCAATATGGCCCATCTTCGAATTTAGCCGGAGAAAGAGAAAATATTACTGCATACCAAATTTGAAGTCAGTCGGTTAATCCCTTCGAGAGTTATCGTGCGCCCCAGCAAGGGCAGAGTTAAATCAACAACACTTAGATTATTTAGTTCTTCGAGTTCATTAGATAATCCACATCCAGAGGAATGTGGTGACGTTAGCAGATACGTGTTAGAGTTCAAGAGACAATGGCGACCATTTTTCTATAACCTCTGCAAAGGCGCCCGAGTGTGCTAGTTTACGCGAACTGAATTTGTTCGCTTCAAAAATCTATGATTCGGAATCCATCATTAAGGGGCTGAATCCCGCTGTTCCAAATGGTGACTGGAAGGTCGGTTAGTCGATTGAATGAGGCGGATGGATACTGAAGGCACACAGCATCTATACATAATGTCGCGTATCTATCCCAAATCGCCAAGTCCGAAAATCTAGCATAAAGTGTACAAGAGAAATACAGAAGTGGATGTAGTATCTGAAGATCAACCTCCCTCTTCTCAGGTTTCCTAGCCGCAGCATCTGGCGGAAAATGGTGTTTCACCCTTTTCTGATGGGCTTGCATTGCATTGAGAAGCTCCTCATCAAAGGGTCGGAAGAATCCTGTGGGGATAAACTTCTAGCGGACACCGACGCGAGGCAGATATAATGGTGGTGGCGAAACTTGGCTATGATACGGCTTCTACAGATAAACCTCCACCAAGGTAAATCTGCATCCGCCGAACTAAAAGTCCTCCTGGTGCAAGAAGGGACAGATGTGGTTTTAGCATAGGAGCCATGGCTGAAAGTAAATATACATAGTTCGAGTGCTTAGGTTGCTTGGATTTAAGCTACCGCAAAGTACAGGTAAAGGAATGCGTAAAACCTTTATTCTTGTCCAGAGCAACCTTAGTATTTATCTTCTCCTTTCTTTCAGTATCGAAGACATAGCATCAGAGAGCCGGTTGTTAGAAAACTTCCATATTTTGTGGACTTCCGCTCATATGGCCCATGAAAATGAGACGCCACCCTATGTATTAAAATCGTTGGCAGGACCGCCCAACATATAAAGGAACAAATTTCTAATCGTGTATAGTGATATCAATAAATGGGGAAGTAATGGCATCAACGAAAGGGGGAATTATTTATCGAATATATTATAAGTAATAGCCTTGTGAGTTGTAATAGAGGCCACGAACTTAACTTCAGTACTAGAAACTGACAAGAGCTGCTCGATATCACCCTTTCTCTGAGAATTTAAGCGAAAGGAATCAGACCCTAGGTATATTAACTTTTGTATAAATGTGAAATCTCATAATTTCGACTCCTCACACAAAATTAAAAGACAGATTGGGGAAAATTTGGAGAAACATTCAACAGGTCACCTCCAAAACGACCTGAGCAAAATGTCAGGGATAAATAAGAAACGATGAAACGAGTAAATTCTAACATTAAGCTAAGAGGCAAACAACGACCGCCTGCTTGTCGTCCTGACTGAAGACAGCACAACTACTGATGTACACTGGAATCTATTTAATTAAGGTCACAGGACTGGGAGATCAATAATGATGAACTCGAGCCTTACTCAAGAGAGTTGGTGTAGGAAGATCATTCGAAGCTTCAAGGATATGGAAAATGTTATCCTCAAAATCTTGGACTAAAGGTGACAGATTTTGAAATACGTCCAGTGAGGAATCGATGGGGAAATACATTTCCCGGGCAACTCTGAAGAATAATGTAATACTTCAAGTGGGGATTGCGTTGAAGTGCAGTCATCAGTTGTCGCCAGCGAGATTGTTCCCTGTATCAGGGAACCAACCGAAAAGGCACATATAACATCAAAGTAAAAATAAACTAAGGTTGTCACTAAGGTTCATTCTCAAAGACCTAAGGATTTCCAGACAGATTTGTCTATCGCTATCTCTCTTAAAACCCTGTAGAGATTATTTAATCGATAGCTACCTTAGGACTGAAATTAATCACAGGCTACTCTGTCCATTCAACAGAATGCATACAGCAAGAGACATTTTAACTAAAACGCCCTGCACGTTCTAGTTAGTTTTACTAAAGAATTCCCCTCTGATAAGGAATATACTATGGTAGCTTTCTTAGATATAGAGGGACCTTCAATAATATAAACCAAGTCGCTGTAATTACAGCTCCAGCAACTCTGGGGGTTAACAGCACTATACGAAGGTTCACTCATAACCTTTTGATTATGAGACGCATTTCTGGTAGCTTAGGGTCAACTGACAACCATTTGTCATCAGGGGAACGGCCCAAGGGGGTGTTCTGTCTCATTTGCTATGATATCTCTCCATGAAAAATACTCTGCTATACAGTAACTGGTAGTCAGTCCGACAATGCTGTATAGTATTGTCGTCTGGTGGACGGCTCTGCAGAAGTCCACCTTGTGTGACCGAATATCTGATATGTCTATCGCTGTTAAGTTGAAAACAACACGAATTGAGGAAGTGGATGTTATACATTTAAGAATGCTAGATATTATAGCAAGGAAATGTTGCATCTACAGTTATTAGTCTATGGAAACTGTCACTCTGGTCCGGAAATGTCTCCTGTGTAATTCTAGACACGATGCCTGATCTTCCACGCATTACACCTTGTCTGAACCAGTTATTGACAAGAATAATCTAAAATATCTTAATTGAATGGATGTATCCCAGGACATATGGGATTCAGAAAGACCGTATGATCATAGTAGTGTTTACCAGCCAGCTATTGTAGCTATTAGGGAGTACGGCAGTAGAATGACTGAGGATATATATTATAACTAAAGCCGGTATCAATACGTTCTCTGATAGTTAGGCTGCAATAAACTTTCAGGGAAATGTCTTCCGGAATTCAAGAAATGTCCTCGACTATCGCAGCTCTTTTCACTATATTGCTGAACAGTTCAATATTCTCCAGATTTGGGTGCCAGGCCACATAGACTTACCAGGGAACTGCAAAGCAGATGAACTTGCAAGACTAGGAATTACACTACACGCTCTAGGGGAACTGGAATACGTGGGCATGCCTCTTGCGACCTGCAAGCTATTTTTGAGGTACAATGCCCTTATGACAACAAATCATATGTAGTCACTAGACCAGCGATGGGCAAAAGCACTACCCGGGGTTTTTCCTCTCACGTGTACATGAGCACACACATTGAATGAGAGTTCACTATCATTCAGTCGCGCTTGGACATTCGATCGACGAGGTTGTGTCGTCGCTTGTTGCTTAGCGTGCACATAAAGAAAAAATGGATGATACAATTATTACACTACATACTTCAAGTATAGGAATAAAGTTTAGTATGTATTGTATTTTTACCGAAGAATTTATAAACATTTCTTAATACAAGTTTAAATTATTTATTATATTACTGTAGAGATGTGTATACTATTTTCTTTTTGTTAAATTTAAAATAGTAACGAATTTTTTAAAATAATTTTAAATGTATATATTATTATCTTTTAAAGATTTTTTAATAAAATTTGTATAAACATCTTAATATACTAACCAAAAAAAAGTTGGACACTCGAAAACGGTTAGTAGAAAAAATAAAGAAATTAATTAAATAAAAAATATGGCATAATCAATACGAGTATGCTGATCTTTTCTTTGAAAATTTGGATTGATTACTTACATAGCATAATAAATATGTATGTGGCTAATCATAACATATTTCGAATTCTTTATGTACGCGTATAATAACACCAAATATACTTCATGATGTTCGTTGTCCACTTTATTTATTATCTTACCCAACAAATATGTATATGTTAGGAAAATGCAAATACCATTTATCGCAGTGCATAAAGAGAGTGTTAAAACTTCTCACAAATACATAAGCATTTTGTAGAAGTATTGTGTGCCCATCGCTGCACTAGACAAGAACTGATTGCTTTCAAATGGCGTGCCGCTGCCTAAGTTTCAAACGTAACAGGGCACTCAAGATCGCATGCCTCAATTATCGTGTCTGCCTTGAAAACTCACTGCCTTAACTTACTAACCTGCGCAGAAGCTGTGGTGACGAAATGTGAGGAATAAATAAAAGATATTCTTTATCATGGCTTCGCTCTCTCTAAAAATCGGCTAGTTACTCTAGGTTCACCTTTCATTTGTTAGTTAGTAAACTTGATAGGTATTAACCACCACCATCCCTGAACTTTTAAAATACTTAAATTGGTTCAATGTGAATAACTGGGAAAACGTATATTTATGCTGGACCACACAGGCTATGTGAGCATGACGTACAGGCTGCCACTTCGACCTAAATGCGAACAATCACGAAAATTCCTGGGACTGAAGGAAGTTTCTGGGTGGATAGGGTATACTTAAAGTGAAAGATCAATCGAAAGAATAGCTTAAAAATTACCAAAGATTTCACTCTGACTAGATTGTATTACGCTTATTAGTCCATTGTGTCAGCAGATAATGTCAGTCAATCATCTAGAATTTATACAGGGTCGTGGTAGCTTAGGTTAGGTTGCCACAGGGACGTAAGGGAAAACATAAGTTATCCCTAGCCCCTCCCGTTGAAACAATTTGATAGCTTTAAAAAACTCAAAAGCTGGCGTATTCCAATATCAGTCAAGTTAGCTGACTCCCCAAAGAAATGATAGCCTAGCGTTGCATGCCGCATTCTACAGATATCAGGGTACAGACACATAAGGTGTCTTATTGATTCACTTCAGACTCTGCAAAAGTCGTTACGCAATGTCTTTAATCTATCTGGGTGCCGTCAAATAAGGCGGCGACCTGTCATAACAGACACGATAAGTGAGACGTTCGGCCTCTAGAGCTAACGGGTTTTTCAACAGGGACGCTACAAAAGTAGACCGACAGGGACAGCAAACGACGCCATATTTTTTGCCGCTCTTTTGACATTTCTCTTCAGTAAGGTTTGCCATTTCATGATGGATAGATATACGAGCCAACAACGAGTCGAAATTATTAAAATTTACTACCGAAATTCGGAGTCAGTGGCCCCAACGTTAAGAGCGCTACGTCCAAGTTATTGGTCAGACAGTTATTGGTTATTAAGTTATTGGTCAGACAGCAATCCACACGTACTCCATGAGTCATCATTGCATCCCGAAAAAATTACGGTTTGGTGCGGTTTATGGGCCGGCGGCGTCATTGGGCCGTACTTCTTCCGTGATGATCAAGACCGGCACGTTACTGTGAATGGGAATCTCTACCGTTCAATGATAACCGAATATTTTTCGCCCCAATTGGATGATATGGACTTGGAGGACATGTGGTTGCAAAAGGACGGCGCCACAGCGAATGCCACAATCAATTTATTGGAAACCAAGTTTGGAGAACGTGTTATCTCACGAAATGGTCCATTCGATTGGCCGCCTCGGTCGTGCGATTTGACGCCGTTAGACTATTTCCTGTAGGGCTACGTCAAGTCTATGGTCTATGCCAACAAGCCAGCGACGATTGATGAACTTCGTACGAATATCGAACGTGAAATTGCAGCAGTATCGGCCGATTTATGCTTGAAAACCGTCGAAAATTGGGTTCAGCGTCTGGACTTCTGCAAGCGTGCCCGTGGTGGCCATGCAAAAGAAATCGAGTTCCATACATAATGGCATCGAACGTACTTTCGCAGGAATAAAGAATTTCATTGATATCCAAAACCGTTTTTGTTTTATTTAAAAAAGCTTTTGTAGCGCTCTTATTGAAAAACCCGGTACAGCAGTGCGTTTTGGTCTGAAAATTGATTTTCAGCCATTCAGCTACCTTTTTCTCAGATTTCTGCCTGACAAACACACCAGTGATCAGGCAGTCTTATTGCAAGTAACAGCTCAAGTTTCTCAGAAAAGACACCAAAGCCCACATGGTTATTGAGTTTGGAACCGTCTGCAAAGAAGTCAACGAATCTTCTCTGCCCTGAGATACGATTATTCCACCCTGATATATTGAAAAAAGTGGTTAACTCGAAAGTTATAACTATTGTTCTGTGAAAGATATTGACAATTTTAGAAATTCAGTGGAAAAAAACTAATATTTTTTTTTTGGAAAAATATTTTTTTTATATTTTTTTTGGAAAAATATTTTTTTTATATTTTTTTTGGAAAAATATTTTTTTTATATAAAAAATTATATTTTAGAAAAAAATTCCCTTATTATTTTTTGGATCTATATCTGTGTTCTAAATACTTTCTAAATTTCAGAGTGGGTTTTTAAGTAGTTTCTGAGATATCAGCAAAAATATGGAAGTAGACTTTATTTTATTTTTGTTTTGTTGTCTAATTTTTTTTATCGTGAAAAATCTGGAAACCCTGTTACGTTGAAAATAAGCATATTTTGAAAAATTTGGTTACTCCAGCAATTCTGTGAACGATATTGAGCGCAAAAACTTAAATTAATTGTAAGTTCAGTAGAATTTGAAAATGTTTTGGCAACAACTTCTGTTTTTCAAAATGGGATCAACGAGTGAAGTCTTTGGGATCCTTTAACTGTAACAGACTTCTGAAATCGTAGGTCCATTTTTGTTTCCTAATTTTCATAATCTTCCCTTAAGCAGAATGTCACATTTATGTTGGGTAAAGTCTGAGAGTATTCTTTGGCGTTTACAATGTGGTTCTCTATTGGACGCTGAAGGCTAGCAAAAGCAGCCGCTCTTTTGAGAGTCTCTCCAACTATTTTGCCGGTCATGGTACGGCTGTTTTGCCGTTCTTATAGAATTCCTGCACTTTCGGTTGGAAGGCCAGATCGCCTTTTGGCTGTGGAGAATGCACATAATTATTGCTTTCAATTAATTCTTTAGCATTGCAAGCCCTGAAGTTTGTAATTGAGAAATTGTTGTTGTATTTTTGTAACACAACAAGAATGGGTAAAGTTGTTAGAACTTGGGTTTGTCCATTTTTGTTACCTTCCACAATTTTATAAATTTCTTTTAAATTATTTAAAACATGTGTTCCATCATCGACACTATTTTCCAATTTAAAATGCTTGCTCCTAAATATGGAAATAAGACCGTTCAAAATTTCATATTTCTCAGATTTAGAATAGTAGTAATGCTTATACCTATTTAAAGATTCATTTAGTACACCTAAGCTCTTATACAAATACATAATAGCGATGCTTCTGTTTTCATTTGGAAATGTAACATCTTCATCCTTTTCGTCCAAATATGAATCGGTACCGCTTTCACAGACATTCTTATCAATATTTTCAGATACGTTGGAAGTTGGTGAGTATTTCAATATTGTCGGACTGTGCCTTGTTATTACTTTGCTTTTCTTCTGAGTGTATCTTATCTGTTAATAATGTTCTACCCGTAGGACATATATATCGGCCATTTAAATACGTGGGAAAACGTTCCTTAAGACATTGGAAAACTTCACGAAGGGTTTTCTTATATTTCCAATGCTTAGCTTTTTATCCCCTCACCTTAGAGAGGAGGGTATATATCATTTGCTACGAGTCAAAAGTGTAACACATCAAAGGAGTGACCTAACACCCTAAGTATGTTCGGCGGAAATCCGTTTTAGGAACTTTACATGTCCTAAAGCGGATTTGAGCAATGTCCGTCCGTCTGTCTGGCTGGAGCGCACGATAACTCTCGAAAGGAGTAACGGTTTGATTCTATTTCAAGCTAAGTTCGAAGATGGGCCATATTGGTCCACTCCTTCTTGTACCTCCCTCACAAAGGGTTACAATTTAGTTTAATATTGATTCTCTAATAACTTCTACACTACTTATCCGAATCATCTGTAATTCCTCACATAGTAATAGTTTATCCGACGCTATCACCTTGAGAAAAATGGGCGAAGTATCGCCACCCCTCGGGAACTTCCACATTTTGGCTGATATCTCAGAAACTACTTAAAAGCCTACCACGAAATTTATTTTTCTAACAAAAAATTTTCGGTTTATTAAAAAATATTTTTTTCAAAGAAAATCATTTTATATAAATGTTTTCATTTAAATAATAAGGATCAGCCCGCCTAAATACAATTAGAAAGAAGCTGGTCATCTTCAACACGTAGTGTTAATGAATTCTAAATAATAACATAAAATATTTGATATTCAACAAAAAAATACTATGCTTACTGAAATGTAGTAGTCTTTCTAATCGTCCAACTAATCTCAGAATCCACGCCATCTACATGGCGATTGGTGTAGAGACAACTGTGTCGAACTGGCAACCCTTACCAGTCACATGGGTGGTGAAAATGGTGAATTTAAGTCTCGCTTAAAGCTTTGGCTCTGTGACTTGTACGATTTCTTCGTAGGTATATATAATTCCCATATGCAAATTTCTTTGTAGATTGGTATATATACAAGTGATGATCGCCACAACTACACGCAAAGAAAAAATTCGTTTCTGCGAAACGAAATATTAGACAACTACAATTCTCGTTTACGACAACTGAAATTTCGTTTGTTGTGACAGAAACTTGTTCTGATCAAAAGAAATTTCAGTTGTCATAAACGAGAATTGTAGTTGTCTAATATTTCGTTTCGCAGAAACGAATTTTTTCTTTGCGTGTACAAGCTCACACTGTGTCATGTATAAGACCCTCTGATGATATCCCCGCACAGGATTGTCATATCTTTTCCAATACAGTGCAGTGTCATATCTTTTCCAATACACCACAAAAAAACCCCTCTTTCGAAAGGAAGAGTTGATCGAAAAGCTGAATAATTCGAATGTGAAAACATTCAATAAACAAATCTAATTGAAAATCATTTTATTTATATTTATTTTTTTTTTTTTTGCGCCGAACTTCTAAAATTCTTCAGCAAAAAAAATTTGACAATATCTTTCACAGAACAAAAGTTATGACCGTTCGAGTAAACACCATTTTCCAAAATATGCAAATCTTAATACCTTGCAGTAAAAAACGCGTTCACCAAATTTCATTAAAATCGGAAGACCTTCGGAAATTTCTCGTTGGTTTAACATGGAATTCCTCATATGCCTTAACAAAGATAGATCCTTCAATAAAGCTGGCTAGATCATGCAGGGTGGATTCGCACTTCGCTGTTGGCATGCTGTCGATTGGACATTAGCCTTTGATCATTTGTAGTCCTAAGGAAACTATCTATTAACCTATCCAGGGTTTTGAGGAGAAATGGCGATAGACTAATCGGTCGGGAATACTTAGCTCCTGCAATGGACGGCTTTCCCGTTTTCTAACACATTTGATACATCACACCGTTGGTATTACATTATGTTGGACAGATTACAATATAAGTTTGGTCCTTCGAGTTCTATAAATTATGTCAGCCAAGTCAATAGAACTTGGGCTTACTATTAGAAGTTCCGTCCAAAGAAATGTGAAAACCATACTATTTAGAGTTGGTTAATTAACAACCTGAAAAACATCTCCCCTTGAGATTTAACCTTCCTTTAGCCACCCCTTTTGCAGATCCGCCTATGATCTCACACAAACCGAAATGATCTCGTTTCTGCAGTGCGCAACAACTTCTTCTCCTTAATTTACTTGATTGCAATCGAATAGGAAAAAACAGGTTCTTTGTTGCAGATTTCACAAAAAATTATGTATTTCTTTTGAAGTGTCAGAAATCGATACGAACAAGTATTAGTAAGACCGGGCAAATATACTTCGACTACCCGGTTAGACTTCCATATCTAATGGACGGACGAACGAACATATCCATACATACACTACAACAGTACACTTATGACTTTGAAATGAATGTGGTTGCATGTCCCGGCACTTGGAAGCTGCTGGAACATGCTGTGGTGCTAACGGCGTATTTACCTATTCGAACATTGACATTAATTAGACATTAAATCGATGCAAGCCAACGAAAATGTTCAATACTTTCTTGAATTCAAGATCAAATATCACGGAACCACTAAAATTGTCAAAAAAAAAAGAATATTGGACAAAACCGAATTATCTTTAATATTTTTGAGGTATTGAGTATTAAAGCACTCGATGTGAAGAGCTTGGTCTTAAATTAAGTATTTTTTGTTGGTGTTTAATAATACGAAAACAACTCCATTGGTAGTGATGTTTGACTTTTGTGGAAATCGGTATGGTTAATCCCAAAAAAATTAAATTGAATTAAAACGTAATTACTTGAGCATTTGAAATGTCGAATTTATAATTAAATTTCAATTTGTGTATAATTTACAAAAATGATGTGAGATGTAGCATCGGTAATTGCGATAGGAAACTTAAGACAATGGTTATCGAAAAGTCAAGTGCAGTAAGATATATTTAGATATATAAATAAGAATGTAAAGGTTTTGCTATAAGGGCGGATACAATTCCATGTACCCATAGATCCGGCAGAGCTATTGAGCTATAGCCTCTGTTGTATTGCCTTTAAGGGTACGGTTGTTTGTGTTTTTTTGGCGTAGACCTGCGACTTGAGCAAAACTCCACAATAAAAAGTCTAGTGTCAATTAAATCATTTGTCTAAAAGCAATATCGTAGTTCAGAATTCTATATTATTCTGCAAAAGAAAACTGTTCAAACGGTAGAAAAGAGTACACATTACCGGTAGGGAAAATTACATTTCAAAGATTGGGTTACAAAGGATGACAGCAGATTCTCTCAAGGTCTGGTGTCCAGTTGGAACATGTTCGGTACATTGTGTATCATCGAATAAAAGCATACTCTTCCCCTACAATGTACCGGTTAGCAATGCTTCAATGATGCTCTTATAAATGTTACTATCATTAAATACAATTTTTTCGCCAAAGATAAATGCATAAATAAAACCAGTAAGGAAAGGCTAAAGTCGGGCGGGGCCGACTATATAATACCCTACACCACTCTCGTAATATTGAATAACTCTGATATATAAATTTTGTAATTCATGTATAAATTGTTTACATAAATTTACTTTTGGGACATTTTATACTTAAATAATACCCTGTACCACAGTGTGGTGTAGGGTATAAAAACGATTGGATCTAAAGAGCCAAATCGGATGAAACATATATATGGGAGCTATAGCTAAATCTTAACCGATTTTCTTCAAATTCGGCTATGTTGGTTCATGGATCAAGAAACTCTACCATTCTAAATTTCAAAACGATCGGATGTAAAATACAGCTTCTATAGGACTAAAGGGCCAAATCGGACGAAATATATATATGGGAGCTATATCTAAATCTGAACCGATTTCAACCAAATTCAATAGCGATCTTAACAGCCGCGAAATACTCTAAACTGCAAAATTTCAGAGCGATCGGAGTGAAATTGAGACCTGTAGTCGACGAACAACTTTACATGGACGGACGGACGGACGGACGGACAGACATCGTTAAATCGACTCAGCTAGTGATTCTGAGTCGATCGGTATACTTTAAGGTGGATCTAGCTGTGTTATTTTCAGGTGTTACAAACATCTGCCGTGAAACAAACTTATAATACCCTGTACCACAGTGTGGTGTAGGGTATAATTATGCTGGAAAATTTTATATAAAGAACCAGTAAGGAAAGGCAGAAAGTCGGGAAAATGTTAATGTTTGGAAGTAAAGTACAACTGCTATAGCGCTTTGATACCAAATCAGGAGGAACATATTTATGGAGGTTATATATACATCTCAACCGATTTTCCCGATTTTCTGTCGAATTTCGTACTGATCGGACATAAAATACAGTCTCTACAGCGCTTACATGTCAAATCGGGGGTAACATATATGTGGCCTATTAATAAATCTGAGCCGATTTTCTTCGAATTTAGCAATATTCCTTCAAGTAATAAGAAACCTTTTTCTTACATGTCAAATCGGGGGTAACATATGTACATATGGGGGCTATATCTAAATCTGAACCGATTTTCTTCGAATTTTGCAGTATTCCTTCATGTAGAAAGAAACCTCTTTTTGCCGAATTTCGCACTGATCGGATATAAAATAACATTTTTACAGCGCTTACATGTCAAATCGGGGTTAATGTATATGTATATGGGGGCTATATCTAAATCAGAACCGATTTCTTCTAAATTTAAAAGTGTTCATTCATATAATAGGAAACCTCTTTCTGCCGAATATCATACTGATCGGCTATAAAATACAGTTTTCACAGCGCTTACATGTGAAATCGAGGCTAACATATATATGGGGGCTATATCTAAATCTGAACCGAGATCGGACCATAATTGCGACCTGTACTTTGATTACAAGAATACATGCACAGACAGACGGACATAGATAAATCAACTCAGAAAGTGATTCTAAGTCGATCGGTATAATAAACGATGGGTCTATTTCTTTTCCTTTTGGGTGTTACAAACAAATGCACAAAGTTATAATACCCTGTATCATAGTGTGGTGTAGGGTATAAAGAAACAAATGCACAAAGTTATAATACC
This sequence comes from Eudasyphora cyanicolor, assembly GCA_963930755.1. NCBI lineage: Eukaryota > Metazoa > Arthropoda > Insecta > Diptera > Muscidae > Eudasyphora > Eudasyphora cyanicolor. Next base: position 69,726,744 of record OZ005735.1, on the reverse strand, counting down.
CTGTATCACGGTATAAATAGGCGAGAAATATTTAGGGACCATAGTAATCCTTTAATACTATGAATTATTGCAAGTCAAATAAGGTACATTTCTTAATTACAGGCATATCGGTTAAAAAACGTATGAACTAGACTAGGGATCTAACGAAAGTGACTTTAGCGAAAGCGAATATTGAAATATATTTCTTGCGAATGCGAATGCGAAAGCGTATAGTGAAATATTGATTTTTTCGAAAGCGAATGCGAATAATAGTTTGACCCTTTAGTACCAATAAAATTATGGAACTAAATTGATACTTTTCCCGGATATTCAAGTTTTCCATATTTTTACCTCCTGGTACCACAAGGACAAGCATATTTTTCAACTACATTGAAGAGAAGTGGAAGAGGTTTTTATTGCTATTAATATCTTCAAAATGTGTGAAGCGAATAAGAAGATATAACACTTTTAACAAATGGAAGCGAACACTCAAATATATTTTTGCGAAAGCGAATAATCCAAAGATGGTTTTTGCGAATGCCAAAATGATGCGAATAATTCGCTTTCGCATATGCGAATGCGAATATTCGTTACATCCCTAATCTAGACATGCAAGAAGTCAAATTCGTCTGTGACATATGGGGGCTATATCAAACCATGGAACGATGTGTGAAATTGTGAGTGGGACCGATGAGCCACATTTGTACTAAAGGCGATAAAGTGCAATATGAAATATAAATACTAATATTTCAGTCAGATCGATTTGAAAAATGTGTTCTCCAGAGCTTCAGGAAGTGACATCTGTGGGAACATTTATATAAAAGAATGGACCGACACGTCGCTATCCTAAGAAACGCTTCAGTAGCATTTTTCGTAAAGATAGCTTCATATTTGGAACCTGCATCTTGATCAGAAGAATATAACCTGAAATTTATATATGCTATATTTCTGGCCTTGGTAGCAGTACGCGTGATGAAGCCAAAAACTGGTGTGATTTTTGGCTACCGCTGAACATTACTTGAAATGCAATATTTTGATTGCTATTGGATAACGAAATTTGGTATGTGAATATGTGAAACCAGATCAAGTGCTGGAGCAAGTAACTGCAGTGATAGTAACATTGGGTGTGACACCGCCCACACAACCGGAAATGTGAATATCGACAGTTTATATTCAATAACCTCTATCTTAAAAAACACAATTGTTCAGTAGAGCCAAAAAACCGTTTATATCCCTAATTTTAAAGAAAAATAAAATTGTTTGTTCTACAATGTTTATTACACCTAACTACGTGAACTACTAAATAATATTTTTTTTAATATTTGCACCACGAGCCATTTTATGGAACATAGAGGGTATTGCTATTCAAAAATTCTTCATGTATAAAAAAAGATAGAGGTTTTTGCATAGTAAAAAAAAAATTATTTATGAATTCCACAAATTTTTTTAATATATAATTATACATATTATAATAAAAATAATAAATAATAATAACAATGAATTAACGATTAATTTTTTATTTAAGTACTAGCTGGACCCGGTCCACTTCGTTGCCCCAGATTGAGATTTCCGATCCCGTCCATTTTTGAACCAATTACGTAGACTGCCATCAAATGCATATTTACTAAATTACAACACTCTCGCTAACAAATTGTTCAAGGTATTTCAATTTCAGAAATTTGCTTATAACCCAACCCTTTTGGGCCATTCACGTAGACTATCACCAGATATATATACACGAAATTACAGCACTCTCGGTAAAAAATTGTGCAAGATATGACTCTCAATTTCAAAATTTGACTTATACTCGCATAGGCAGGGCAACGTCCATTGTTCTGATCCCGCCTATTTTTGGTCGAATCACGTAGACTGTCATCAGATACATATACCCAAAACTGCAGCGCTCACTTAAACAAATTGTGCAAGATATCTCAATTTAAAAATTAGGCTCCTATTGTCGGTGCCGCCCTTTTTTGTGTAATCACGTAGACTGCGTGAGATGCACAAAATCACAGCACTCTCGCTAACAAATTGTGCATGATATCTCAATTTCAAAATTTGGTTTATATGGGCGGGGCGAGGCCCATTGATCCGATCCCGCCACTTTTTAGAACATTCACGTAGGCTATCATCAGATACATATGCACAAAATTACAGAACTATCGCTAAACAATTGTGTAAGACATCTCAATTTCAAAATTTAGTTTATATGGGCAGGGCCACGGCCATTGATCCGATCCCGACCCTTTTTGGACCAATAACGTAGACTACCACCAGACATCACTCTCGCTAAAAATTGTGCAAGATATGTGTCTCAATTTCAAAATTTGGCTTATATACGCGGAGCCACGTCCATTGGTCTGATCCCGCCAATTTTTGGGCGAATCGCTAAGACAGTCATCAGATACATATGTCCAAAACTGCAGCACTCTCGATAATAAATTGTGCAAGATATTTTAATTTCAAAATTTGGCTTATATGGACGTGGCCACACCATGTACACGAAATTACAGCACTCTCGGTACAAAATTGTGCAATATATCTCAATTTCAAAATTTGGCTTATATGGGGGGGTGGGCACGCCCATTGTTCTGATCCCGCCCATATTTGGACCAATCACGTAGACTGCCACTATATACATATACACAAAATTGCAGCACTCTCGCTATCAAATTGTGCAAAATATCTCAATTTCAAAATTTGGCTTATATGGGCGGGGCCACGCCCATTGGTCCGATTCCGCCCATTTTTGGAAAATTCACATAATATGCCACTAAATGCATACACACAAAATTTCAGCACTCTAGCTAAAATTTTTTCTCAATATAAAAATTGGACCCATATGGGCGGGTCCACGCCCACTTGATATATCGAAAATTCAAGTACCCTATTTTCAGCACCCCCTACACATGTACATTCTGTGAACATTTCAAGATGATCGGTCTAGCCGTTTAGACGTCTATACGGAACAAACAAACAAACCCACAAACAAACGATTTGCCACGCCCACATTTTCCCCGCCCACTATTTGCAAAATTTTTTTTCCCAAAACCATCTCAGACCAAATAGCTTTCAAACAAAAGAAAAAATTTTAAAATCGGTCCAGTGGTTTAAGCGTCTATAAAACACATACATACATACATACATACATACATACAAACATTTTTCCATTTTTATATATATAGATTATCTATTTCTTGGGGTTCATTTTTGAATCCATTTTAAAATTGTCATAGAAAAAATCGTATTCTTGTGGAATCACAGGTTAAATACAAAAATAGTCATAATTTGAAAACTAAACCTTCGACTAAAAAAATTTAACCAAATTCGGGTTTAGCATACTCTTTTCACCAATGAACCATCTTTTAGGAGAAAAAAAAACAAAAAAAAAGTCCCAAATTATATGAAGAGATAGAGGCTATTGCATTCAGAAAAAATTAGTGTGTAACATAGAGAAATTACAAAAATGACCATAAAATCTCAATTTTTGTTTTTTTTTATTTCCAAATTAGTACCATAGATGCGCCTTATTTTACCGAATATTTTAAGATAAAAATCTCATTTTTGTAAAAATTGAAGATAGAGGGTTTTGAATATAAGCTCTCGATATACAATATTTCCTGCACTATTGCAGCTAGACTGTAAAAGTGGGTGTGTGTAACCTTGGAACTGGAACCAATTATTGAACCCAAAACTGCATTAACAGTGGGTACTCCTACTCAACCAGTACTTCCAAAATTCAATATTTCAAGTAGCAATGCAGCAATAGTTTCGAAGTTTGGCATGTCTGACCTTGATACCAGTAATCAGTCGCCATAACGCCTACACACCGCCCCCCACAAATACCCAGCAAAATCTCTCATTACCAAATAATCCGACGAGTAAGCAAAGTTTGATAATGGTAAGTACGTATTATTTAGCCACTTTTCTCATTATTTTAACATGGGGATGTCATTGGAGGGAAGTACTTCCCAAAAGCATACAATAAAGTAGCATAATAAGTACTTATTTGTAGCATAGGCATACCCCATAAATATGTGCTTATGTTTTCACGATTTTAAGTACTTGATTAATGCATTACCAATAAGTTACAAAATACGTAGTAGAAATGGTAGATATGTAGAAATGGTCATATAAAGTAATTTTGTGCATATTGTCTCGCATATTTCGAATTTTTGAACCCAAACCACCATGTGAAAAATTCTTCAATGGTCTAACATCATACGATATACGTAAATATTTTTGGTATTTTCATTCAATTTGCACGTATTTTTGGGAAACTTGTTGAAAATATATAAATCTTCTACAATAACCCACATATAGCCAAAATTGCATTATTCTAAAATTTGCCAAAAATTATTTTGATAAAAAAAATCACTTATTTCAGTTATTATTGGTACGTCATTATTAATAAGCCGAAAGTAAATCAGCGAATAATGAGATATCATTATTTGGTAATGCAGGGAATAATGACAGGTACTTACCAAGATTTTGCTGGGTAAGTAAACAATTTATACTGCAATTTTTGAAATAATATTGCGGCGAGAGCTTTGCAAAAGAGAGGGATTAGGACAAGGACGTGGAGCCGCCCATACAATTCGAGATGTGAATTTGAAAAATTTCCAATATCATGCAGGACAGTTTTGAAAATGGGCATGATCAGTCTTAGCAATAATACGCGTGATCAAGGGAAACATGGGTAAGATCGGGTCACGCCTGATACCGATAGTGCCGATGCACAAAGCGTCTTAAAATTTTATGCGGTTCCAGTTAAAACAGGGTCATATCGCATTGACAGGCGCAACCCTATATGACTCCAGTACTGAAAACGAAATATGGAGAGGCATTGCACTAATCGTCTTGAAATTTGGCGTGGATGCTGTTGACTGCCAGTATCTGCGCAGTTGTAAGTTTGCTGAAAACGCAGTAACTGTAGAGCATTATATCTAGAGTGACTCTGGACCAAGTAAGTAGTATGTATTCAAGTGCCTTGAAACTCAGTACGTGATGGAATGGTATTGCACTAAACGAAATTTGTGCATTTAAGAGCAATATGCATGACCCGAAAACACTAAACATTGCCGTTATAGTATCTATGGGCATTTCCCCCGCTCGACTTATTTTTGTAACCGTAATATCAAGAGTGTCAACATATTATATAGCGGGTAAAAATAAAACAAGTGAATCAAAAATCGCTTCTGTAGTATATTGTACCAAATATATTCTGCTTGAAACATACATACTCGTATGTTTAGGGTGCACATCAAGTAAATAATATTTGACAAACACAAATGTTACATGTTTGGGAGGATATTGTTCTAAACAAAACTATGTTTCTATCCTAATATTTTTGTTTGGAAGTTTTCTATTTTTCGGAAGTTCAAAGTGTATTTATACCCTACACCACACTGTAGTCCAGGGTATTATGAGTTTGTGTATTTGTTTGTAACATCCAGAAGGAGAAGAGATAGACCCGTCGTTTATTATACCGATCGACTTGGAATCACTTCCTGAGTCGATTTAATGTCCGTCTGTCCATCCGTATGTAGATGTATCGTTGTAATCAAAGTGCAGGTCGTATTTATGGGTGATGAAATTTAACACAGTGCTCTTTTTTGGCCCAAGGACGATCCCTACTGAAATCGGTCAAAATCGGTTCAGATTTAGATAGAGCCCCATATATATGTTACACCCGATTTGACATGTAATCGCTGTAGAAACTAATTACATATCAGATCAGTACGAAATTTGGCAGAGAGTTCTCTTATTACATGAATGAACTCTGCCAAATTCGGCGAAAATCGGTTTAGATATAGTCCCCATATATATGTTACACCCGATTCGGGGAAAATCGGTTCAGATTTAGATATAGTCTCCATATATGTGTTACACCCGATTTGGCATGTAAGCGCGTAGAAACCGTATTTTATATCCGATCAGTACGAAATTCGGCAGAGAGAGTTTTCTTATTACATTTATGAACACTGCAAAATTCTTATCGCAATGCCCATTTTCGCATTGTTAGGGAGGTGTAGGGTATTATATAGTCGACCCCGCCCGACTTTCTGTCTTTCCTTACTGGATTTTTTTTTAAATTTAATGTTTTGTAAAATTATATTAAAATTTAAATCGTATAATTTTTCGCAACTATAAATTGCATTGATGGATGGACAAAAAATGATGAATTGGAATATTTATTAATTTAAAAATTATTGATATAAAACAAAAGGTAATGCTGCTAAAGAAATTTTTAACTGAAAAGTATAACATGAACTCTAGTAAAAATTTAAACTAAAATTGGAAAAATCAAAAGTTTTAATAATCTTTTTTAAATGAAATACATTTGGAAAACTCCTTAAACAATAACTTTGTTGGTGTGAGAATACATATTTTATTTGTGGAAGTCAGTTCGCAAATATATTTTGTTCTAATATATTAATATATGCGTTCTAAACAATATTTCTTGATTTTCAAATAAAGTTTATTTATTAACAAATATATGATATTTAAAAATTTAATTTCCAAATATATTTTTTCAATTCAAACGTATCAAAAATTTCGATTTTTCCCGTGTGGAAAAAATAAAACAAATTGAACTATTTTTTTTTAGACGGATCAAGTTCTCGATGTCGCCGGCCTCCAAACTGTGGTTGTATACTTTGCAATATCTCCATCAATTCTTAATTTACCTGAACAAAATCAAAGAAAAACCAGTAAGGAAAGACAGAAAGTCGGGCGGGGCCGACTATATAATACCCTACACCTACCTACCAATGCGAAAATGGGCATTGCGATAAGAATTTGGCAGTGTTCATACATGTAATAAGCAAACTCTCTCTGCCGATTTTCGTACTGATCGGATATAAAACACGGTTTCTACAGTGCTTACATGTCAAATCGGGTGTAACATATTTATTGGGACTATGTTTAAATCTTTTTTTTTTGTTTTTTTTTTTTTTCGAGATTCTTTATTTGCAATCTATTTACAAGGAAAATATTCAGCAAATTGTATAAAAACTTACAAATAACAGTTTTGCTAAGTTCCAGCGAACTTATCAAAAAATTTAACATTGTTGCATTTGTAAATAACACATTAAAATGAATAATAAGTTTTTAGATAATTTTACAATTTTTACTAAGATTTAATGTAAATATGTGGTAGTTACGTAATAAAGGGCAAATCAAGGACATTAAGTCGTTTCAGTCTTCTAGATTCATTGCTGTCATCTAAAAGTGTTATGGCCAATAAATTCGAATGTAGACTCAATCTATTGAGGTAATTTGTGCTATATCTCCTAATCTCGTTTTTAACTTGGGAGACACCGAGATCTTTATGTATGTTATTATTATTAACAAACCAAGGAGAATTAGTGATTAGTCTTAATGTTTTGGATTGATATCTTTGTAGAATTTCGACATTTGAATTACTAGCTGTCCCCCATAGTTCTATTCCGTATGTCCAGACCGGTTTTAATGTGGTTTTATAAAGAACCACTTTGTTCTCCAAACTTAGTTCAGATTTTGGACCTAAAAGCCAAAACATCCGCTTTGTCTTAATCTCTAGTTGTTGCCTTTTCAATTTAATGTGCAGTTTCCATGTTAATCGTCTATCTAAATTTAGACCTAGATATTTCACATGATCTGATGAAGGAATAGTGAATCCGTTAAGCATCACCGGTGGGCAATCCCTTTCCTAAGGGAGAAAGTTACATGTGTAGATTTTTCAGCATTGACTTTGATATTCCACTTTTTCAGCCACGATTGAGTCGCATCAAGATGTTTTTGTATCAAATTGGAAGCTTCCACGGGTGATTTATGGACGCCCAATATGGCGGTATCGTCAGCGTACGTTGCTATGGTTACATCATCGTTCGTGGGGAAGTCGAATGTAAATATTGTATACAAAACTGGACCCAAAACACTGCCCTGAGGAACTCCGGATTTTATTAAACCAATTTCCGAGTCTTCATCATTTATATTTACGTAAAATCTCCTTTCTTCTAGATATGATCTCATCAGTAGATAAAAAGGTGTCGGTAAGAGTGATTTTAGTTTATATAATAATCCAACGTGCCACACTCTGTCGAAAGCTTGTTTTACATCCAGAAATATCGACGAACAGTACTGTTTATTTTCAAGACAATCCCTTATAGTTTTGACTATTCTGTGGCATTGTTCTGAAGTCCCGTGTCCATGTCTAAATCCAAATTGGTGGTCAGGGATGATGTTTAATATTTCCAGAACGGGGAGAAGTCTTTTCTGGAGGAGTCTTTCGAATAGCTTGGAGATTATAGGTAATAAACTTATTGGTCTATATGAAGCGATATCGTTTTCTTGTTTATTGGGTTTTAGTATCATAATAATTTTTGCAAACTTCCATTGTGTGGGAAAGTGGCTCAACCTTAGCACAGAATTAAATATAACGGTAAGAAATATAAGACCCTTTTTCGGCAAAGACTTAATCACTTTGGCATCAATGAGGTCGTAACCAGGAGTTTTTTTTAGTATTAAGTTTCTTTACTTCGTTTCCAACTTCTCTCACAGTAAAGGGTTTTATAGGCCGATACATCTGACAAGGCACGACAAGAAAATCTCTGATTTTTTATTCCTCCAATGAATCACAGAATGAAAATGGGGTGAAAGTCTCTTCTAGGAATGCTTTAAAAGCAGATACCTTGGCCTTATCTGATTTACACCAAGCTCCAGAGGAATCGTTGATGGCAAAATTTCTTTTTTGTGGTCTTTTAAGGTGTTTCGTAGCTTTCCAATGGTTGTATTCATTGTTTTTAGTTGGGCTCAAATTTCTAAGAAATTTATTTAACGAATTATTTTTAAAGTTCCTTAGTTGAGTTTTAAGAAAGTTGGCAGCTCTGTTGAAATTAGATTTATCTGCACGACGCCTTGTTGTTTGCCATATTTTACGTAATCGACGTTTCTTTCTTATAAGTTGGCTAATTTCCAGAGATATTTGGAGCCTTGAAATATTGTTTTGTGGTTCTTGTGGAGTGGATAAATAGGCAGACTCATGAATCAAGTTCGTGAAAGATTCGACTGCATCATCTAAATCATTTTCGTTTTTGATGGGAACGTTTAAATTTATGTTTTTTCAACCTGCGTGAAGATACCGACGTCGGTAACTTTCGATAACTTCCGATAACACGAAATAACAGGGTGACCAAAAGTTGCAACACATAATGTCAAATAACAAAATGTACGTGTGTATGTATGTACGTATCAGCTGTTTTTGGACGATTGACAGAAAAAGTTACCGACGTCGGTCGGTGGATGACAGATGTGGAATTGTATTTTTTTAGAAAATGTGTAAAAGTAATATGCTTTTTTGAAAAAAGTGAATATATGGAATAAAAGAGGACATTGCACTGATCATTTTCGTGTACCATATGCCCCTGAAATATCTAATCACACCGTCTAAATTGTAGATTTCTACTTTGCCCACTGGTGGTCAGGACACAAAACAAGTCCTGGAAACTAAACGGAGATACAATATACTCCTAATTTTTCTACACTACTAGAGGATACTATTACGAACATTTATGTGTACTCAGAGTTTCCAGAATCAGTTTTCAACTTCCCGAAAATTCCAGATTTCGGTTTGACCACTGGTGGTCAGGACACAGAAGTCGTCCTGGGAACCAAACGGAGATACAATACACTCCTATTTTTTCAGAGCTATACGAGGATACTATTACGAATATTTTTGTGTCTTTAAAGTTTCCAGAATCAGTTTTTAACTTCCCGAAAATTCCAGATTTCGGTTTGACCACTGGTGGTCAGGACACAAAAGTCGTCCTGAAAACCAAACGGAGATACAATACACTCCTATTTTTTCTACACTACTAGAGGATACTATTACGAACATTTATGTGTACTCAGAGTTTCCAGAATCAGTTTTTAACTTCCCGAAAATTCCAGATTTCGGTTTGACCACTGGTGGCCAGGACACAAAAGTCGTCCTGGAAACCAAACGGAGATACAATACACTCCTATTTTTTCTACACTACTAGAGGATACTATTACGAACATTTATGTGTATTCAGAGTTGCCGGAATCAGTTTCTAACTTCCCGAAAATTCCAGATTTCCGTTTGACCACTGGTGGTCAGGACACAAAAGTCGTCCTGGGAACCAAACGAAGATACAATACACTCCTATTTTTTCTACACTACTAGAGGATACTATTACGAACATTTATTTGTACTCAGAGTTTCCAGAATCAGTTTTTAACTTCCCGAAAATTCCAGATTTCGGTTTGACCACTGGTGGTCAGGACACGAAAGTCCTGAAAACCAAACGGAGATACAATACACTCCTATTTTTTCTACACTACTAGAGGATACTATTACGAACATTTATGTGTATTCAGAGTTGCCGGAATCAGTTTCTAACTTCCCGAAAATTCCAGATTTCCGTTTGACCACTGGTGGTCAGGACACAAAAGTCGTCCTGGGAACCAAACGGAGATACAATACACTCCTATTTTTTCAGAGTTATAAGAGGATACTATTACGAACATTTGTGTGTATTCAGAGTTTCCGGAATCAGTTTCTAACTTCCCGAAAATGCCAGATTTCGGTTTGACCACTGGTGGTCAGGACACAAAAGTCGTCCTGGGAACCAAACGGAGATACAATACACTCCTATTTTTTCTACACTACTAGAGGATACTATTACGAACATTTATGTGTACTCAGAGTTTCCAGAATCAGTTTTTAACTTCCCGAAAATTCCAGATTTCGGTTTGACCACTGGTGGTCAGGACACGAAAGTCCTGAAAACCAAACGGAGATACAATACACTCCTATTTTTTCTACACTACTAGAGTCGTCCTGAAAACCAAACGGAGATACAATACACTCCTATTTTTTCTACACTACTAGAGGATACTATTACGAACATTTATGTGTATTCAGAGTTGCCGGAATCAGTTTCTAACTTCCCGAAAATTCCAGATTTCCGTTTGACCACTGGTGGTCAGGACACAAAAGTCGTCCTGGGAACCAAACGAAGATACAATACACTCCTATTTTTTCTACACTACTAGAGGATACTATTACGAACATTTATTTGTACTCAGAGTTTCCAGAATCAGTTTTTAACTTCCCGAAAATTCCAGATTTCGGTTTGACCACTGGTGGTCAGGACACGAAAGTCCTGAAAACCAAACGGAGATACAATACACTCCTATTTTTTCTACACTACTAGAGGATACTATTACGAACATTTATGTGTATTCAGAGTTGCCGGAATCAGTTTCTAACTTCCCGAAAATTCCAGATTTCCGTTTGACCACTGGTGGTCAGGACACAAAAGTCGTCCTGGGAACCAAACGGAGATACAATACACTCCTATTTTTTCAGAGTTATAAGAGGATACTATTACGAACATTTGTGTGTATTCAGAGTTTCCGGAATCAGTTTCTAACTTCCCGAAAATGCCAGATTTCGGTTTGACCACTGGTGGTCAGGACACAAAAGTCGTCCTGGGAACCAAACGGAGATACAATACACTCCTATTTTTTCTACACTACTAGAGGATACTATTACGAACATTTATGTGTACTCAGAGTTTCCAGAATCAGTTTTTAACTTCCCGAAAATTCCAGATTTCGGTTTGACCACTGGTGGTCAGGACACGAAAGTCCTGAAAACCAAACGGAGATACAATACACTCCTATTTTTTCTACACTACTAGAGGATACTATTACGAACATTTATGTGTATTCAGAGTTGCCGGAATCAGTTTCTAACTTCCCGAAAATTCCAGATTTCCGTTTGACCACTGGTGGTCAGGACACAAAAGTCGTCCTGGGAACCAAACGGAGATACAATACACTCCTATTTTTTCTACACTACTAGAGGATACTATTACGAACATTTATGTGTACTCAGAGTTTCCAGAATCAGTTTTCAACTTCCCGAAAATTCCAGATTTCGGTTTGACCACTGGTGGTCAGGACACAGAAGTCGTCCTGGGAACCAAACGGAGATACAATACACTCCTATTTTTTCAGAGCTATACGAGGATACTATTACGAATATTTTTGTGTCTTTAAAGTTTCCAGAATCAGTTTTTAACTTCCCGAAAATTCCAGATTTCGGTTTGACCACTGGTGGTCAGGACACAAAAGTCGTCCTGAAAACCAAACGGAGATACAATACACTCCTATTTTTTCTACACTACTAGAGGATACTATTACGAACATTTATGTGTACTCAGAGTTTCCAGAATCAGTTTTTAACTTCCCGAAAATTCCAGATTTCGGTTTGACCACTGGTGGCCAGGACACAAAAGTCGTCCTGGAAACCAAACGGAGATACAATACACTCCTATTTTTTCTACACTACTAGAGGATACTATTACGAACATTTATGTGTATTCAGAGTTGCCGGAATCAGTTTCTAACTTCCCGAAAATTCCAGATTTCCGTTTGACCACTGGTGGTCAGGACACAAAAGTCGTCCTGGGAACCAAACGAAGATACAATACACTCCTATTTTTTCTACACTACTAGAGGATACTATTACGAACATTTATTTGTACTCAGAGTTTCCAGAATCAGTTTTTAACTTCCCGAAAATTCCAGATTTCGGTTTGACCACTGGTGGTCAGGACACGAAAGTCCTGAAAACCAAACGGAGATACAATACACTCCTATTTTTTCTACACTACTAGAGGATACTATTACGAACATTTATGTGTATTCAGAGTTGCCGGAATCAGTTTCTAACTTCCCGAAAATTCCAGATTTCCGTTTGACCACTGGTGGTCAGGACACAAAAGTCGTCCTGGGAACCAAACGGAGATACAATACACTCCTATTTTTTCAGAGTTATAAGAGGATACTATTACGAACATTTGTGTGTATTCAGAGTTTCCGGAATCAGTTTCTAACTTCCCGAAAATGCCAGATTTCGGTTTGACCACTGGTGGTCAGGACACAAAAGTCGTCCTGGGAACCAAACGGAGATACAATACACTCCTATTTTTTCTACACTACTAGAGGATACTATTACGAACATTTATGTGTACTCAGAGTTTCCAGAATCAGTTTTTAACTTCCCGAAAATTCCAGATTTCGGTTTGACCACTGGTGGTCAGGACACGAAAGTCCTGAAAACCAAACGGAGATACAATACACTCCTATTTTTTCTACACTACTAGAGGATACTATTACGAACATTTATGTGTATTCAGAGTTGCCGGAATCAGTTTCTAACTTCCCGAAAATTCCAGATTTCCGTTTGACCACTGGTGGTCAGGACACAAAAGTCGTCCTGGGAACCAAACGGAGATACAATACACTCCTATTTTTTCTACACTACTAGAGGATACTATTACGAACATTTATGTGTACTCAGAGTTTCCAGAATCAGTTTTTAACTTCCCGAAAATTCCAGATTTCGGTTTGACCACTGGTGGTCAGGACACGAAAGTCCTGAAAACCAAACGGAGATACAATACACTCCTATTTTTTCTACACTACTAGAGGATACTATTACGAACATTTATGTGTACTCAGAGTTTCCAGAATCAGTTTTTAACTTCCCGAAAATTCCAGATTTCGGTTTGACCACTGGTGGTCAGGACACGAAAGTCCTGAAAACCAAACGGAGATACAATACACTCCTATTTTTTCTACACCACTAGAGGATACTATTACGAACATTTATGTGTATTCAGAGTTGCCGGAATCAGTTTCTAACTTCCCGAAAATTCCAGATTTCCGTTTGACCACTGGTGGTCAGGACACAAAAGTCGTCCTGGGAACCAAACGGAGATACAATACACTCCTATTTTTTCTACACTACTAGGATAGGAGTGTATTGTATCTCCGTTTGGTTCCCAGGACGACTTTTGTGTCCTGACCACCAGTGGTCAAACCGAAATCTGGCATTTTCGGGAAGTTAGAAACTGATTCCGGAAACTCTGAATACACACAAATGTTCGTAATAGTATCCTCTTATAACTCTGAAAAAATAGGAGTGTATTGTATCTCCGTTTGGTTCCCAGGACGACTTTTGTGTCCTGACCACCAGTGGTCAAACGGAAATCTGGAATTTTCGGGAAGTTAGAAACTGATTCCGGCAACTCTGAATACACATAAATGTTCGTAATAGTATCCTCTAGTAGTGTAGAAAAAATAGGAGTGTATTGTATCTCCGTTTGGTTTTCAGGACTTTCGTGTCCTGACCACCAGTGGTCAAACCGAAATCTGGAATTTTCGGGAAGTTAAAAACTGATTCTGGAAACTCTGAGTACAAATAAATGTTCGTAATAGTATCCTCTAGTAGTGTAGAAAAAATAGGAGTGTATTGTATCTCCGTTTGGTTTTCAGGACTTTCGTGTCCTGACCACCAGTGGTCAAACGGAAATCTGGAATTTTCGGGAAGTTAGAAACTGATTCCGGCAACTCTGAATACACATAAATGTTCGTAATAGTATCCTCTAGTAGTGTAGAAAAAATAGGAGTGTATTGTATCTCCGTTTGGTTTTCAGGACTTTCGTGTCCTGACCACCAGTGGTCAAACCGAAATCTGGAATTTTCGGGAAGTTAAAAACTGATTCTGGAAACTCTGAGTACACATAAATGTTCGTAATAGTATCCTCTAGTAGTGTAGAAAAAATAGGAGTGTATTGTATCTCCGTTTGGTTCCCAGGACGACTTTGGTGTCCTGACCACCAGTGGTCAAACCGAAATCTGGCATTTTCGGGAAGTTAGAAACTGATTCCGGAAACTCTGAATACACACAAATGTTCGTAATAGTATCCTCTTATAACTCTGAAAAAATAGGAGTGTATTGTATCTCCGTTTGGTTCCCAGGACGACTTTTGTGTCCTGACCACCAGTGGTCAAACGGAAATCTGGAATTTTCGGGAAGTTAGAAACTGATTCCGGCAACTCTGAATACACATAAATGTTCGTAATAGTATCCTCTAGTAGTGTAGAAAAAATAGGAGTGTATTGTATCTCCGTTTGGTTTTCAGGACTTTCGTGTCCTGACCACCAGTGGTCAAACCGAAATCTGGAATTTTCGGGAAGTTAAAAACTGATTCTGGAAACTCTGAGTACACATAAATGTTCGTAATAGTATCCTCTAGTAGTGTAGAAAAAATAGGAGTGTATTGTATCTCCGTTTGGTTTTCAGGACTTTCGTGTCCTGACCACCAGTGGTCAAACCGAAATCTGGAATTTTCGGGAAGTTAAAAACTGATTCTGGAAACTCTGAGTACACATAAATGTTCGTAATAGTATCCTCTAGTAGTGTAGAAAAAATAGGAGTGTATTGTATCTCCGTTTGGTTTTCAGGACTTTCGTGTCCTGACCACCAGTGGTCAAACCGAAATCTGGAATTTTCGGGAAGTTAAAAACTGATTCTGGAAACTCTGAGTACACATAAATGTTCGTAATAGTATCCTCTAGTAGTGTAGAAAAAATAGGAGTGTATTGTATCTCCGTTTGGTTCCCAGGACGACTTTTGTGTCCTGACCACCAGTGGTCAAACCGAAATCTGGCATTTTCGGGAAGTTAGAAACTGATTCCGGCAACTCTGAATACACATAAATGTTCGTAATAGTATCCTCTAGTAGTGTAGAAAAAATAGGAGTGTATTGTATCTCCGTTTGGTTTTCAGGACTTTCGTGTCCTGACCACCAGTGGTCAAACCGAAATCTGGAATTTTCGGGAAGTTAAAAACTGATTGTGGAAACTCTGAGTACACATAAATGTTCGTAATAGTATCCTCTAGTAGTGTAGAAAAAATAGGAGTGTATTGTATCTCCGTTTGGTTCCCAGGACGACTTTTGTGTACTGACCACCAGTGGGCAAACCGAAATCTGGCATTTTCGGGAAGTTAGAAACTGATTCCGGAAACTCTGAATACACACAAATGTTCGTAATAGTATCCTCTTATAACTCTGAAAAAATAGGAGTGTATTGTATCTCCGTTTGGTTCCCAGGACGACTTCTGTGTCCTGACCACCAGTGGTCAAACCGAAATCTGGAATTTTCGGGAAGTTGAAAACTGATTCTGGAAACTCTGAGTACACATAAATGTTCGTAATAGTATCCTCTAGTAGTGTAGAAAAAATAGGAGTGTATTGTATCTCCGTTTGGTTTTCAGGACTCTCGTGTCCTGACCACCAGTGGTCAAACCGAAATCTGGAATTTTCGGGAAGTTAAAAACTGATTCTGGAAACTCTGAGTACACAAAAAAGTTCGTAATAGTATCCTCTAGTAGTGTAGAAAAAATAGGAGTGTATTGTATCTCCGTTTGGTTCCCAGGACGACTTTTGTGTCCTGACCACCAGTGGTCAAACCGAAATCTGGCATTTTCGGGAAGTTAGAAACTGATTCCGGCAACTCTGAATACACATAAATGTTCGTAATAGTATCCTCTAGTAGTGTAGAAAAAAATAGGAGTGTATTGTATCTCCGTTTGGTTTTCAGGACTTTCGTGTCCTGACCACCAGTGGTCAAACCGAAATCTGGAATTTTCGGGAAGTTAAAAACTGATTCTGGAAACTCTGAGTACACATAAATGTTCGTAATAGTATCCTCTAGTAGTGTAGAAAAAATAGGAGTGTATTGTATCTTCGTTTGGTTCCCAGGACGACTTTTGTGTCCTGACCACCAGTGGTCAAACGGAAATCTGGAATTTTCGGGAAGTTAGAAACTGATTCCGGCAACTCTGAATACACATAAATGTTCGTAATAGTATCCTCTAGTAGTGTAGAAAAAATAGGAGTGTATTGTATCTCCGTTTGGTTTCCAGGACGACTTTTGTGTCCTGGCCACCAGTGGTCAAACCGAAATCTGGAATTTTCGGGAAGTTAAAAACTGATTCTGGAAACTCTGAGTACACATAAATGTTCGTAATAGTATCCTCTAGTAGTGTAGAAAAAATAGGAGTGTATTGTATCTCCGTTTGGTTTTCAGGACGACTTTTGTGTCCTGACCACCAGTGGTCAAACCGAAATCTGGAATTTTCGGGAAGTTAAAAACTGATTCTGGAAACTTTAAAGACACAAAAATATTCGTAATAGTATCCTCGTATAGCTCTGAAAAAATAGGAGTGTATTGTATCTCCGTTTGGTTCCCAGGACGACTTCTGTGTCCTGACCACCAGTGGTCAAACCGAAATCTGGAATTTTCGGGAAGTTGAAAACTGATTCTGGAAACTCTGAGTACACATAAATGTTCGTAATAGTATCCTCTAGTAGTGTAGAAAAATTAGGAGTATATTGTATCTCCGTTTAGTTTCCAGGACTTGTTTTGTGTCCTGACCACCAGTGGGCAAAGTAGAAATCTACAATTTAGACGGTGTGATTAGATATTTCAGGGGCATATGGTACACGAAAATGATCAGTGCAATGTCCTCTTTTATTCCATATATTCACTTTTTTCAAAAAAGCATATTACTTTTACACATTTTCTAAAAAAATACAATTCCACATCTGTCATCCACCGACCGACGTCGGTAACTTTTTCTGTCAATCGTCCAAAAACAGCTGATACGTACATACATACACACGTACATTTTGTTATTTGACATTATGTGTTGCAACTTTTGGTCACCCTGTTATTTCGTGTTATCGGAAGTTATCGAAAGTTACCGACGTCGGTATCTTCACGCAGGTGTTTTTTCAATCCAAAATTGGAACGAATTAATATCGGTTTTAGATGTAAATAATTTAGGATTTTTGGACCGTTTACAATAAGTTGTGCTAAAATTAACAATAATTGGGCTATGGTCTGAGCTGAGATCATCGTTTGCAGTAATTTCTAGTGACGATCGGGGTATTCCTTTGAAGATAAATAAATCCAAAAGATCTGGAATTGAGTTTGGATTAGTTGGCCAATAAGTAGGACTTCCAGTTGATAGAACATTGTAATGTTTATTAGAAACACACATATATAATTCCTTTCCTTTAGGATTTGTTAATCTAGAGCCCCACCAGGGATGTTTGGCGTTGAAGTCACCACCAACAAGAAATTTATTTCCAAGACCATTAAAAAAGGATTCAAAGTAATTACACGTAACTTTAAATCGAGGTGGAAAGTATACTGAATAAATCGATACACTGCTATTTTCGCACGATATTTTAACACCAGCTGCTTGTAGAAAGGGCTCTGCTATAGATTCTGCTACGTCATATTTAATATTGGATCTTAAAATAATTGCTGCTCCACCATGAGCTCGATTATCTGGGTGATTTGCCATAACAATATCATATCCATTTAGTCGAAAATATGATTTATTTGTGAAATGTGTTTCAGATACTAGCAATATATCGATGGCATAATTTTTGAGGAAAATATTTATTTCATTTACATGATTTAGAATACCATTAGCATTCCATTCCGCAATTACAAGATCTACTTGCATAGTTTTGTCATTAGCATAGACATCATGTTCATCAACGTGTTTGTGAGTTCTATTTGTTTTGCAAGCATTGCTTCTATTTTGTCTAAGACATTGCTGATACCGGGTGGCTCACCTCTAACTGCTTGCGAATATGTCCATGGGTTTGTATCTGGAACATGTGGAATATTACTGTATTGTATATTTGATGGCTGAGTATAATTGTGATGGTTTATATGTTGAGCATCTTGGTTTGTATTTTTTTTGATTGACCTTGTTTGTATCAACTTTTGATATGCTGTGCATCCGCGGTAATTGACAGTATGATTATTTGAGCAGTGAACACATTTAGGAGGAACTTCGGACGATTTAGTGCATTCTGCTGTTGCATGACCCAATCCACATTTGACGCATCGAAAACTTTTCCTACAGTATGATTTGGTATGTCCATAATCTTGACATCTATAGCATTGAACAATATCATCAAATTTCTTAGGTGCTTCTATTGTAATTTTAGCATTGTCGAAATACCGAATATCATAAACATCTTTATTATTTTCCTTTGGATCTAAGTCTACAAAGAACATAGGTAATGGCTGTTTTTGGTTTTTAACTTGACTTATTATATTTCTTACGCTTCTAACCTAATGTCCTAAGCTCAACAACATGGCTTTTATGTCCGAAATAGGAGTCGTGTGATGAAGTCCCTTTATTACAACCCTAAATGCCCTTTCTTGTTTCAATTGGAAAGTATGATAATTAATTTTAGCCGTATCAAAATGTTTTATAAGACTTCTATAAGAGTCTATGTTATTAATTACTAAACGAACTTGGCCATCTCGCAAAGATTTGTAATGAAAATCGGAACTAGGAATTACTTTATTTATACTGTTTACCATTTTTCCAATGTCAGCAACATTAGGAATAAATATCGGAGGAGGCTTCGGAATAGTTGTTGAGGGTTCGTCTTTATCATTGTCAGCTACATCATTAGTGGCAAGAGTTGCATATCGGTTGGAGGTTGATGGTCCATCATCATGATGAGGTCGTTTTTGGCGAAATATATTAGGTGACCCTGTATTTTTTCTCTTTGTTGCTACCTGCTGCCAGTTGCCGTCATCCTCATCATTGTCGTCACTTGAATTCACAGACTCAGTGTTCATTGCATACATGGTTGTTGTTGTTTCTTGAGTCAGGCTTGTTGTTGTTTTGTTTTTGTTTTCGCACCAAATGTGCGTACACTTGGTGCGTGCGTTTATTGTTGTTTGTGCGAATCACTAGTCCGTTTATGACTGAGTTAATCCGTTTGTTTTTCGAAATTTTAAATATGTAGAATTGTTGTTTTAAAGTTATTTCGAAATGAACTTTAACACAGCGCACAGTACGTGTTTCAACTACCGCATCCAAACAAAGACTGTGTTTAAATCTGAACCGATTTTCCCCGAATTTGGCAGTGTTCATACATGTAATAAGAAAACTCTCTCTGTTAAATTTCGTACTGATCGGATATAAAACACGATTTCTACAGCGCTTAAATGTTAAATCGGGTGGAACATATATATGGGGGCTATATCTAAATCTGAACCGATTTTCCCCGAATTGCGCAGTGTTTTTTCATGTAATAAGAGAACTTTCTCTGCCGAATTTCGTACTGATCTGATTTAAAATACAGTTCCTACAGCGCTTACATGTCAAATCGGGTGAAACATATATATGGGGGCTATATCTAAATCTAAACGGATTTTCTCCGAATTTGGTAGTGTTCATTCACGTAATAATAAAACTCTCTCTGCCGAATTTCATAAAGATCGGATATAAAATGTGGTTTCTACAGCGCTTACATGTCAAATCAAATCAAAAACCAGTAAGGAAAGGCTAAAGTCGGGCGGTGCCGACTATATAATACCCTACACCACTCTCGTAATATTGAATAACTCTGATATATAAATTTTGTAATTCATGTATAAATTGTTTACATAAATTTATTTTGGGACATTTTATACTTAAATAATACCCTGTACCACAGTGTGGTTTTAGGTATAACAACGATTGAATCTAAAGAGCCAAATCGGATGAAACATATATATGGGAGCTATAGCTAATAACCGATTTTCTTCAAATTCGGTAGTGTTGGTTCATGGATCAAGAAACTCTACTATTCTAAATTTCAACACGATTGGACGTAAAATACAGCTTTTATAGGACTAAAGGTCCAAATCGGACGAAACATATATATGGGAGCTATAGCTAAATCTTAACCGATTTTCTTCAAATTCGGCAATGTTGGTTCATGGATCAAGAAACTCTACCATTCTAAATTTCAAAACGATCGGATGTAAAATACAGCTTCTATAGGACTAAAGGGCCAAATCGGACGAAACATATATATGGGAGCTATAGCTAAATCTTAACCGATTTTCTTCAAATTCAGCAGTGTTGGTTCATGGATCAAGAAACTCTACCATTCTAAATTTCAAAACGATCGGATGTAAAATATAGCTTCTATAGGAATAAATGACCAAATCGGACGAAAGATATATATGGGAGCTATATCTAAATCTGAACCGATTTTCTTCAAATTCGGCAATCTTGGATCATGGATCAAGAAACTCTACCATTCTATTCTATTATTCAAATTCAGCAATGTTGGTCCATGGATCAAGAAACTCTACCATTCTAAATTTCAAAACGATCGGATGTAAAATACAGCTTCTATAGGACTAAAGGGCCAAATCGGACGAAAGATATATATGGGAGCTATATCTAAATCTGAACCGATTTCAACCAAATTCAATAGCGATCTTAACAGCCGCGAAATACTCTAAACTGCAAAATTTCAGAACGATCGGAGTGAAATTGCGACCTGTAGTCGACGAACAACTTTACATGGACGGACGGACGGACGGACGGACGGACATCGTTAAATCGACTCAGCTAGTGATTCTGAGTCGATCGGTATACTTTAAGGTGGGTCTAGCTGTGTTATTTTAAGGTGTTACAAACATCTGCCATGAAACAAACTTATAATACCCTGCACCACAGTGTGGTGTAGGGTATAAACACAGCTAGACCCACCTTAAAGTAGATAAACACAGCTAGACCCACCTCAGAATCACTAGCTGAGTCGATTTAACGATGTCTGTCCGTCCGTCCGTCCGTCTGTCCATGTAAAGTTGTTCGTCGACTACAGGTCGCAATTTCACTCCGATCGTTCTGAAATTTTGCAGTTTAGAGTATTTCGCGGCTGTTAAGATCGCTATTGAATTTGGTTGAAATCGGTTCAGATTTAGATATAGCTCCCATATATATCTTTCGTCCGATTTGGCCCTTTAGTCCTATAGAAGCTGTATTTTACATCCGATCGTTTTGAAATTTAGAATGGTAGAGTTTCTTGATCCATGGACCAACATTGCTGAATTTGAATAAAATCGGTTAAGATTTAGCTATAGCTCCCATATATATGTTTCGTCCGATTTGGCCCTTTAGTCCTATAGAAGCTGTATTTTACATCCGATCGTTTTGAAATTTAGAATGGTAGAGTTTCTTGATCCATGATCCAAGATTGCCGAATTTGAAGAAAATCGGTTTAGATTTAGATATAGCTCCCATATATATCTTTCGTCCGATTTGGTCATTTATTCCTATAGAAGCTATATTTTACATCCGATCGTTTTGAAATTTAGAATGGTAGAGTTTCTTGATCCATGGACCAACATTGCCGAATTTGAAGAAAATCGGTGCAGATTTAGATATAGCTCCCATATATATATTTCGTCCGATTTGGTCCTTTAGTCCTATAGAAGCTGTATTTTACATCCGATCGTTTTGAAATTTAGAATGGTAGAGTTTCTTGATCCATGAACCAACATTGCCGAATTTGAAGAAAATCGGTTAAGATTTAGCTATAGCTCCCATATATATGTTTCGTCCGATTTGGCCCTTTAGTCCTATAAAATCTGTATTTTACACCCAATCGTGTTGAAATTTAGAATGGTAGAGTTTCTTGATCCATGAACCAGCAGTGCCGAATTTGAAGAAAATCGGTTAAGATTTAGCTATAGCTCCGATATATATGTTTCGTCCGATTTGGCCCTTTAGTCCTATAGAAGCTGTATTTTACATCCAATCGTTTTGAAATTTAGAATAGTAGAGTTTCTTGATCCATGAACCAACATTGCCGAATTTGAAGAAAATCGGTTAAGATTTAGCTATAGCTCCCATATATATGTTTCGTCCGATTTTGCTCTTTAGTCCTGTAGAAGCTGTATTTTACATCCAATCCTTTTGAAATTTAGAATGGTAGAGTTTCTTGATCCATGAACCAACACTACACAGAAAGAAAAATGCCATACTAAATTCAAGTAAAAAATTCTTAATTTAAGCCGAAATCGTACTTAAAAATTTAAGTACGTTCGTACTAAGTTTTTCTTAAAACAAGTATAAATCGGCTTAAATTGAAAAAAACAAGCCCTAAAAAGCTTACAATAAGCATTTAATGCTTGAAAAATTAAGCCTAATATGGTTTAAAGTAAGAAAAAAAGCTTACTTTAATCTCTGAGAGACAGAATCATTATATAGCACAATAAAATTACCCTCTCAACCACTCTCATGCATGTGGTTGATTTTGGCTGACGCAACATCAAACACACATGCATATAAGTTGTCGAGATGTATATGTATAAACATTTGTGCGCAACCATATCCAATTCGTTTCTCGTTCAAGCAGTGTTTGCAAATACATTACTTGGCGTGATTGTTTCTGATTTTAGTTTTTTGAAGTTGTTAATAATTCTTATTGGTTTCGTTGATGCTATTCCTTATATGGTTCATATTTAAATCGAATAAATGCAGCAAAACTTTTACTTTTGCTATCAAGCAATTGTATTTTGACATACCATTTTAAAAAATTGTATTCTTTGCAATACAGTGGCAATAATGGTATAATTAATATAAATGGTATATAGGTATAAAACGAACGAAAGCACAATAAATCTAGTATGACCAGGCTTAAATCAAGAACTGTTCTGGCT